>JAJHSY010000164.1:337500-350000 GCA_020800305.1 Porphyrio hochstetteri
TCCGAAGAAGAAGAAGAAGAAGAAGAATCCGAAGAAGAAGAAGAAGAAGAAGAAGAAGAATCCGAAGAAGAATCCGAAGAAGAAGAAGAAGAAGAAGAAGAAGAATCCGAAGAAGAATCCGAAGAAGAAGAATCCGAAGAAGAATCCGAAGAAGAAGAAGAAGAATCCGAAGAAGAAGAAGAAGAATAAGAAGAAGAATCCGAAGAAGAAGAAGAAGAAGAACAAGAATCCAAAGAAGAAGAAGAAGAATCCGAAGAAGAATCCGAAGAAGAATCCGAAGAAGAAGAATCCGAAGAAGAATCCGAAGAAGAAGAATCCGAAGAAGAAGAAGAAGAAGAAGAAGAAGAAGAAGAAGAAGAAGAAGAAGAAGAAGAATCCGAAGAAGAATCCGAAGAAGAAGAAGAAGAATCCGAAGAAGAATCCAAAGAAGAAGAAGAAGAATCCGAAGAAGAAGAATCCGAAGAAGAAGAAGAAGAATCCGAAGAAGAAGAATCCGAAGAAGAATCCGAAGAAGAAGAGTCCGAAGAAGAAGAAGAAGAATCCGAAGAAGAAGAAGAATCCGAAGAAGAAGAAGAAGAAGAATCCGAAGAAGAAGAAGAAGAATCCAAAGAAGAAGAAGAATCCGAAGAAGAAGAAGAAGAAGAAGAAGAAGAATCCGAAGAAGAAGAAGAAGAAGAAGAAGAAGAAGAAGAAGAATCCGAAGAAGAAGAAGAAGAAGAAGAATCCGAAGAAGAAGAAGAATCCGAAGAAGAAGAAGAAGAAGAATCCGAAGAAGAAGAAGAAGAAGAAGAATCCGAAGAAGAAGAAGAATCCGAAGAAGAAGAATCCGAAGAAGAATCCGAAGAAGAATCCGAAGAAGAATAAGAAGAAGAAGAATCCGAAGAAGAATCCGAAGAAGAAGAAGAAGAATCCGAAGAAGAAGAAGAAGAAGAAGAAGAATCCGAAGAAGAAGAATCCGAAGAAGAAGAAGAAGAAGAAGAAGAATCCGAAGAAGAAGAAGAAGAAGAAGAATCCGAAGAAGAAGAAGAAGAATCCGAAGAAGAAGAAGAATCCGAAGAAGAAGAAGAAGAAGAATCCGAAGAAGAAGAAGAATCCGAAGAATCCGAAGAAGAAGAAGAAGAAGAAGAAGAATCCGAAGAAGAAGAAGAAGAAGAAGAAGAATCCGAAGAAGAAGAAGAAGAAGAATCCGAAGAATCCGAAGAATCCGAAGAAGAAGAAGAAGAAGAAGAAGAAGAAGAAGAAGAATCCGAAGAAGAAGAATCCGAAGAAGAATCCGAAGAAGAAGAATCCGAAGAATCCGAAGAATCTGAAGAATCCGAAGAATCCGAAGAATCCGAAGAAGAAGAAGAAGAATCCGAAGAAGAAGAATCCGAAGAAGAAGAATCCGAAGAAGAAGAAGAAGAAGAATCCGAAGAAGAATCCGAAGAAGAAGAAGAAGAAGAATCCGAAGAAGAAGAAGAATCCGAAGAAGAATCCGAAGAATCCGAAGAAGAAGAAGAATCCGAAGAAGAAGAAGAATCCGAAGAAGAAGAAGAAGAATCCGAAGAAGAAGAATCCGAAGAAGAAGAATCCGAAGAAGAAGACGAAGAAGAAGAATCCGAAGAAGAAGACGAAGAAGAAGAAGAAGAATCCGAAGAAGAAGAATCCGAAGAAGAATCCGAAGAAGAAGAATCCGAAGAAGAATCCGAAGAAGAATCCGAAGAAGAAGAAGAATCCGAAGAAGAATCCGAAGAAGAAGAAGAAGAAGAAGAAGAAGAAGAAGAAGAATCCGAAGAATCCGAAGAATGCGAAGAATCCGAAGAATCCGAAGAATCCGAAGAATCCGAAGAAGAATCCGAGGAAGAATGTCGTGGTTTTGCCCCGGCCGAGGGCTGCTCCCCACACAGTCGCTTGTACTTTTAAAAGGAAGGGGGAAGGAGAGTTGGGGGAGGGGGAAAAGGGAAGGAAGAAAGGAGGAAAAGAAACCACAACCTAGAAACCAGAACCACGCAGGTTGGGATAAGGATAGTTTACTAAACAATAACAGCAAACTAGATATAACAATAACAGAAGTTTAAAGCACAAAATAGATGAAACTGGTGATACACAATGCAATTTCTCACCAAACCACACAACTCAGGCCGCACAGCTTAGAGCCCGTCCCGGACAACCCGACCGCCCCAGAAACCGCACGTCCTGGCGTTGTCTCCCCCTCTTCCCCCCAGTCTCCCCTTATACCGAACATGACGTAACTGGTATGGAATATCCTCTTTGGCCAATTCGGATCACCTGTCCTGGCTGCGCCCCCTCCTTTCTCACTAGTAAGGAAGTATGCAGAGCTGAGAAAGGTCCTTGATTGCCCGGCAACAAATCGGAAAACATCAGGGTGCTATCAGCACTATTCTCATGCTAACACCCAAACATGGCATTCCATCCACTGCTAAAAAAAAGTTTAACTCCATCATAGCTGAAACCAGGACATTATCCACCCCTTATTCCATACCATTTACGTCATGACCAGATCCAACAATTTCTTTGGGTACAACCAGTTTCGTGTTTCACACACCCATATATGTATGTACACATGTATGCACACATATGTGCATACAGATCTTATTCCCTCAGTCTGTGAATCATCCCTCTGAAGTTGTTGAGTTCATTTAGTCCATGATTTCCAGGCTCCATTTGTCGTAACATTTTCTCAGGATAGTTGTATGTTCCATTGGCTCGTTGCACGCTGCATCTCAGGCTCTTGACTGATACACCTGGCATGGTCCATGCTCATAGTCTGTGGGTCAGAGTTTATTTTCAACAGGAGCAAAAAGTTCTTGAGAGGCCAGGCTTTAGTTCCATCATCATGGCACTCATTCTTCATTAACTTGTATGACTCCGGCTATAATGCTATGGTACAACATACAGCAATCATAACAATAATGAATATACAATAATGGATTATTTGGCAATTATTATAATTTCTACTTTATTAATTATATTGGCTATTCTCACCCAAAATCAAATCCCCTTGAGGTACACATCGAACTTCTCCATCCCTCTGCATTACCCACCAAGTACAGCCAGGTCCTTGAGCAAAAACAATTCCAGACATGGGTTTACCTTTGCCTGAAGCAGGAATGACCCAAACTCTCTTTCCCAATACACTCTTCATGTGCACTACTGGCACTCTGTCTCCCTCTACAGTACGTGGAAATTTTGCCTGGGCAGGGCCAGCCCGATTGGTAGATCCCCTAGAGTTAACTAACCACGTGGCTTGGGCCAAATGTGTATCCCAATGCTTGAATGTCCCACCACACATTGCTTTCAGTGTAGTTTTTAAAAGTCCATTATATCGTTCAATTTTCCCAGAGGCCGGTGCATGGTAAGGAATGTGGTACACCCACTCAATGCCATGCTCTTTGGCCCAGGTGTCTATAAGAGTGTTTCGGAAATGAGTCCCATTGTCTGACTCGATTCTTTCTGGAGTACCATGTCGCCAGAGGACTTGCCTTTCAAGGCCCAGAATTGTATTTCGAGCAGTGGCATGGGGTACGGGATATGTTTCTAGCCAGCCGGTAGTTGCCTCCACCATTGTAAGCACATAACGTTTGCCATGGCGGGTTTGTGGGAGGGTGATGTAATCAATCTGCCAAGCCTCCCCATATTTATATTTCATCCACCGTCCTCCATACCAAAGGGGCTTTAACCGCTTAGCTTGCTTGATTGCAGCACATGTCTCACATTCGTGGACAACTTGTGCGATGGCGTCCATGGTCAAGTCCACCCCTCGATCCCGAGCCCATCTATATGTTGCATCTCTCCCTTGATGACCCGAGGTATCATGAGCCCATCGAGCCATGAATAATTCACCCTTACGTTGCCAGTCTAGATCTACCTGAGCCACTTTAATCCTAGCAGCCTTATCTACCTGATGGTTGTTTTCATGTTCCTCCATGGCCCGACTCTTAGGTACATGGGCGTCGACATGACGTACCTTTACAACAAGTTTCTCTAACCGAGCAGAGATATCTTGCCATAAGTCACCAGCCCATATAGGTTTGCCTCTACGCTGCCAGTTGTTCTTTTTCCACTGCTGCAACCACCCCCACAGGGCATTCGCCACCATCCATGAATCAGTATAAAGGTAGAGCCTTGGCCACTTTTCTCTCTCAGCAATGTCCAGGGCTAACTGGATGGCCTTCACCTCAGCGAACTGGCTTGATTCACCTTTTCCTTCAGTGGCTTCTGCTACTCTTCTTATAGGATTCCATACAGCGGCTTTCCATCTCCGATGCTTACCCACAATGCGACAAGACCCATCAGTGAACAGGGCATATCGCTTCTCATTCTCTGGCAGTTTGTTGTAGGGTGGGGCTTCTTCAGCGCGTGTTACCTCCTCATCCTCTGGTGACATCCCAAAATCTTTGCCTTCTGGCCAGTCTGTGATCACCTCCAAGATTCCTGGGCGATTGGGGTTTCCTATTCGAGCCCGCTGTGTAATTAGTGCAACCCACTTGCTCCACGTAGCATCAGTGGCATGGTGTGTAGAAGGAACCTTCCCTTTGAACATCCAGCCCAGCACCGGCAGTCGGGGTGCCAGGAGGAGCTGGGCTTCAGTTCCAATCACTTCTGAGGCGGCTCGAACCCCTTCATAGGCGGCCAGTATTTCCTTTTCTGTTGGAGTATAATTGGCCTCAGATCCTTTGTAGGCCCGACTCCAAAACCCCAGCGGTCGACCTCGAGTCTCCCCTTGTGCTTTCTGCCAGAGACTCCAGGTCGGGCCGTTCTCCCCAGCTGCAGTGTAGAGCACATTTTTAATACCTGTCCCTGTCCGGACAGGCCCAAGGGCCACTGCATGGACTATCTCGCGTTTGATCTGCTCAAAGGCTTGCTGTTGCTCAGGGCCCCATTGGAAATCATTCTTCTTTCGAGTTACATGGTAGAGTGGGCTCACAATGAGACTGTAGTTTGGGACATGCATTCGCCAAAAACCTATAACACCTAAGAAAGCTTGTGTTTCCTTTTTGTTGCTTGGTGGAGACATAGCTGCTATTTTATTAATAATGTCCATTGGGATCTGACGACGCCCATCCTGCCATTTTATTCCTAAAAACTGGATTTCTCGCGTAGGCCCCTTGACTTTACTTCGTTTTATAGCAAAACCGGCTTCTAAAAGGATTTTAATTACCCTGTTTCCTTTTTCAAAAACTTCCTCTGCTGTGTTGCCCCATACAATGATGTCATCGATATACTGCAAGTGCTCTGGTGCTTCACCCTTTTCCAGTGTATTCTGGATTAGTCCATGGCAGATGGTGGGGCTATGTTTCCACCCCTGGGGCAGACGATTCCACGTGTATTGGATGCCTCTCCAAGTGAAAGCAAACTGTGGCCTGCACTCTGGCGCCAGTGGGATCGAGAAGAAAGCATTCGCAATGTCGATTGTGGCGTACCACTTGGCTGCCTTCGATTCCAATTCATACTGGAGCTCTAAGATGTCTGGCACAGCAGCACTCATACCTGGAGTGACTTCATTTAGGCCACGATAATCTACTGTCAGCCTCCACTCTCCATTGGACTTCCTCACTGGCCATATGGGACTATTAAAGGGTGAGTGGGTTCGGCTGATCACTCCCTGATCCTCCAGTTGACGAATCAGCTTATGGATGGGAATCAGGGAATCTCGGTTAGTACGGTATTGTCGTCTGTGCACCGTCATCGTAGCAACTGGCACTTGCTGTTCTTCACCCTTCAACAACCCCACAACAGCAGAATCCTCCGAGAGTCCAGGCAAGGCACACAATTGTTCAATTTCTTCTGTTTCCAAAGCAGCTATTCCAAAAGCCCATCGGTACCCTTTTGGGTCTTTAAAATACCCTCTACGTAGATAATCTATACCTAAAATGCACGGAGCTTCTGGACCAGTCACAATGGGGTGTTTTTCCCAGTCCTTCCCAGTTAGGCTCACCTCAGCCTCTAGCACAGTTAGTTGTTGGGATCCCCCTGTCACTCCAGAAATACAAACAGGTTCTACCCCTTCATGATTCGATGGCATTAGAGTACACTGGGCACCAGTATCCACCAGAGCTTTGTACTCTTGTGGGTCTGATGTGCCAGGCCATCGGATCCACACAGTCCAATAAACCCGATTATCCCTCTCCTCCACCTGGCTGGAGGCAGGGCCCCTCTATTGCTGCTGATCATATTTGTTTTCCACTGGTTGCATAAAGGACTTAGAGGTCCCTTCAAAAGGATCAGGCACATCAGACATATAGGTAGGCCTTCCAGTTGGTCTAGGGAACTGCCCAGTAGAAACTGGTGCAGCCTTCTTCCTGGCAGAATCTCGTTGTGGGAATGTTTTACCCCGCAGCTCATTTACTCGTGCTCGAAGGGCTGAGGTGGGCTGCATATCCCATTTCCTCATGTCCTCTCCATGATCAAGCAGGTAAAACCACAATGTACGTCGTGGTGTGTATTCTCCCTCTTGGAACGATGGACGCTTTCTCTCAGTAGCTGCAACATTGCTCCATACGGGTTGGGAGTTGGACACATTGTTGTCAAGTCGTTGAACCAGTTTTTCTACTGCTGCAATGACGGAGAGGGAAACATTGTCTTGGTATTTCCGGAGTCGGCAGGCCACCTCATTTACGGTTGGCAGATTCGTATCATCCCAGTCAATTGCTGCCAGTGAATTGGTATACCCTGCTGGTGCACTTCGTACAACCTTACGCCACATATCTGGAGTGCATAGGACTTCATCGGGATCAGCGGGAAGCCGTGAATTGTCCAGATCATAATAAATTATCTCCCGTACAGCTAATTCTCTCAGGTGCTGGACAGATGTCTCTATGCTGTTACACTTAGGTGTCTGGCATGTAATATATTCCTTTATGGGATATCTTTCCTTCACACTTGACAGTAGTCGCCTCCAGAGGCTGAGGATTTCCGGCCTCCTCCCAATTGCTTTGTCAATTCCTCCTTCTCTAGCTAGGGATCCCAACTGCTTGGCCTCTCTGCCTTCTAATTCCAAACTACTGGCCCCGTGATCCCAACATCGGAGCAACCAAGTGATAATGTGCTCACTTGGGTGGCGAGTGAAATCTTTTCGAACCTCACGCAGCTCACTCAGAGTCAGGGATCGGGTAACAATCTCTGGTTCTGCCTCATCCTGATATCCTTGAGATGATCCCGGTTGATCATCATCCTTATCCGTCACTATGCGAACTGATTTCTTTGTGCCTTTCCTCTTTTGTACGGGAGCAACAGACACTGGTGTGGATTGGTTTTTCGGATCATCTGCAGTGTCTGCTGTAGAGATTACAGTAGCTGCAGTGTCGGTCACAGGGGTTGCAGTAGCTGCAGTGTCAGCCCCAGTGGTTGCAGCAGCTATAGTATCTGCCAGTCTGTTTCCTTTCCCTTCTCCCTGACAGTGCTGACAGTGCTGACAGTGCTGCCTGCTATCAAGCAGTGTTTGATAAATAGTGGCCAGAGCCCAGCACAGTGCAGTAAGGTGTCCATCTCTGGGAAACCTACAGCAATTTTTCCTTAGGTATGCAGTCACTTGATCGGGGTCTTGTAGCTGTTCAGGAGTGAAATTCCAAACCATCGGGCGTGAGAAAGTACCTAGGTACTCGCCCATACTTTGCCACATGCCCTGCCACTCGTGATTATTCTGTCTCGGAGAAAGCTCTTCAGTGGTATTCATAAACCTATGCTTGATATATAACAAAAACTGAACCATCTGCACCAAACCTACCAATAGCAAAATGCTAGTTTGAATATCCCAGAGATATTGAAGATTTTCAAAAACTGCCCTAAGAGCTGTTGTATTTAGCCCAAAGGAAAAGAAAGCAGTGCCCCCACCATACCGGCTGCTGTTATTAACCCCTCCCTGTCCAAAGAATGGACAGGACAGCAAAACCTCATACAGGTACCAGCTTAAGCTCATGATCATCGATATTATTGTATCATAGACCGATATCATAAAATACACTATAATGAAGTATGGGAACAAATACGGGAGCCACAGACCTGAGAGAGTAAAGAATCCTGCCAGGATTGTATACAGCATGCGGTGGTTTTGCTGCCACAACCTTGTAAATAAATACCACAACATCGTGACCAGAGATTGCTTAAACAACAGTGCTTATCTTAATTGCGATAGTTAGGGTCAGATCTACCGTTATCCCAACCGTTCGTTGCCCCACGTTGGGCGCCAAAATAACTGTCGTGGTTTTGCCCCGGCCGAGGGCTGCTCCCCACACAGTCGCTTGTACTTTTAAAAGGAAGGGGGAAGGAGAGTTGGGGGAGGGGGAAAAGGGAAGGAAGAAAGGAGGAAAAGAAACCACAACCTAGAAACCAGAACCACGCAGGTTGGGATAAGGATAGTTTACTAAACAATAACAGCAAACTAGATATAACAATAACAGAAGTTTAAAGCACAAAATAGATGAAACTGGTGATACACAATGCAATTTCTCACCAAACCACACAACTCAGGCCGCACAGCTTAGAGCCCGTCCCGGACAACCCGACCGCCCCAGAAACCGCACGTCCTGGCGTTGTCTCCCCCTCTTCCCCCCAGTCTCCCCTTATACCGAACATGACGTAACTGGTATGGAATATCCTCTTTGGCCAATTCGGATCACCTGTCCTGGCTGCGCCCCCTCCTTTCTCACTAGTAAGGAAGTACGCAGAGCTGAGAAAGGTCCTTGATTGCCCGGCAACAAATCGGAAAACATCAGGGTGCTATCAGCACTATTCTCATGCTAACACCCAAACATGGCATTCCATCCACTGCTAAAAAAAAGTTTAACTCCATCATAGCTGAAACCAGGACAAAGAAGAAGAATCCGAAGAAGAAGAAGAATCCGAAGAAGAAGAATCCGAAGAAGAATCCGAAGAAGAAGAAGAAGAAGAAGAAGAAGAAGAAGAAGAAGAAGAAGAAGAAGAAGAAGAAGAATCCAAAGAAGAAGAAGAAGAAGAATCCGAAGAAGAAGAAGAAGAAGAAGAATCCGAAGAAGAAGAAGAAGAAGAAGAAGAAGAAGAAGAAGAAGAATCCAAAGAAGAAGAAGAATCCGAAGAAGAAGAAGAAGAAGAATCCGAAGAAGAATCCGAAGAAGAAGAAGAAGAAGAAGAATCCGAAGAAGAAGAAGAAGAAGAAGAATCCGAAGAAGAATCCGAAGAAGAAGAAGAAGAAGAAGAAGAAGAATCCGAAGAAGAATCCGAAGAAGAAGAATCCGAAGAAGAATCCGAAGAAGAAGAAGAAGAATCCGAAGAAGAATCCGAAGAAGAATCCGAAGAAGAAGAATCCGAAGAAGAATCCGAAGAAGAAGAAGAAGAAGAAGAATCCGAAGAATCCGAAGAAGAAGAAGAAGAATAAGAAGAAGAATCCGAAGAAGAAGAAGAAGAATCCGAAGAAGAATCCGAAGAAGAAGAAGAAGAAGAAGAAGAAGAATCCGAAGAAGAATCCGAAGAAGAAGAATCCGAAGAAGAATCCGAAGAAGAAGAAGAAGAATCCGAAGAAGAATCCGAAGAAGAATCCGAAGAAGAAGAAGAATCCGAAGAAGTAGAAGAATCCGAAGAAGAATCCGAAGAAGAATCCGAAGAAGAAGAAGAAGAATCCGAAGAAGAAGAAGAAGAAGAAGAAGAATCCGAAGAAGAAGAAGAAGAATCCGAAGAATCCGAAGAATCCGAAGAAGAAGAAGATGAAGAAGAATCCGAAGAATCCGAAGAATCCGAAGAAGAAGAATCCGAAGAATCCGAAGAATCCGAAGAATCCGAAGAAGAAGAAGAAGAAGAATCCGAAGAATCCGAAGAAGAATCCGAAGAAGAAGAAGAATCCGAAGAAGAAGAAGAATCCGAAGAAGAAGAATCCGAAGAAGAAGAAGAAGAAGAAGAATCCGAAGAAGAAGAAGAAGAAGAAGAAGAAGAATCCGAAGAAGAAGAAGAAGAAGAAGAAGAAGAATCCGAAGAAGAAGAATCCGAAGAAGAAGAAGAAGAAGAAGAAGAATCCGAAGAAGAAGAAGAAGAAGAATCCGAAGAAGAAGAAGAAGAAGAATCCGAAGAAGAATCCGAAGAAGAAGAAGAAGAAGAAGAAGAAGAATCCGAAGAAGAATCCGAAGAAGAAGAAGAAGAATCCGAAGAAGAATCCGAAGAAGAAGAATCCGAAGAAGAATCCGAAGAAGAATCCGAAGAAGAATCCGAAGAAGAAGAATCCGAAGAAGAAGAAGAAGAAGAAGAAGAAGAAGAATCCGAAGAATCCGAAGAAGAAGAAGAAGAATAAGAAGAAGAATCCGAAGAAGAAGAATAAGAAGATAAAGAATCCGAAGTAGAAGAAGAAGAATCCGAAGAAGAATCCGAAGAAGAAGAAGTAGAAGAAGAAGAAGAAGAAGAAGAATCCGAAGAAGAAGAATCCGAAGAAGAAGAAGAAGAAGAAGAAGAAGAAGAAGAATCCGAAGAAGAATCCGAAGAAGAAGAAGAAGAATCCGAAGAAGAAGAAGAAGAAGAATCCAAAGAAGAAGAATCCGAAGAAGAAGAAGAAGAATCCGAAGAAGAAGAAGAAGAAGAATCCGAAGAAGAAGAAGAAGAAGAAGAAGAAGAATCCGAAGAAGAAGAAGAAGAATCCGAAGAAGAAGAAGAATCCGAAGAAGAAGAATCCGAAGAAGGATCCGAAGAAGAATCCGAAGAAGAATAAGAAGAAGAAGAATCCGAAGAAGAATCCGAAGAAGAAGAAGAAGAATCCGAAGAAGAAGAAGAAGAAGAAGAAGAAGAAGAAGAAGAAGAAGAAGAAGAAGAAGAAGAAGAATCCAAAGAAGAAGAAGAAGAATCCGAAGAATCCGAAGAAGAAGAATCCGAAAAAGAAAAATCCGAAGAAGAAGAATCCGAAGAAGAAGAATCCGAAGAAGAAGAAGAATCCGATGAAGAAGAATCCGAAGAAGAAGAAGAAGAAGAATCCGAAGAAGAATCCGAAGAAGAATCCGAAGAAGAAGAAGAATCCGAAGAAGAATCCGAAGAAGAAGAAGAAGAATCCGAAGAATCCGAAGAAGAAGAAGTATCCGAAGAAGAAGAAGAATCCGAAGAAGAAGAATCCGAAGAAGAAGAATCCGAAGAAGACCAAGAAGAAGAAGAAGAAGAATCCGAAGAAGAAGAATCCGAAGAAGAATCCGAAGAAGAATCCGAAGAAGAAGAAGAATCCGAAGAAGAAGAAGAATCCGAAGAAGAATCCGAAGAAGAATCCGAAGAAGAAGAAGAAGAATCCGAAGAAGAAGAAGAAGAAGAAGAAGAAGAAGAAGAAGAATCCGAAGAAGAAGAAGAATCCGAAGAATCCGAAGAATCCGAAGAAGAAGAATCCGAAGAATCCGAAGAATCCGAAGAATCCGAAGAAGAAGAATCCGAAGAATCCGAAGAATCCGAAGAAGAATCCGAAGAAGAAGAAGAATCCGAAGAAGAAGAAGAATCCGAAGAAGAAGAATCCGAAGAATCCGAAGAATCCGAAGAAGAAGAATCCGAAGAAGAAGAAGAAGAAGAAGAATCCGAAGAAGAAGAAGAAGAAGAAGAAGAAGAATCCGAAGAAGAAGAATCCGAAGAAGAAGAAGAAGAAGAAGAAGAATCCGAAGAAGAAGAAGAAGAAGAATCCGAAGAAGAAGAAGAATCCGAAGAAGAATCCGAAGAAGAAGAAGAAGAAGAAGAATCCGAAGAAGAATCCGAAGAAGAAGAAGAAGAATCCGAAGAAGAATCCGAAGAAGAAGAAGAAGAAGAAGAAGAAGAAGAATCCGAAGAAGAAGAATCCGAAGAAGAATCCGAAGAAGAAGAATCCGAAGAAGAATCCGAAGAAGAAGAAGAAGAATCCGAAGAAGAATCCGAAGAAGAATCCGAAGAAGAAGAATCCGAAGAAGAAGAAGAAGAAGAAGAAGAATCCGAAGAATCCGAAGAAGAAGAAGAAGAATAAGAAGAAGAATCCGAAGAAGAAGAATAATAAGAAGAAGAATCCGAAGAAGAAGAAGAAGAATCCGAAGAAGAATCCGAAGAAGAAGAAGAAGAAGAAGAAGAAGAAGAAGAATCCGAAGAAGAAGAATCCGAAGAAGAAGAAGAAGAAGAATCCGAAGAAGAAGAATCCGAAGAAGAATCCGAAGAAGAAGAAGAAGAATCCGAAGAAGAAGAAGAAGAAGAATCCAAAGAAGAAGAATCCGAAGAAGAAGAAGAAGAATCCGAAGAAGAAGAAGAATCCGAAGAAGAAGAAGAAGAAGAATCCGAAGAAGAAGAAGAAGAAGAAGAAGAAGAATCCGAAGAAGAAGAAGAAGAATCCGAAGAAGAATCCGAAGAAGAATCCGAAGAAGAAGAAGAAGAATCCGAAGAAGAAGAAGAAGAAGAAGAATCCGAAGAAGAAGAAGAAGAAGAAGAATCCGAAGAAGAAGAAGAAGAATCCGAAGAAGAATCCGAAGAAGAATCCGAAGAAGAAGAAGAATCCGAAGAAGAAGAAGAAGAAGAATCCGAAGAAGAAGAAGAAGAAGAAGACGAAGAAGAAGAAG
>JAJHSY010000164.1:367500-370000 GCA_020800305.1 Porphyrio hochstetteri
GAAGAATCCGAAGAAGAAGAAGAAGAAGAAGAAGAAGAAGTAGAATCCAAAGAAGAATCCGAAGAAGAAGAATCCGAAGAAGAAGAATCCGAAGAAGAATCCGAAGAAGAATAAGAAGAAGAAGAAGAATCCGAAGAAGAAGAAGAAGAAGAACAAGAAGATTCCGAAGAAGAAGAAGAAGAAGAAGAATCCGAAGAAGAAGAAGAATCCGAAGAAGAAGAAGAAGAAGAATCCGAAGAAGAAGAATCCGAAGAAGAAGAATCCGAAGAAGAAGAAGAATCCGAAGAAGAAGAATTCGAAGAAGAATCCGAAGAAGAAGAATCCGAAGAAGAATCCGAAGAAGAACTATCCGAAGAAGAATCCGAAGAAGAAGAAGAATCCGAAGAAGAATCTGAAGAAGAAGAAGAAGAAGAAGAAGAATCCGAAGAAGAATCAGAAGAAGAAGAAGAATCCGAAGAAGAATCCGAAGAAGAAGAAGAAGAAGAAGAAGAATCCGAAGAAGAAGACGAAAAAGAAGAATCCGAAGAAGAATCCGAAGAAGAAGAAGAAGAGTAAGAATAAGAATAAGAAGAAGAAGAAGAATCCGAAGAATCCGAAGAATCCGAAGAAGAAGAAGAAGAAGAAGAAGAAGAAGAATCCGAAGAAGAAGAAGAATCCGAAGAAGAAGAAGAAGAAGAATCCGAAGAAGAAGAAGAATCCGAAGAATCCGAAGAATCCGAAGAAGAAGAAGAAGAAGAAGAAGAAGAAGAAGAAGAAGAACAAGAAGAACAAGAAGAATCCGAAGAAGATAAAGAAGAAGAAGAATCCGAAGAAGAAGAAGAAGAAGAAGAAGAAGAAGAAGAAGAAGAAGAAGAAGAAGAAGAAGAAGAAGAAGAAGAATTCGAAGAAGAAGCATTTGAAGAAGAAGAAGAATTCGAAGAAGAAGAAGAAGAAGAATTCGAAGAAGAATTCGAAGAAGAAGAATTTGAAGAATTCGAAGAATTCGAAGAATTCGAAGAAGAAGAAGAAAAAGAAGAAGAAGAAGAAGAATTCGAAGAAGAAGAATTATAAGAAAAGAATTCGAAGAAGAAGAATTCGAAGAAGAATTCGAAGAAGAAGAAGAAGAAGAAGAAGAAGAATTCGAAGAAGAATTCGAAGAAGAAGAAGAAGAAGAAGAAGAAGAAGAAGAATTCGAAGAAGAAGAATTCGAAGAATTCGAAGAAGAAGAACAAGAAGAAGAATTCGAAGAAGAATTCGAAGAAGAAGAAGAAGAATTCGAAGAAGAAGAAGAAGAAGAAGAATTCGAAGAAGAAAAAGAAGAAGAAGAAGAATGTGAAGAAGAAGAAAAAGAATTCGAAGAAGAAGAAGAAGAAGAAGAAGAATTCGAAGAAGAAGAAGAAGAAGAATTCGAAGAAGAAGCATTTGAAGAAGAAGAAGAATTCGAAGAAGAAGAAGAAGAAGAATTCGAAGAAGAAGAATTCGAAGAAGAATTCGAAGAAGAAGAAGAAGAAGAATTCGAAGAAGAAGAAGAAGAAGAAGAAGAAGAAAAATTCGAAGAAGAAGAAGAAGAATTCGAAGAAGAAGAATTCGAAGAATTCGAAGAAGAAGAAGAAGAATTCGAAGAAGAATTCGAAGAATTCGAAGAATTCGAAGAAGAAGAAGAAAAAGAAGAATTCGAAGAAGAAGAATTCGAAGAAGAAGAAGAATTCGAAGAAGAATTCGAAGAAGAAGAAGAAGAATTCGAAGAAGAATTCGAAGAAGAATTCGAAGAAGAAGAATTCGAAGAAGAAGAATAATTCGAAGAAGAATTCGAATAATTCGAAGAAGAAGAAGAAGAAGAAGAAGCATTCGAAGAAGAAGAATTCGAAGAAGAAGAAGAAGAAGAATTCAAAGAAGAAGAAGAATTCGAAGAAGAAGAATTCAAAGAAGAAGAAGAATTCGAAGAAGAAGAATTCGAAGAAGAATTCAAAGAAGAAGAAAAAGAAGAATTCGAAAACGAAGAAGAAGAACAAGAAGAAGAAGAAGAAGAATAAGAATTCGAAGAAGAAGAAGAAGAAGAAGAATTCGAAGAAGAATTCGAAGAATTCGAAAATGAAGAAGAAGAAGAAGAAGAAGAAGAAGAAGAAGATGAAGAAGAAGAAGAAGAAGAATTCGAAGAAGAAGAATTCGAAGAATTCGAAGAAGAAGAAGACTTCGAAGAAGAAGAAGAATTCGAAGAAGAATTCGAAGTAGAAGAATTCGAAGACGAAGAAGAAGAAGAAGAAGAATTCGAAGAAAAAGAAGAAGAAGAAGAAGACAAATTCGAAGAATAAGAAGAATTCGAAGAAGAAGAATTCGAAGAAGAAGAAGAATTCGAAGACGAAGAAGAAAAAGAAGAATTCGAAGAAGCAGAAGAATTCGAAGAATTCGAAGATTTCGAAGAAGAATTCGAAGAATTCGAAGAAGAAGAAGAAGAAGAATTCGAAGAATTCGAAGAAGAAGAATTCGAAGAAGAAGAATTCGAAGAAGAATTCGAAGAAGA
>JAJHSY010000164.1:375000-380000 GCA_020800305.1 Porphyrio hochstetteri
AAGAATTCGAAGAAGAAGAAGAAGAAGAAGAATTCGAAGAATTCGAAGAAGAAGAATTCGAAGAAGAATTCGAAGAAGAAGAATTCAAAGAATTCGAAGAATTCGAAGGAGAAGAATTCGAAGAAGAAGAAGAAGAAGAAGAATTCGAAGTAGAAGAATTCGAAGAAGAAGAAGAAGAAGAAGGAGGAGAAGAAGAAGAATTCGAAGAAGAAGAAGAAGAAGAAGAAGAAGAATTCGAAGAAGAAGAAGAAGAAAAAGAATTCGAAGAAGAAGAATTCGAAGAAAAAGCATTCGAAGAAGAAGAATTCGAAGAAGAAGAAGAAGAAGAAGAATTCGAAGTAGAAGAATTCGAAGAAGAAGAAGAAGAAGAAGAAGAAGAAGAAGAAGAAGAATTCGAAGAAGAAGAAGAAGAAGAAGAAGAAGCATTCGAATTAGAAGAACAATTCGAAGAAGAAGCATTCGAAGAAGAAGAAGAATTCGAAGAAGAAGAAGAATTCGAAGAAGAGGAAGAAGAAGAAGAATTCGAAGAAGAAGAATTCGAAAAAGAAGAAGAAGAATACGAAGAAGAATTCGAAGAAGAATTCGAAGAAGAAGAAGAAGAAGAAGAATTCGAAGAAGAAAAAGAAGTAGAAGAAGAATGTGAAGAAGAAGAAGAAGAATTCGAAGAAGAATTCGAAGAAGAATTCGAAGAAGAATAAGAAGAAGAAGAAGAAGAAGAAGAAGAAGAAGAATTCGAAGAAGAAGAAGAAGAAGAATTCGAAGGAGAAGCATTTGAAGAAGAAGAAGAATTCGAAGAATTCGAAGAATTCGAAGAAGAAGAAGAAGAAGAAGAATTCGAAGAAAAAGAAGAAGAAGAAGAAGAAGAATTCGAAGAATAAGAAGAATTCGAAGAAGAAGAATTCGAAGAAGAAGAAGAATTCGAAGACGAAGAAGAAGAAGAAGAATTCGAAGAAGCAGAAGAATTCGAAGAATTCGAAGATTTCGAAGAAGAAGAATTCGAAGAAGAAGAATTCGAAGAAGAATTCGAAGAAGAAGAATTCGAAGAAGAAGAAGAATTCGAAGAAGAAGAATTCGAAGAAGAAGAAGAAGAATAAGAAGAATTCGAAGAAGCATTCGAAGAAGAATGAGGAGAAGAAGAAGAAGAAGAAGAAGAAGAAGAAGAAGAAGAAGAAGAAAAAGAATTCGAAGAAGAAGAATTCGAAGAAAAAGCATTCGAAGAAGAAGAATTCGAAGAAGAAGAAGAAGAAGAAGAATTCGAAGTAGAAGAATTCGAAGAAGAAGAAGAAGAAGAAGAAGCAGAAGAATTCGAAGAAGAATTCGAAGAAGAAGAATTCGAAGAAGAAGAAGAAGAAGAAGAAGAAGAAGAAGAAGAAGAAGAAGAAGCATTCGAATTAGAAGAAGAATTCGAAGAAGAAGCATTCGAAGAAGAAGAAGAATTCGAAGAAGAAGAAGAATTCGAAGAAGAAGAATTCGAAAAAGAAGAAGAAGAATTCGAAGAAGAATTCGAAGAAGAAGAATAAGAATTCGAAGAAGAAGAAGAAGAAGAAGAATTCGAAGAAGAAAAAGAAGAAGAAGAAGAACGTGAAGAAGAAGAAGCAGAATTCGAAGAAGAAGAAGAAGAAGAAGAAGAAGAAGAAGAAGATGAAGAAGAATTCGAAGAAGAAGAAGAAGAAGAATTCGAAGGAGAAGCATTTGAAGAAGAAGAAGAAGAAGAAGAAGAAGAAGAAGAAGAAGAAGAAGAAGAAGAATTCGAAGAAGAATTCGAAGAATTCGAAGAATTCGAAGAAGAAGAAGAAAAAGAAGAAGAAGAAGAAGAATTCGAAGAAGAAGAATTCGAAGAAGAAGAATTCGAAGAAGAAGAAGAAGAATTCGAAGAAGAATTCGAAGAAGAAGAAGAAGATTTCGAAGAAGAAGAAGAAGAAGAAGAATTCGAAGAACTCGAAGAAGAAGAACAAGAAGAAGAATTCGAAGAAGAAGAAGAAGATTTCGAAGAATTCGAAGAATTCGAAGAATTCGAAGAAGAAGAAGAAGAAGAACTCGAAGAAGAAGAAGAATTCGAAGAAGAAGAAGAAGAAGAAAAATTCGAAGAAGAAGAATTCGAAGAAGAAGAAGAATTCGAAGAAGAAAAAGAATTCGAAGAAGAAGAAGAAGAATTCAAAGAAGAAGAAGAATTCGAAGAAGAAGAATTCAAAGAAGAAGAAGAAGAATTCGAAGAAGAAGAATTCGAAGAAGAATTCAAAGAAGAAGAAAAAGAAGAATTCGAAAACGAAGAAGAAGAACAAGAAGAAGAAGAAGAAGAAGAAGAATTCGAAGAAGAAGAAGAAGAAGAAGAATTCGAAGAAGAATTCGAAGAATTCGAAAATGAAGAAGAATTCGAAGAAGAAGAAGACTTCGAAGAAGAAGAATTCGAAGAAGAATTCGAAGAAGTAGAAGAATTCGAAGACGAAGAAGAAGAAGAAGAAGAATTCGAAGAAAAAGAAGAAGAAGAAGAAGAAGAAGAAGAAGAATAAGAAGAATTCGAAGAAGAAGAATTCGAAGAAGAAGAAGAATTCGAAGACGAAGAAGAAAAAGAAGAATTCGAAGAAGCAGAAGAATTCGAAGAATTCGAAGATTTCGAAGAAGAATTCGAAGAATTCGAAGAAGAAGAAGAAGAAGAAGAATTCGAAGAATTCGAAGAAGAAGAATTCGAAGAAGAATTCGAAGAAGAAGAATTCAAAGAATTCGAAGAATTCGAAGGAGAAGAATTCGAAGAAGAAGAAGAAGAAGAAGAATTCGAAGTAGAAGAATTCGAAGAAGAAGAAGAAGAAGAAGCAGAAGAATTCGAAGAAGCATTCGAAGAAGAAGGAGGAGAAGAAGAAGAATTCGAAGAAGAAGAAGAAGAAGAAGAAGAATTCGAAGAAGAAGAAGAAGAAAAAGAATTCGAAGAAGAAGAATTCGAAGAAAAAGCATTCGAAGAAGAAGAATTCGAAGAAGAAGAAGAAGAAGAAGAATTCGAAGTAGAAGAATTCGAAGAAGAAGAAGAAGAAGAAGCAGAATAATTCGAAGAAGAATTCGAAGAAGAAGAAGAAGAAGAAGAAGAAGAAGAAGAATTCGAAGAAGAAGAAGAAGAAGAAGAAGCATTCGAATTAGAAGAACAATTCGAAGAAGAAGAAGAAGAAGAAAAATTCGAAGAAGAAGAATTCGAAGAAGAAGAAGAATTCGAAGAAGAAAAAGAATTCGAAGAAGAAGAAGAAGAATTCAAAGAAGAAGAAGAATTCGAAGAAGAAGAATTCAAAGAAGAAGAAGAAGAATTCGAAGAAGAAGAATTCGAAGAAGAATTCAAAGAAGAAGAAAAAGAAGAATTCGAAAACGAAGAAGAAGAACAAGAAGAAGAAGAAGAAGAAGAAGAATTCGAAGAAGAAGAAGAAGAAGAATTCGAAGAAGAATTCGAAGAATTCGAAAATGAAGAAGAATTCGAAGAAGAAGAAGACTTCGAAGAAGAAGAATTCGAAGAAGAATTCGAAGAAGTAGAAGAATTCGAAGACGAAGAAGAAGAAGAAGAAGAATTCGAAGAAAAAGAAGAAGAAGAAGAAGAAGAAGAAGAAGAATAAGAAGAATTCGAAGAAGAAGAATTCGAAGAAGAAGAAGAATTCGAAGACGAAGAAGAAAAAGAAGAATTCGAAGAAGCAGAAGAATTCGAAGAATTCGAAGATTTCGAAGAAGAATTCGAAGAAGAAGAAGAAGAAGAAGAAGAATTCGAAGAATTCGAAGAAGAAGAATTCGAAGAAGAATTCGAAGAAGAAGAATTCAAAGAATTCGAAGAATTCGAAGGAGAAGAATTCGAAGAAGAAGAAGAAGAAGAAGAATTCGAAGTAGAAGAATTCGAAGAAGAAGAAGAAGAAGAAGCAGAAGAATTCGAAGAAGCATTCGAAGAAGAAGGAGGAGAAGAAGAAGAATTCGAAGAAGAAGAAGAAGAAGAAGAAGAAGAAGAATTCGAAGAAGAAGAAGAAGAAAAAGAATTCGAAGAAGAAGAATTCGAAGAAAAAGCATTCGAAGAAGAAGAATTCGAAGAAGAAGAAGAAGAAGAAGAATTCGAAGTAGAAGAATTCGAAGAAGAAGAAGAAGAAGCAGAATAATTCGAAGAAGAATTCGAAGAAGAAGAAGAAGAAGAAGAAGAAGAAGAAGAATTCGAAGAAGAAGAAGAAGAAGAAGAAGAAGCATTCGAATTAGAAGAACAATTCGAAGAAGAAGCATTCGAAGAAGAAGAAGAATTCGAAGAAGAAGAAGAATTCGAAGAAGAGGAAGAAGAAGAAGAATTCGAAGAAGAAGAATTCGAAAAAGAAGAAGAAGAATACGAAGAAGAATTCGAAGAAGAAGAAGAAGAATTCGAAGAAGAAGAAGAAGAAGAAGAATTCGAAGAAGAAAAAGAAGTAGAAGAAGAATTCGAAGAAGAATTCGAAGAATTCGAAAATGAAGAAGAATTCGAAGAAGAATTCGAAGAAGAATAAGAATAAGAAGAAGAAGAAGAAGAAGAAGAAGAAGAAGAATTCGAAGAAGAAGAAGAAGAAGAATTCGAAGGAGAAGCATTTGAAGAAGAAGAAGAATTCGAAGAATTCGAAGAATTCGAAGAAGAAGAAGAAGAAGAAGAATTCGAAGAAAAAGAAGAAGAAGAAGAAGAAGAATTCGAAGAATAAGAAGAATTCGAAGAAGAAGAATTCGAAGAAGAAGAAGAATTCGAAGACGAAGAAGAAGAAGAAGAATTCGAAGAAGCAGAAGAATTCGAAGAATTCGAAGATTTCGAAGAAGAAGAATTCGAAGAAGAATTCGAAGAAGAAGAATTCGAAGAAGAAGAAGAATTCGAAGAAGAAGAATTCGAAGAAGAAGAAGAAGAATAAGAAGAATTCGAAGAAGCATTCGAAGAAGAAGGAGGAGAAGAAGAAGAAGAAGAAGAAGAAGAAGAAGAAGAAGAAGAAGAAAAAGAATTCGAAGAAGAAGAATTCGAAGAAAAAGCATTCGAAGAA
>JAJHSY010000164.1:385000-390000 GCA_020800305.1 Porphyrio hochstetteri
AGAACAAGAGAAAGACTTCGAAGAAGAAGAAGAATTCGAAGAAGAATTCGAAGAAGAATTCGAAGAAGAAGAATTCGAAGAATTCGAAGAATTCGAAGAAGAAGAATTCGAAGAAGAAGAAGAAGAAGAAGAAGAAGAAGAAGAAGAAGACTTCGGAGAAGAAGAAGAATTCGAAGAAGAATACGAAGAAGAAGAAGAATTCGAAGACGAAGAAGAAGAAGAAGAAGAATTCGAAGAAAAAGAAGAAGAAGAAGAAGAAGAATTCGAAGAATAAGAAGAATTCGAAGAAGAAGAATTCGAAGAAGAAGAAGAATTCAAAGACGAAGAAGAAGAAGAAGAATTCGAAGAAGCAGAAGAATTCGAAGAATTCGAAGATTTCGAAGAAGAATTCGAAGAAGAATTCGAAGAAGAAGAAGAAGAAGAAGAATAAGAAGAAGAATTCGAAGAAGAAGAATTCGAAGAAGAATTCGAAGAAGAAGAATTCAAAGAATTCGAAGGAGAAGAAGAATTCGAAGAAGAATTCGAAGAAGAATTCAAAGAAGAAGAATTCGAAGAAGAATTCGAAGAAGCATTCGAAGAAGAAGGAGGAGAAGAAGAAGAAGAAGAAGAAGAAGAAGAATTCGAAGAAGAAGAAAAAGAATTCGAAGAAGAAGAATTCGAAGAAAAAGCATTCGAAGAAGAAGAAGAATTCGAAGAATTCGAAGAAGAATTCGAAGAAGAAGAAGAAGAATTCGAAGAAGAAGAATTCGAAGAAGAAGAAGAAGAATTCGAAGAAGAATTCGAAGAAGAAGAATTCGAAGAATTTGAAGAATTCGAAGAAGAAGAAGAAGAAGAATTCGAAGAAGAATTCGAAGAAGAAGACGAAGAAGAAGAAGAAGAATGTGAAGAAGAAGAAGAATTCGAAGAATTCGAAGAAGAAGAAGAAGAATTCGAAGAAGAAGAAGAAGAAGAAGATAAATTCGAAGAAGAAGAAGAAGAATTCGAATAAGAAGAATTCGAAGAATTCGAAGAAGAAGAAGAATTCGAAGAAGAAGAAGAATACGAATAAATCGAAGAATTCAAAGAAGAAGAAGAAGAAGAAGCATTCGAAGAAGAAGAAGAATTCGAAGAAGAAGAAGAAGAAGAAGAAGAAGAATTCGAAGAAGCATTCGAAGAAGAAGGAGGAGAAGAAGAAGAAGAAGAAGAAGAAGAAGAAGAAGAAGAAGAAGAATTCGAAGAAGAAGAAGAAGAAAAAGAATTCGAAGAAGAAGAATTCGAAGAAAAAGCATTCGAAGAAGAAGAAGAATTCGAAGAATTCGAAGAAGAATTCGAAGAAGAAGAAGAAGAAGAAGAAGAAGAAGAAGAAGAAGAATTCGAAGAAGAATTCGAAGAAGAAGAAGAAGAAGAATTCGAAGAAGAAGAAGAAGAAGAAGAAGAAGAAGAAGAAAAATTCGAAGAAGAAGAATTCGACGAAGAAGAAGAAGAAGAAGAATTCGAAGAAGAAGAATTCGAAGAATTCGAAGAATTCGAAGAATTCGAAGAAGAAGAAGAAGAATAAGAAGAAGAAGAAGAAGAAGAATTCGAAGAAGCATTCGAAGAAGAAGGAGGAGAAGAAGGAGGAGAAGAAGAAGAAGAAGAAGAAGAAGAAGAAGAAGAAGAAGAAGAAGAAGAATTCGAAGAAGAAGAAGAAGAAAAAGAATTCGAAGAAGAAGAATTCGAAGAAAAAGCATTCGAAGAAGAAGAAGAATTCGAAGAATTCGAAGAAGAATTCGAAGAAGAAGAAGAAGAATTCGAAGAAGAATTCGAAGATGAAGAATTCGAAGAATTTGAAGAATTCGAAGAAGAAGAAGAAGAAGAAGAATTCGAAGAAGCATTCGAAGAAGAAGGAGGAGAAGAAGGAGGAGAAGAAGAAGAAGAAGAAGAAGAAGAAGAAGAAGAAGAAGAAGAAGAATTCGAAGAAGAAGAAGAAGAAAAAGAATTCGAAGAAGAAGAATTCGAAGAAAAAGCATTCGAAGAAGAAGAAGAATTCGAAGAATTCGAAGAAGAATTCGAAGAAGAAGAAGAAGAATTCGAAGAAGAATTCGAAGATGAAGAATTCGAAGAATTTGAAGAATTCGAAGAAGAAGAAGAAGAAGAAGAATTCGAAGAAGAAGACGAAGAAGAAGAAGAAGAATGTGAAGAAGAAGAAGAATTCGAAGAATTCGAAGAAGAAGAAGAATTCGAAGAAGAAGAAGAAGAAGATAAATTCGAAGAAGAAGAAGAAGAATTCAAATAAGAAGAATTCGAAGAAGAAGAAGAAGAAGAATTCGAAGAAGAATTCGAAGAAGAAGAAGAAGAATTCGAAGAAGAAGAAGAAAAAGAAAAAGAAGAAGAAGAAGAATTCGAAGAAGAAGAATTCGAAGAAGAAGAAGAAGAATTCGAAGAAGAAGAATTCGAAGAAGAATAAGAAGAATTCGAAGAAGAATTCGAAGAAGAAGAAGAAGAATTCGAAGAAGAAGAATTCGAAGAAGAAGAAGAAGCATTCGAAGAAGCATTCGAAGAAGAAGGAGGAGAAGAAGAAGAAGAAGAAGAAGAAGAAGAAGAAGAAGACGAATTCGGAGAAGAAGAATTCGAAGAAGAAGAAGAAGAATTCGAAGAAGAAGAATTCGAAGAAGAAGAAGAAGCATTCGAAGAAGCATTCGAAGAAGAAGAATTTGAAGAAGAAGAATTCGAAGAAGAAGAAGAAGAATTCGAAGAAGAATTCGAAGAAGAAGAAGAATTCGAAGAAGAATTCGAAGAAGAAGAAGAAGAAGGATTCGAAGAAGAAGAATTCGAAGAATAAGAAGAAGACTTCGAAGAAGAATTCGAAGAAGAAGAAGAAGAAGAATTCGAAGAAGAAGAATTCGAAGAATTCGAAGAATTCGAAGAATACGAAGAAGAAGAAGAAGAAGAAGAAGAAGCATTCGAAGAAGAAGAAGAATTCGAAGCAGAAGAATTCGAAGAAGAAGAAGAAGAAGAAGAAGAATTCGAAGAAGAAGAATTCGAAGAAGAAGAAGAAGAATTCGAAGAAGAATTCGAAGAAGAAGAAGAATTCGAAGAAGAATTCGAAGAAGAAGAAGAATTCGAAGACGAAGAAGAAGAAGAAAAAGAATTCGAAGAAGAAGAAGAATTCGAAGAAGAAGAATTCGAAGAAGAATTCGAAGAAGAAGAATTCGAAGAAGAAGAAGAAGTCGAAGGAGAAGAAGAATTCGAAGAATTCGAAGAAGAAGAATTCGAAGAAGAATTCGAAGAAGAATTCGAAGAATTCGAAGAATTCGAAGAATTCGAAGAATTCGAAGAATTCGAAGAATTCGAAGAAGAAGAAGAATTCGAAGAAGAAGAAGTATTCGAAGAAGAAGAATTCGAAGAAGAAGAAGAATTCGAAGAATTCGAAGAAGAAGAAGAATTCGAAGAAGAAGAATTCGAAGAATTCGAAGAAGAAGAAGAATTCGAAGAAGAAGAAGAAGAATTCGAAGAACAAGAAGAAGAAGAATTCGAAGAAGAATTCGAAGAAGAAAAATTCGAAGAAGAAGAAGAAGAAGAAGAAGAAGAATTCGAAGAAGAAGAAGAATTCGAGGAAGAATAAGAAGAATTCGAAGAAGAAGAAGAAGAAGAAGAAGAAGAATTCGAAGAATAAGAAGAATTCGAAGAAGAAGAAGAAGAAGAATTCGAAGACGAATTCGAAGAAGAAGAAGAATTCGAAGAAGAAGAATTCGAAGAAGAAGAATTCTAAGAACTCGAAAATGAAGAAGAAGAAGAAGAAGAAGAAGAAGAAGAAGAAGAAGAAGAAGAAGATGAAGAAGAAGAAGAAGAATTCGAAGAAGAAAAAGAAGAAGAAGAAGAATGTCAAGAAGAAGAAGAAGAATTCGAAGAATTCGAAGAATTCGAAGAAGAAGAAGAAGAAGAATTCGAAGAAGAATTCGAAGAAGAAGAAGAAGAAGAAGAATTCGAAGAAGAAGAAGAAGAAGAAGAAGAATTCGAAGAAGAAGAATTCGAAGAAGAAGAATTCGAAGAAGAATTCGAAGAAGAAGAAGAAGAAGAAGAAGAAGAAGATAAATTCGAAGAAGAAGAAGAAGAATTCGAAGAAGAAGAATTCGAAGAATTCGAAGAAGAAGAAGAAGAATTCGAAGAAGAATTCGAAGAATTCGAAGAAGAAGAAGAAGAAGAAGAATTCGAAGAAGAATTCGAAGAAGAAGAAAAATTCGAAGACGAAGAAGAAGAAGAAGAAGAAGAAAAAGAAGAAGAAGAAGAAGAATTCGAAGAATAAGAAGAATTCGAAGAAGAAGAATTCGAAGAAGAAGAAGAATTCAAAGACGAAGAAGAAGAAGAAGAATTCGAAGAAGAAGAAGAAGAAGAAGAAGAAGAAGAATTCGAAGAAGAATTCGAAGAAGAAGAATTCAAAGAATTCGAAGAATTCGAAGGAGAAGAAGAAGAAGAAGAAGAAGAAGAATTCGAAGAAGAAGAAGAAGAAGAAGAATTCAAAGAATTCGAAGAATTCGAAGGAGAAGAAGAAGAAGAAGAAGAATTCGAAGAAGAAGAAGAATTCGAAGAATTCGAAGAAGAAGAATTCGAAGAATTCGAAGAAGAAGAATTCGAAGAATTCGAAGAAGAAGACGAATTCGAAGAAGAATTCGAAGAAGCATTCGAAGAAGAAGGAGGAGAAGAAGAAGAAGAAGAAGAAGAAGAAGAAGAAGAAGAATTCGAAGAAGAAGAAGAAAAAGAATTCGAACAAGAAGAATTCGAAGAAAAAGCATTCGAAGAAGAAGAAGAATTCGAAGAATTCGAAGAAGAATTCGAAGAAGAAGAAGAAGAAGAAGAAGAAGAAGAAGAAGAAGAAGAAGAAGAAGAAGAAGAAGAAGAAGAAGAGAAGAAGAAGAAGATAAATTCGAAGAAGAAGAAGAAGAATTCGAAGAAGAAGAATTCGAAGAAGAATTCGAAGAAGAAGAAGAAAAAGAAGAAGAAGAAGAAGAATTCGAAGAAAAAGAATTCGAAGAAGAAGAAGA
>JAJHSY010000164.1:400000-402500 GCA_020800305.1 Porphyrio hochstetteri
GAAGAAGAAGAATTCGAAGAAGAAGAAGAATTAGAAGAATAAGAAGAATTCGAAGAAGAAGAAGAAGAAGAAGAATTCGAAGGAGAAGAATTCGAAGAAGAAGAATTCGAAGAAGAAGAAGAATTCGAAGAAGAAGAAGAAGAAGAATTCGAAGAAGAAGAAGAATTCGAAGAAGAAGAATTGAAGAAGAATTCGAAGAAGAAGAAGAATTAGAAGAATAAGAAGAATTCGAAGAAGAAGAAGAAGAAGAAGAAGAAGAAGAATTCGAAGAAGAAGAATTCGAAGAAGAAGAATTCGAAGAAGAAGAAGAATTCGAAGAAGAAGAATTCGAAGAAGAAGAATTCGAAGAAGAAGAATTAGAAGAATAAGAAGAATTCGAAGAAGAAGAAGAAGAAGAAGAAGAAGAAGAATTCGAAGAAGAAGAATTCGAAGAAGAAGAAGAATTCGAAGAAGAATTCGAAGAAGAAGAAGAATTCGAAGAAGAAGAAGAATTCGAAGAATTCAAAGAAGAAGAAAAAGAAGAAGAAGTAGAAGAAGTATTCGGAGAAGAAGAAGAATTCGAAGAAGAGGAAGAAGAATTCGAAGAAGAAGAATTCGAAGAAGAATTCGAAGAAGAAGAAGAATTCGAAGAAGAATTCGAAGAAGAAGAAGAATTCGAAGAAGAAGAAGAAGAAGATTTCGAAGAAGAAGAAAAATTCGAAGAAGAAGAAGAATTCGAAGAAGAAGAAGAATTCGAAGAATTCGAAGAATTCGAAAATGAAGAAGAAGAAGAAGAAGAAGAAGAAGATGAAGAAGAAGAAGAAGATGAAGAAGAAGAAGATGAAGAAGAAGAAGAAGAAGAAGAAGAAGAAGATGAAGAAGAAGAAGAAGAAGAAGAAGATGAAGAAGAAGAAGAAGAAGAAGAAGAAAAAGAAGAAGAAGAATTCGAAGAATTCGAAGAAGAAGGGTTCGAAGAAGAAGAATAAGAAGAAGAATTCGAAGAAGAAGAAGAAGAAGAAGAATTCGAAGAAGAAGAAGAAGAAGAAGAAGAATTCGAAGAAGAAGAAGAAGAATTCGAAGAAGAAGAACAATTCGAAGAAGAACTCGAAGAAGAAGAAGAAGAATTCGAAGAAGAAGAAGAATTCGAAGAAGAACTCGAAGAAGAAGAAGAAGAAGAAGAATTCGAAGAAGAAGAAGAAGAAGAAGAATTCGAAGAAGAAGAATTCGAAGAAGAGGAATTCGAAGAAGAAGAATTCGAAGAAGAAGAAGAATTCGAAGAAGAAGAGGAATTCGAAGAAGAAGAAGAAGAAGAAGAATTCGAAGAAGAATTCGAAGAAGAAGAAGAATTAGAAGAAGAAGAAGAATTCGAAGAAGAAGAATTCGAAGAAGTATTCGAAGAAGAATTCGAAAAAGAATTCGAAGAATTCGAAGAAGAATTCGAAGAATTCGAAGAAGAAGAAGAACAAGAAGAAGAAGAAGAAGAAGAAGAAGAATTCGAAAATGAAGAAGAAGAAGAAAAAGAAGAAGAAGAAGAAGAATTCGAAGAAGAAGAAGAAGAAGAAGAAGAAGTAGAATTCGAAGAAGAAGAAGAAGAAGAAAAGAAGAAGAAGAAGAAGAATTCGAAGTAGAAGAAGAATAAGAAGAATTCGAAGAAGAAGAAGAAGAAGAAGAAGAAGAAGAAGAAGAATTCGAAAATGAAGAAGAAGAAGAAGAAGAAGAAGAAGAAGAAGAAGATGAAGAAGAAGAAGAAGAAGAAGAAGAAGAAGAAGAAGAAGATGAAGAAGAAGAAGAAGAATTCGAAGAAGAAGAAGAAGAAAAAGAATTCGAACAAGAAGAATTCGAAGAAAAAGCATTCGAAGAAGAAGAAGAATTCGAAGAATTCGAAGAAGAATTCGAAGAAGAAGAATTCGAAGAAGAAGAAGAAGAAGAATTCGAAGAAGAATTCGAAGAAGAAGAAGAAGAAGAAGAAGAAGAAGAAGAAGAAGAAGAAGAAGAAGAAGAAGAGGAAGAAGAAGAAGATAAATTCGAAGAAGAAGAAGAAGAATTCGAAGAAGAAGAATTCGAAGAAGAATTCGAAGAAGAAGAAGAAAAAGAAGAAGAAGAAGAAGAATTCGAAGAAAAAGAATTCGAAGAAGAAGAAGAAGAATTCGAAGAAGAAGAATTCGAAGAAGAAGAAGAAGAAGAACAATTCGAAGAATTCGAAGAAGAAGAAGAAGAAGAAGAATTCGAAGAAGAAGAATTCGAAGAAGAAGAATTCGAAGACGAAGAAGAAGAATTCGAAGAAGAAGAAGAAGACTTCGAAGAAGAAGAAGAATTCGAAGAAGAATTCGAAAAAGAATTCGAAGAAGAAGAATTCGAAGGAGAAGAAGAAGAATTCGAAGAAGAATTCGAAAAAGAATTCGAAGAAGAAGAATTCGAAGAAGAATTCGAAGAAGAAGAAGAAGAAGAAGAAGAATTCGAAGAAGAAGAAGAAGAAGAAGAATTCGAAGACGAAGAAGAAGAAGAAGAAGAATTCGAAGAA
>JAJHSY010000164.1:422500-425000 GCA_020800305.1 Porphyrio hochstetteri
AATTCCAAGAAGAAGAATTCGAAGAAGAAGAAGAAGAAAAATTCGAAGAAGAATTCGAAGAAGAAGAAGAATTCGAAGAAGAAGAAGAAGAATTCGAAGAAGAAGAATTCGAAGAAGAAGAAGAGGAAGAATTCGAAGAAGAATTCGAAGAAGAAGAAGAAGAAGAAGAATTCGAAGAAGAATTCGAAGAAGAATTCGAAGAAGAAGAATTCTAAGAAGAAGAAGAATTCTAAGAAGAAGAAGAAGAAGAAGAATTCGAAGAATTCGAAGAATAAGAAGAAGAAGAAGAAGAAGAAGAAGAAGAAGAAGAAGAAGAAGAAGAAGAAGATGAAGAAGAAGAAGAAGAAGAAGAAGAAGAAGAAAAAGAAGAAGAAGAATTCGAAGAATTCGAAGAAGAAGAGTTTGAAGAATTCGAAGAAGAAGAAGAATTCGAAGAAGAAGAAGAAGAAGAAGAATTCGAAGAAGAATTCGAAGAAGAAGAAGAATTCGAAGAAGAAGAAGAATTCGAAGAATAAGAAGAAGAAGACTTCGAAAAAAATTCGAAGAAGAAGAAGAAGAATTCGAAGAAGAAGAAGAATTCGAAAAGAAGAAGAAGAATTCGAAGAAGAAGAAGAATTCCAAGAAGAAGAAGAAGAAGAAGAATTCGAAGAAGAAGCATTCGAAGAAGAAGAAGAATTCGAAGAAGAAGAATTCGAAGAAGAGGAAGAAGAAGAAGAATTCGAAGAAGAAGAATTCGAAAAAGAAGAAGAAGTATTCGAAGAAGAATTCGAAGAAGAAGAAGAAGAATTCGCAGAAGAATTCGAAGAAGAAGAAGAAGAAGAATTCGAAGAAGAAGAAGAATTCGAAGAAGAAGAAGAATTCGAAGAAGAAGAAGAAGAATTCGAAGAAGAAGAAGAAGAATTCGAAGAAGAAGAAGAATTCCAAGAAGAAGAAGAAGAATTCGAAGAAGAAGCATTCGAAGAAGAAGAAGAATTCGAAGAAGAAGAATTCGAAGAAGAGGAAGAAGAAGAAGAATTCGAAGAAGAAGAATTCGAAAAAGAAGAAGAAGTATTCGAAGAAGAATTCGAAGAAGAAGAATTCGCAGAAGAATTCGAAGAAGAAGAAGAAGAAGAATTCGAAGAAGAAGAAGAATTCGAAGAAGAAGAAGAATTCGAAGAAGAAGAAGAAGAATTCGAAGAAGATGAAGAAGAATTCGAAGAAGAAGAAGAATTCGAAGAAGAAGAAGAATTCGAAGAATAAGAAGAAGAAGACTTCGAAGAAGAATTCGAAGAAGAAGAAGAAGAATTCGAAGAAGAAGAAGAATTCGAAGAAGAAGAAGAATTCCAAGAAGAAGAATTCGAAGAAGTAGAAGAAGAAAAATTCGAAGAAGAATTCGAAGAAGAAGAATTCGAAGAAGAAGAAGAAGAAGAATTCGAAGAAGAAGAATTCGAAGAAGAAGAAGAAGAAAAATTCGAAGAAGAATTCGAAGAAGAAGAAGAATTCGAAGAAGAAGAAGAAGAAGAAGAATTCGAAGAAGAAGAAGAAGAAGATAAATTCGAAGAAGAAGAATTCGAAGAATAATAATTCGAAGAAGAATTCGAAGAAGAAGAGGAAGAAGAATTCGAAGAAGAAGAAGAAACAGAAGAAGAATTCGAAGAAGAATTCGAAGAAGAAGAATTCGAAGAAGAAGTATTCGAAGAAGAAGAAGGAGAATTCGAAGAAGAAGAATTCGAAGAAGAATTCAAAGAAGAAGAAGAATTCGAAGAAGAATTCGAAGAAGAAGAAGAATTCGAAGAAGAATTCGAAGAAGAATTCAAAGAAGAAGAAGAAGCATTCGAAGAAGAAGAAGAATTCGAAGAAGAAGAAGAAGCATTCGAAGAAGAAGAAGAAGAAGCATTCGAAGAAGAAGAATTCGAAGAAGAAGAATTCGAAGAAGAAGAAGAAGAAGAATTCGAAGAAGAAGAAGAAGAATTCGAAGAAGAAGAAGAATTCGAAGAAGAAGAAGAAGAATTCGAAGAAGAAGAAGAAGAATTCGAAGAAGAAGAATTCGAAGAAGAATTCGAAGAAGAAGAATTCGAAGAAGAAGAAGAAGAATTCGAAGAAGAAGAAGAAGAATTCGAAGAAGAAGAAGAATTCGAAGAAGAAGAATTCGAAGAAGAATTCGAAGAAGAAGAATTCGAAGAAGAAGAAGAAGAAAAATTCGAAGAAGAATTCGAAGAAGAAGAAGAATTCGAAGAATTCGAAGAAGAAGAATTCGAAGAAGAAGAATTCGAAGAAGAAGAAGAGGAACAATTCGAAGAAGAATTCGAAGAAGAAATCGAAGAAGAAGAATTCGAAGAAGAAGAAGAATTCTAAGAAGAAGAAGAATTCTAAGAAGAAGAAGAAGAAGAATTCGAAGAAGAAAAAGAAGAAGAAGAAGAAGAAGAAGAAGAAGAAGAAGAAGAAGAAGATGAAGAAGAAGAAGAAGAAGAAGAAGAAGAAAAAGAAGAAGAAGAATTCGAAGAAGAATTCGAAGAAGAAG
>JAJHSY010000164.1:430000-435950 GCA_020800305.1 Porphyrio hochstetteri
AGAAGAATTCGAAGAAGAAGAAGAAGAATTCGAAGAAGAAAAAGAATTCGAAGAAGAAGAAGAATTCGAAGAAGAAGAAGAATTCCAAGAAGAAGAATTCGAAGAAGAAGAAGAAGAAAAATTCGAAGAATTCGAAGCAGAAGAAGAAGAAGAATTCGAAGAAGAATTCGAAGAAGAAGAAGAAGAAAAATTCGAAGAAGAATTCGAAGAAGAAAAAGAATTCGAAGAAGAAGAAGAATAATTCGAAGAAGAAGAAGAAGAAGATAAATTCGAAGAAGAAGAATTCGAAGAATAAGAATTCGAAGAAGAATTCGAAGAAGAAGAAGAATTCGAAGAAGAAGAAGAATTCGAAGAAGAATTCGAAGAAGAAGAAGAATTCGAAGAAGAAGAAGAAGAAGAAGAAGAATTCGAAGAAGAAGAATTCGAAGAATTCGAAAAAGAAGAAGAATTCGAAGAATAAGGAGAAGAAGACTTCGAAGAAGAATTCGAAGAAGAAGAAGAAGAAGAAGAAGAAGAATTCGAAGAAGAAGAAGAAGAAAAATTCGAAGAAGAATTCGAAGAAGAAGAAGAATTCGAAGAAGAAGAAGAAGAAGAATTCGAAGAAGAATTCGAAGAAGAAGAAGAAGAAGAAGAAGAAGAATTCGAAGAAGAATTCGAAGAAGAATTCGAAGAAGAAGAATTCTAAGAAGAAGAATTCTAAGAAGAAGAAGAATTCTAAGAAGAAGAAGAAGAAGAAGAATTCGAAGAAGAAAAAGAAGAAGAAGAAGAAGAAGAAGAAGAAGAAGAAGAAGAAGAAGAAGAAGAAGAAGAAGAAGAAGAAGAAGAAGAAGAATTCGAAGAAGAAGAAGAAGAAGAAGATGAAGAAGAAGAAGAAGAAGAAGAAGAATTCGAAGAAGAAGAGTTCGAAGAATTCGAAGAAGAAGAAGAATTCGAAGAAGAAGAATTCGAAGAAGAATTCGAAGAAGAAGAAGAATTCGAAGAAGAAGAAGAATTCGAAGAAGAAGAAGAAGAATTCGAAGAAGAATTCGAAGAAAAGAAGAAGAATTCGAAGAAGAAGAAGAATTCGAAGAAGAAGAAGAAGAATTCGAAGAAGAATTCGAAGAATAAGAAGAAGAATTCGAAGAAGAAGAAGAAGAATTCGAAGAAGAAGAAGAATTCGAAGAAGAAGCATTCGAAGAAGAAGAAGAATTCGAAGAAGAAGAATTCGAAGAAGAGGAAGAAGAAGAAGAATTCGAAGAAGAAGAATTCCAAAAAGGAGAAGAAGAATTCGAAGAAGAATTCGAAGAAGAAGAAGAAGAATTCGCAGAAGAATTCGAAGAAGAAGAAGAAGAAGAAGAAGAATTCGAAGAAGAATAAGAATTCGAAGAATAAGAAGAAGAAGACTTCGAAGAAGAATTCGAAGAAGAAGAAGAAGAATTCGAAGAAGAAGAAGAAGAAGAATTCGAAGAAGAAGAAGAATTCGAAGAAGAAGAAGAATTCGAAGAATAAGAAGAAGAAGACTTCGAAGAAGAATTCGAAGAAGAAGAAGAAGAATTCGAAGAAGAAGAAGAAGAATTCGAAGAAGAAAAAGAATTCGAAGAAGAAGAAGAATTCGAAGAAGAAGAAGAATTCCAAGAAGAAGAATTCGAAGAAGAAGAAGAAGAAAAATTCGAAGAATTCGAAGCAGAAGAAGAAGAAGAATTCGAAGAAGAAGAAGAAGAAGAAGAAGAAGAAAAATTCGAAGAAGAATTCGAAGAAGAAAAAGAATTCGAAGAAGAAGAAGAAGAATTCGAAGAAGAAGAAGAAGAAGATAAATTCGAAGAAGAAGAATTCGAAGAATAAGAATTCGAAGAAGAATTCGAAGAAGAAGAAGAATTCGAAGAAGAAGAAGAATTCGAAGAAGAATTCGAAGAAGAAGAAGAATTCGAAGAAGAAGAAGAAGAAGAAGAAGAAGAAGAATTCGAAGAAGAAGAATTCGAAGAATTCGAAAAAGAAGAAGAATTCGAAGAATAAGGAGAAGAAGACTTCGAAGAAGAATTCGAAGAAGAAGAAGAAGAAGAAGAAGAAGAATTCGAAGAAGAAGAAGAAGAAGAAGAATTCGAAGAAGAAGAATTCGAAGAAGAAGAAGAATTCGAAGAAGAATTCGAAGAAGAAGAAGAAGAAGAATTCGAAGAAGAAGAAGAAGAAGAAGAATTCGAAGAAGAAGAAGAAGAAGATGAATTCATAGAAGAAGCATTCGAAGAAGAAGAATTCGAAGAAGAAGAAGAATAATTCGAAGAAGAAGAAGAAGAAGAAGAATTCGAAGAAGAAGAATTCGAAAAAGAAGAAGAAGAATTCGAAGAAGAATTCGAAGAAGAAGAAGAAGAATTCGCAGAAGAATTCGAAGAAGAAGAAGAAGAAGAAGAAGAAGTATTCGAAGAAGAAGAAGAATTCGAAGAAGAAGAAGAAGAAGAAGATAAATTCGAAGAAGAAGAAGATAAATTCGAAGAAGAAGAATTCGAAGAAGAAGAATTCGAAGAAGAATTCGAAGAAGAAGAGGAAGAAGAATTCGAAGAAGAAGAAGAAAAAGAAGAAGAATTCGAAGAAGAATTCGAAGAAGAAGAATTCGAAGAAGAAGTATTCGAAGAAGAAGAAGAAGAAGAATTCGAAGAAGAAGAATTCGAAGAAGAAGAATTCAAAGAAGAAGAAGAAGAATTCGAAGAAGAATTCGAAGAAGAAGAAGAATTCGAAGAAGAATTCGAAGAAGAAGAAGAATTCGAAGAAGAATTCGAAGAAGAATTCGAAGAAGAAGAAGAAGTATTCGAAGAAGAAGAAGAATTCGAAGAATAAGGAGAAGAAGACTTCGAAGAAGAATTCGAAGAAGAAGAAGAAGAAGAAGAAGCATTCGAAGAAGAAGAAGAATTCGAAGAAGAAGAATTCGAAGAAGAAGAATTCGAAGAAGAAGAATTCGAAGAAGAAGAAGAAGAATTCGAAGAAGAATTCGAAGAAGAATTCGAAGAAGAAGAAGAAGAATTCGAAGAAGAAGAAGAATTCCAAGAAGAAGAATTCGAAGAAGAAGAATTCGAAGAAGAAGAAGAGGAAGAAGAATTCGAAGAAGAATTCGAAGAAGAATTCGAAGAAGAAAAATTCTAAGAAGAAGAAGAATTCTAAGAAGAAGAAGAATTCTAAGAAGAATAAGAAGAAGAAGAATTCGAAGAAGAAAAAGAAGAAGAAAAGAAGAAGAAGAAGAAGAAGAAGAAGAAGAAGAAGAAGAAGAAGAAGAAGAAGATGAAGAAGAAGAAGAAGAAGAAGAAGAAGAAGAAGAAGAAGAAGAAGAATTCGAAGAATTCGAAGAAGAAGAGTTCGAAGAATTCGAAGAAGAAGAAGAATTCGAAGAAGAAGAAGAATTCGAAGAAGAAGAAGAAGAAGAAGAATTCGAAGAAGAAGAAGAAGAATTCGAAGAAGAATTCGAAGAAGAAGAAGAAGAATTCGAAGAAGAAGAAGAAGAAGAATTCGAAGAAGAAGAAGAAGAATTCGAAGAAGAAGCATTCGAAGAAGAAGAAGAATTCGAAGAAGAAGAATTCGAAGAAGAGGAAGAAGAAGAAGAATTCGAAGAAGAAGAATTCGAAAAAGAAGAAGAAGAATTCGAAGAAGAATTCGAAGAAGAAGAATTCGCAGAAGAATTCGAAGAAGAAGAAGAAGAATTCGAAGAAGAAGAAGAAGAATTCGAAGAAGAAGAAGAATTCGAAGAAGAAGAAGAAGAATTCGAAGAAGAAGAAGAATTCCAAGAAGAAGAATTCGAAGAAGAAGAAGAATTCGAAGAAGAAGAAGAAGAATTTGAAGAAGTAGAATTCGAAGAACAATTCGAAGAAGACTTCGAAGAAGAAGAATTCGAAGAAGAAGAAGAAGAAGAAGAAGAATTCGAAGAAGAAGAAGAATTTGAAGAAGAAGAAGAATTCGAAGAAGAAGAGGAATTCGAAGAAGAAAAATTCGAAGAAGAAGTATTCGAAGAAGAAGAAGAAGAATTCGAAGAAGAAGAATTGAAGAAGAATTCGAAGAAGAAGAAGAATTCGAAGAAGAAGAAGAAGAAGAATTCGAAGAAGAAGAATTCGAAGAAGCATTCGAAGAAGAAGAAGAAGAAGAAGAAGAAGAAGAAGAAGAAGAAGAAGAAGAAGAAAAAGAAAAAGATGAAGAAGAAGAATTCGAAGAAGAAGAAGAAGAAGAAGAAGAAGAAGAAGAATTCGAAGAAGAAGAATTCGATGAAGTAGAATTCGAAGAAGAAGAAGAATTCGAAGACGAAGAAGAAGAAGAATTCGAAAAAGAAGAAGAATTCAAAGAATTCGAAGATTTCGAAGAAGAATTCGAAGAATTCGAAGAAGAAGAAGAAGAATTCGAAGATAAAGAATTCGAAGAAGAAGAATTCGAAGCAGAATTCGAAGAAGAATTCGAAGAATTCGAGGAATTCGAAGAATTCGAAGGAGAAGAAGAATTCGAAGAAGAAGAAATTCGAAGAAGAAGAAGAATTCGAAGAAGAAGAAGAATTCGAAGAAGAAGAAGAAGAATTCGAAGAAGCATTCGAAGAAGAATGAGAAGAAGAAGAAGAAGAAGAAGAAGAAGAAGAAGAAAAAAGAAGAAGAAGAAGAAGAAGAAGAAGAAGAAGAAGAAGAAGAAGAAGAAGAAGAAGAAAAAGAAGAAGAAGAAGAAGGAAGAAGAAGAAGAAGAAGAAGAAGAAGAAGAAGAAGAAGAAAAAGAAGAAGAAGAAGAAGAAGAAGAAGAAGAAGAATTCGAAGAAGAAGAAGAAGAAGAAGAAGAAGAAGAAGAATTCGAAGAATCCGAAGAAGAAGAAGAAGAAGAATTCGAAGAAGAGAATTCGAAGAAGATGAAGAAGAAGAAGAAGAATTCGAAGAAGAAGAAGAATTCGAAGAAGAAGAAGAATTCGAAGAAGAAGAAGAAGAATTCGAAGAAGAAGAAGAAGAAGAATTCGAAGAAGAAGAAGAAGAAGAAGAAGAAGAAGAAGAAGAAGAAGAAGAAGAAGAAGCATTCGAAGAAGAATTCGAAGAAGAAGAATTCGAAGATAAAGAATTCGAAGAAGAAGAAGAAGAAGAAGAAGAATTCGAAGAAGCATTCGAAGAAGAAGAAGAAGAAGAAGAAGAAGAAGAAGAAGAAGAAGAAGAAGAAGAAGAAGAAGAAAAGAAAAAGATGAAGAAGAAGAATTCGAAGAAGAAGAAGAAGAAGAAGAAGAAGAAGAATTCGAAGAAGAAGAATTCGATGAAGTAGAATTCGAAGAAGAAGAAGAATTCGAAGTCGAAGAAGAAGAAGAATTCGAAAAAGAAGAAGAATTCAAAGAATTCGAAGATTTCGAAGAAGAATTCGAAGAATTCGAAGAAGAAGAAGAAGAATTCGAAGATAAAGAATTCGAAGAAGAAGAATTCGAAGCAGAATTCGAAGAAGAATTCGAAGAATTCGAGGAATTCGAAGAATTCGAAGGAGAAGAAGAATTCGAAGAAGAAGAATTCGAAGAAGAAGAAGAATTCGAAGAAGAAGAAGAATTCGAAAGAAGAAGAAGAAGAATTCGAAGAAGCATTCGAAGAAGAATGAGAAGAAGAAGAAGAAGAAGAAGAAGAAGAAGAAGAAGAAGAAAAAGAAGAAGAAGAAGAAGAAGAAGAAGAAGAAGAAGAAGAAGAAGAAGAAGAAGAAGAAAAAGAAGAAGAAGAAGAAGAAGAAGAAGAAGAAGAAGAAGAAGAAGAAGAAAAAGAAGAAGAAGAAGAAGAAGAAGAAGAAGAATTCGAAGAAGAAGAAGAAGAAGAAGAAGAAGAATTCGAAGAATCCGAAGAAGAAGAAGAAGAAGAATTCGAAGAATCCGAAGAAGAAGAAGAAGAAGAAGAAGAATTCGAAGAAGAGAATTCGAAGAAGATGAAGAAGAAGAAGAAGAATTCGAAGAAGAAGAAGAAGAATTCGAAGAAGAAGAAGAATTCGAAGAAGAAGAAGAATT
>JAJHSY010000172.1:0-42308 GCA_020800305.1 Porphyrio hochstetteri
GTTGGTGACTCCACCACCTCCCTGGGCAGTGCATTCCAGTGCCTGACTACCCTTTCTGAGAAGTAGTGCTTCCTAATGTCGAGCCTGAATCTCCCCTGGCGCAGCTTGCTACCATTCCCTCTAGTTCTGTCACTGCCTACACGGGAGAAGAGGCCGACCCCCAGCTCACTACAACCTCCCTTCAGGTAGTTATAGAGAGCTATAAGGTCTCCCCTAAGCCTCCTCTTCTCCAGGCTGAACAATCCCAGCTCCCTCAGACGCTCCTCGTAAGGCCTGTGTTCCAGACCCCTCACCAGCTTAGTAGCCCTCCTCTGAACGCGTTCCAGAGCCTCAATGTCTTTCCTGTAGTGAGGGGCCCAAAACTGAACACAGTACTCGAGATGCGGCCTCACAAGTGCTGAGTACAGGGGGACAATCACCTCCCTGCTCCTACTAGTAACACTATTCTTGATGCAAGCCAGGATGCCGTTGGCCTTCTTGGCCACCCGCGCACACTGTCGGCTCATGTTCAGCCGTGCATCAATCAGTACCCCCAGGTCCATTTCCTCCACACAGTCCTCCAGCCACTCCGCCCCAAGCCTATAGCGCTGCCTGGGGTTGTTGTGGCCAAAGTGCAGGACTCGGCATTTGCTCTTGTTGAACCTCATGCCATTGGCTTCAGCCCAGCTCTCCAGCCTGTCCAGATCCCTCTGTAGGGCCTCGCTACCCCCAGGCAGATCCACACTCCCAGCCAATTTAGTGTCATCTGCAAACTTACTGAGGGTGCACTCAATGCCCTCATCTAGGTCATCAATAAAGATATTGAAGAGGACAGGCCCCAGCACCGACCCCTGGGGAACACCACTCGTGACCGGTCGCCAGCTGGATTTAACTCCATTTACTACCACTCTCTGAGCCCGGCCCTCCAGCCAGCTCCTTACCCAGCCGAGGGTGTACCCATCCAAGCCACGGGCTGCCAGCTTCTGCAGGAGAATACTGTGGGAGACAGTGTCAAAGGCTTTGCTGAAGTCTAGGTAGACCACATCAACAGCCTTTCCCTCATCCAGCAGATGGGTCACTAGATCATAGAAGGAGATCAGGTTGGTCAAACAGGACCTGCCCTTCATGAACCCATGCTGGCTAGGCCTGATCCCCCGGCCATCCCGCACATACCGCATGATCTCCCTCAAGACTATCTGTTCCATAACCTTCCCTGGAACCGAGGTCAGGCTAACAGGCCTGTAGTTCCCCGGATCCTCCTTACAACCTTTCTTGTAAATGGGAGTCACATTGGCAAGCCTCCAGTCTTCTGGGACCTCACCAGTCAGCAAGGAGGACTGATAGATAATGGAAAGCGGCTCGGCTACCACCTCTGCCAGTTCCCTCAGCACTCTCGGGTGGATCTCATCCGGCCCCATGGACTTGTGGCAGTCCAGTTGGAGTAGGAAGTCTCTGACTGTTTCTTCCAGAATCACAGGGGAGTTAGCATGCTCCCCAGCTGAGACTACCAGGTCAGAGAGAGGGGTACCCTGAGGATCTGTTTGACCTTTAAAGACAGACGTAAAGAAGGCATTCAGAACCTCCGCCTTTTCCTTATCCTCAGTGATCACATTCCCAGCCTCATCCAGTAAAGAGTGGATATTCTCCTTTGTCCTCCTCTTACTGTTAATGTACTTATAAAAGAGTTTATTATTCTTTTTCACCCCAGCGGCCAGGTTAAATTCAAGCTGGGCTTTTGCCTTTCTGATTTCACCTCTACACATCCTGACAACTTCCTTGAATTCATTCTCAGTTACCCGTCCCTCCTTCCACAGGCGGTAGATTCTCTTTTTCTCACGGAGCCTCAAGAGTAACTCCCTATTCATCCACGCTGGTCTTCTTCCCCGCCGGCTCATTTTGCGGCTCAGGGGGACCGCCTGCTCCTGCGCCATTAAGACTTCCTTCTTGAAGAGCAACCAGCTCTCTTGTACCCCTTTGTTCGCTAAGACTGAATGCCAAGGGACTCCCCCTACCAGTCTCTTGAACAAATCAAAGTCTGCCCTCTGAAAGTCCAAGGTAGCAGTTTTACTATTCCCCCTCCAAGCTCCACCATGAATTGAGAAATGTATCATTTCATGGTCACTCTGTCCAAGGCAGCCCCCAACCTTCACATCTCCTACCAGACCTTCCCTGTTCACGAACAGCAGGTCTAGCGGGGCAGTTCCTCTTGTGGGCTCTCTGACCAGCTGCATCAGGAATGCATCCTCTGTGCACTCCAAAAACCTCCTAGACTGCTGCTTCTGTGCTGTGCTGTACTCCCAGCATATGTCAGGGAAGTTGAAGTCCCCCATGAGCACAAGGGCTGATGACCGTGCAGCTCGTGCCAGCTGCTTGTAGAACACCTCATCTGTCTCTTCATCCTGGTTTGGCGGTCTATAACAGACGCCCACCAGGATGTCTGCCTTGTCAGCCCTTCCTCTGATCTTTACCCATAGGGATTCAATGTTATCATCCCTAGTCACAATCTCAGTGGCAGAAAAGGATTCCCTAACGTATAGAGCCACACCACCACCCCTCCTTCCTTGCCTGTCTCTCCTGAAGAGTTTGTAGCCATCCATTGCAGCACTCCAGTCATGGGAGCAATCCCACCATGTTTCTGTTATGGCAACCAGGTCATAGTTTGCCTGCCGCATTATGGCTTCCAACTCTTCTTGCTTGTTGCCCATGCTGCGTGCGTTAGTGTAGACGCACCTCAGCTGAGCCCCTTGCCTCTCTCCTAATCCCAATACCACTTCCCCAGGCCGATCTCTAGCAGACCTGGCTTTATCCCCTTCCCCCTTCCTATCTAGTTTAAAGCCCTTTCTACAAGTCCTGCCAGCTCCTGGGCAAGTATCCGTTTCCCTTTCGGAGACAGGCAATTCCCATCAGCTGTCCTCAGGCCAGGTGCCGAGTAGACCGCCCCGTGATCAAAGAATCCAAATAAGAAGGATAAGAAGAAGAAGAAGAAGAAGAAGAATCAGCAGCAGCAGAAGAAGAAGAAGAAGAAGAAGAAGAAGAAGAAGAAGAAGAAGGAGAAGAAGAAGGAGAAGAAGAAGAAGAAGAGGAAGAAGAGGAAGAAGAAGAAGAAGAAGAAGTCGAAGAAGAAGAATTCGAAGAAGAAGAAGAAGAATTCGAAGAAGTATTCGAAGAAGAAGAATAATTCGAAGAAGAATTCGAAGAATTCAAAGAAGAATTCGAAGAAGAATTCGAAGAAGAATTCGAAGAATTCAAAGAAGATGAATTCGAAGAAGAATTCGAAGAAGAAGAATTCGAAGAAGAAGTATTCGAAGAAGAAGAAGAAGAAGAATTCGAAGAAGAAGAATTTGAAGGAGAAGAAGAAGAATTCGAAGAATTCGAAGAAGGAGAAATATTCGAAGATGAATTCATAGAAGAATGCGATAAATTTGAAGAAGAAGAAGAATAATTATAAGAAGAAGAATAAGAATTCGAAGAAAAAGAATTCGAAGAAGAAGATTCAGAAGAATCAGAAGAATCAGAAGAAGAAGAATCGGAAGAAGAATCAGAAGAAGAAGAAAAATCAGAAGAAGAATCAGAAGAAGTAGAATCAGAAGAAGAAGAAGAATCAGAAGACGAATCAGAAGAAGAAGAAGAATAATTCGAAGAAGAAGAAGAATTCGAAAAAGAGGAATTCGAAGAAGAAGAAGAAGAATTCTAAGAAGAATTTGAAGAATTCGAAAAAGAATTCGAAGAAGAATTCGAAGAAGAAGAATTCGAAGAAGAATTCCAAGAAGAAGAAAAATTCGAAGAAGAAAAATTCGAAGAAGAATTCGAAGAAGAAGAATTTGAAGAAGAAAAAGAAGTATTCAAAGAAGTAGAAGAAGTCGAAGAAGAAGACGAAGAATACGAAGAATTCGAAGAAGAATTCGAAGAAGGAGAATTCGAAGAAGAAGAGGCAGAAGAAGAAGAATCAGAAGAAGAAGAATCAGGATAAGAAGAAGAAGAATCAGAAGAATCAGAAAAAGAATCAGAAGAAGAAGAAGAATCAGAAGAATGAGAAGAAGAAGAAGAAGAAGAAGAAGAAGAAGAAGAAGAAGAAGAAGAAGAAGAAAAATAAGAAGAATCAGAAGACGAAGAAGAATCAGAATCAGAAGAAGAAGAAGAATCAGAAGAAGAATCAGAATCAGAAGAAGAAGAATTAGAAGAAGAAGAAGAAGAATCAGAAGAAGAAGAATCAGAAGAATAATCAGTAGAAGAAGAAAAATCAGAAGAAGAATCAGAAAAAAATCAGACTAAGAACCAGAAGAATAAAAAGAAGAAGAAGAAGAAGTAGAAGAAGATGAAGAAGAAGAAGAAGAATTATAAGAAGAAGAAGAAGAATCAGAAGAAGAAGAATCAGAAAAATAATCAGTAAAAAAAAAAAATCAGAAGAAGAATCAGAAGAAGAATCAGAAGAAGAATCAGAAGAATAAAAAGAATCAGAAGAGGAAGAAGAAGAAGAAGAAGAAGAAGAAGAAGAAGAAGAAGAAGAAGAAGAAGAAGAAGAAGGAGAAGAAGAAGGAGAAGGAGAAGAAGAAGAAGAAGAAGAAGAAGAAGAAGAAGAAGAAGAAGAATGAGAAGAACAAGAAGGAGAAGGAGAAGAAGAAGGGGAAGAAGAAGAATTTGAAGTAGAAGAAGAAAAAGAAGAAGAAGAATCACAAGAAGAAGAAGAAGAAGAAGGAGAAGAAGAAGAAGATGGAGAAGGAGAAGAAGAAGAAGGAGAAGGAGAAGAAGGGAAGAAGAAGAAGTATAAGAAGAAGGAGAAGAAGAAGTACAAGGAGAAGGAGAAGAAGAAGAAGGAGAAGAAGAAGAAGAAGGAGAAAAAGGAGAAGGAGAAGAAGAAAGAGAAGAAAAACAAGGAGAAGAAGAACAAGAAGGAGAAGGAGAAGGTAAAGTATAAGAAGAAGGAGAAGAAGAAGAACATGAAGAATGAGAAGAACAAGAAGGAGAAGGAGAAGAAGAAGGGGAAGAAGAAGAATTTGAAGTAGAAGAAGAAGAATTTGAAGTAGAAGAAGAAGAATCAGAAAAAGAAGAAGGAGAAGGAGAAGGAGAAGGAGAAGGAGAAGAAGAAGATGAAGAAGGAGAAGAAGAAGAAGGAGAAGGAGAAGAAGAAGAATCAGGAGAAGAAGAATCAGAAGAAGAAGAAAAATCAGAAGAATCAGAAGAAGAAGAAGAATCAGAAGAATCAGAAGAAGAAGAAGAATCAGAAGAAGAATAAAAAGAAGAAGGAGAAGTAGAAGGAGAAGAAGATGGAGAAGGAGAAGAAGGAGAAGGAGAAATATAAGAAGAAGAATAATAAGAACAAAGAGAAGGAGAAGAAGAAGAAGAAGGAGAAGTAGAAGAAGAAGAAGAAGAAGTAGAAGAAGAAAAATTCGAAGATTTCGAAGAAGAAGTATTCGAAGATGAATTCGAAGAAGAATTCGAAGAAGAAGAAAAATTCTAAGAAGAATAAGAAGTATTCGAAGAAGACGAATCAGAAGAAGAAGAATTCTAAGAAGAAGAAGAATTCCAAGAAGAAGAAGAATTCTAAGAAGAAGAATTCGAAGAAGAAGAAGAAGAATAAGAAGAATTCGAATAAGAATAAGAAGAAGAAATCGAAGAAGAATTCTAAGAAGAAGAAGAATTCGAAGAAGAAGAAGAATTCGAAGAAGAAGAAAAAGTATTCGAAGAAGAAAAATAATTCAAAAAAGAAGAAGAATTCGAAGAAGAATAATTCAAAGAAGAAGAAGAATTCGAAGAAGATAAGAATTCAAAGAAGAAGAAGAAGAAGAAGAAGAAGAAGAAGAAGAATCAGAAGAAGAAGAAGAAGAATCAGAAGAATCAGAACAATCAGAAGAAGAAGAATCAGAAGAAGAAGAAGAATCAGAAGAAGAAGGAGAAGAAGAAGAAGAAGAAGAATCAGAAGAAGAAGAAGAAGCAGAATCAGAAGAAGAAGAATCAGAAGAAGAAGGAGAAGAAGAAGAAGAAGAAGAATCAGAAGAAGAAGAAGAAGCAGAATCAGAAGAAGAATCAGAAGAAGAATCAGAAGAAGTAGAATCAGAAGAAGAAGAAGAGTCAGAAGAAGAAGAAGAATCAGAAGAAGAAGAAGAATCAGAAGAAGAAGAATCAGAAGAATCAGAAGAAGAAGAAGAAGAATCAGAAAAAGAAGAAGAAGAAGAATCAGAAAAAGAAGAAGAAGAAGAATCAGAAGAAGAATAAGAAGAGGAATCAGAAGAATCAGAAGAATCAGAAGAAGAATCAGAAGAATCAGAAGAATCAGAAGAAGAAGAAGAAGAAGAAGAAGAACGAGAAGAAGAAGAAGAAGAATCAGAAGAAGAAGAAGAAGAAGAAGAAGAATCAGAAGAAGAAGAAGAAGAATCAGAAGAAGAAGAAGAAGAAGAATAATCAGAATAAGAAGAAGAAGAATCAGAAGAAGAGTCAGAAGAAGAAAAAGAATCAGAAGAAGAAGAAGAAGAATCAGAAGAAGAAGAAGAGGAAGAATCAGAAGAAGAAGAAGAAGAAGAAGAGGAAGAATCAGAAGAAGAAGAAGAAGAATCAGAAAAAGAAGAAGAAGAAGAAGAAGAATCAGAAAAAGAAGAAGAAGAAGAAGAAAAAGAAGAACGAGAAGAAGAAGAAGAAGAAGAAGAAGAAGAAGAACGAGAAGAAGAAGAAGAAGAAGAAGAAGAAGAAGAAGAAGAATCAGAAGAAGAAGAAGAAGAAGAAGAAGAAGAAGAATCAGAAGAATCAGAATCAGAAGAATCAGAAGAATCAGAAGAAGAAGAATCAGAAGAAGAAGAAGAATACGAAGAAGAAGAAGAATCAGAAGAACAATCAGAATCAGAAGAATCAGAAGAATCAGAATCAGAAGAATCAGAAGAATCAGAAGAAGAAGAATACGAAGAAGAAGAAGAATCAGAAGAAGAATCAGAAGAAGAATCAGAAGAAGAAGAATCAGAAGAAGAGGAAGAAGAAGAAGAAGAAGAAGAAGAAGAAGAAGAAGAAGAAGAAGAATTGGAAATAGAAGAATTCGAAGAAAAATGCGAAGAATAAGAATTCGAAGAATTCGAAGAAGAATTCGAAGTAGTATTTGAAGAAGAATTCGAAGAAGAAGAATTCGAAGAAGAAGAAGAAGAAGAAGAAGAATTCAAAAAAGAAGAATTCGAAGAAGAAGACGAAGAATTATAAGAAGACCCTGGCTGGAGGCCAGATGCTCACCAACGCCCACCAAAGTCACTCTATCACTCCCCTTTTCAGCTAGACAGGAGAGAAAATGGATATTGAGAGGCTTAGGAGTCGAGATAAGGACAGGGAGAGACCATTCAGCAATTAGCGTCACGGGCAGAATAGACTCAACGCAGAATAAAAAACAGGGCACAGCGTGTCAGTTTGCGCAGCAGTTAGAGCAGGTAGAGTGAGCGGGAAGGGTGCAGTCTCTCTCACAGTTGAGGAGGTAAGTTGAGTTGGTAAGAGGCAGCCCAGCATTAGTATCCACCCGGTGGCAAGCTGCATCCTCCATAACTACCAGAAGGGATACGTCAACCAATACGGAGCTCCCAGCAAAACATCACGCCATCCAGGCGTCTGGCTGCAGGGAGTGCCACCAGCTTGCGCGGGAAATGGAAGGCAACACAGACAACAACTGTGTACGGTGTGATCAGGTGGACTATCTACTCAGCCTGGTGGTAGAACTAAGAGGGGAAGCCGACAGGATAAGAAGCATCAGGGAGTCAGAACATGAGATAGATTGGTGGACCCACACCCTGAGCTCTCTGAAACATGAGCAGAGACAACCACCGGAAAACTCCCCTGATCAGAAGGAATTGGTATCATTCCCCCATCAGGACACAGGCAGGGACTTAAAGGGAAACAGTGAGTGTCAGCTAGTCCGCAAAAGGGGCAGCAAGAAAAACTTCCTCCTTGCCCATACCTCCCCAAGTGCCTCTAAACAACAGATATGAGGCTCTAACTGTGGAGGACCAGGCAGGGGACAATGTGGATGCTGATTCATCTACGCCAGAGGAGGGGTGAAGATCAAAGCAACATACTTCCAGAATTACTACATCTGCAGCAAGAAGGAAAAGACGAGTGATAGTGGTAGGAGACTCCCTGCTAAGGGGAACGGAGGGACCAATATGCAGGGCAGACCCTACTCATAGGGAGGTCTGCTGCCTCCCGGGAGCCCGGGTTAGGGGTATCACTAGGAAACTTCCTAGTCTGGTACGGGCCTCAGACTACTATCCACTACTGCTCTTCCATGTGGGGGGTGACGAATCTGCAGTACATAGTCCAAGAGCAATCAGAGGGACTTCAGGGCCCTGGGACAGCTAGTGAGGGAATCTGGAGCCCAGGTGAGATTTTTTTCCTCACTCCTTCCAGTTGCAGGCAGTGACATTGGATGGAATAAGCGTAACCAATCTATTAATACATGGCTCCATGGCTGGTGCCAATGTAATAATTCTGGGTTTTTTGACAACGGGATGGCCTACGTGGCACCAGGCTTACTACAGGCATCACATGGGAGCCACCTTTCTCATAGAGGAAAGAGGGTCTTTGCCCAGGAGCTTGCAGGACTCATAGACAGGGCTTTAAACTAGATGTGAAGGGGGAAGGGGAATATACCAGGCTTGCCCAAGACAAAGTGCGGGAGGATGCACTATGGTTGGAGGGAAGGGTGTAGGGGACTGTGTTGAAAGATTAAGAGACTGTGTCAAATGTTTGTCTCAACATTGCTGGAACACTACACCACCAACTATCATCACTGTCAGCAGTGGAGCAACGGTCAGACCGCAAGACCAGATGCTTCCTTCCTTCTTATGGACCTAAATGGAGAGCTGATTAAATTTAACCCAACCCCTGCGCATGCGCCCAGACCCGGGATCTGGAAGACAGAGGGACCCGGAGACCCCTGAAGACCACCTAAAAACTCCTGGAGACCACTCAGTGACAGTATTGGGCGTGCGCACCACTGCTGAGTGGTGGGTGTGGTTAAACAAAATAGCTCTTGGAATATGCTAATTGATTCCTGGAAGGAGTGAATACAACCCAATAAGAGAACAGAGATGACCATCATCGGACCTGAAGACATCGAAGAACGCTCTGCCATCGGACCTGAAGACATTGGACTGACAGGACGCCATAGCTCTGTGGTGGTAGATGTTCCAATCTCTCTCTCTCTCTCTTCCACTCTTTTCTCTTTCTTCCCCCCTTCTCTTGCACGCTTGTTGTGGGCCAAATAAAGTGACTTGAACCTTGACTCCGTTTTGAGTCTTAATTCTATTCCTGAGAATTGCGAAGACCTGGCCACGACAAAAACACCTAATTGGACATCACTCAGGAGTTAAGCCCAGCCGCCCCCAGCCACCCAGAGCAATCTGAGGTCAGTTGGAATGCAAGAGGGTTTAACCTCTGACAAATTGGTCTATCTGGTTGTGGATCGTGACATTTATTAAATTGGCATCATGGACAGGATTCTCGGAGAACAGAAAGGTGTGACCTCCTGAGAGTGAAAAGGGGAAAAATTGGATATTAAGGTGTGGCCCTCTCAGAATGATATTGCCCCTTTGAGTTGTATAGGATGGCTGCCCCAAAGGCAGTCAATATCCATGATAATGTCTCTTCCCTGGCCGAGGGGATAGATAAGTTATACGATCTTCTCGAGATGCACCGATCTTGCCCCTCACCCCAGGGACAGGATTGGGCAAAAAACTGCCGGTTTCAACCACAGAGCGTGATAGACAGGATAAAGGAACTGCAAAAAAAAGCTAGAGTCAGGTCAGGAAAAGGAAAAGCTATCATTTGTGCAGTACAGGCTTTGCCACACCTATGTCACAATTGACTCCCTGCAGATGATGATAAAGTTGATGCAGAAGCAATTAGAAGTAAACAAACAGTTTCTGGATGTTGAGTGTTCCCCGCGTCCTAATCCAGATCTTGGGAAAATTTTAGGTCCAGGGGCTTCGAAAGAGCGGGACGGTGCTAGGAATCAGACCACACACCAATATGGCTAAAAGCAGTCAGTTCACTTTATTCTACAGAACAGCATGATTATATACTCTCTAGAAAGCTTAACAAAGCATGGCTGGGAACCATGGGGGGAGGGAAGTGAATACAGTGAAGGCGATAGAGCGGACACCTGTTCAAGGCCTATATCTTATCTTGTCTCAGAGGAATGTTTCAGAATTAGGAACTTCTATGCACAGTCCATACTCCTTAACCCATTATCTGACTTTGCTGCTAGCTCCACATGCCTTTAAAGTGATGTTTCATTCTGGCTGTTTTGCTCGCAGGGGTAGAGAGTGGAAATATGTGGCCATTCTCACGGAGCCATTCCTCCACATCTGGAGGAGGGGAGAAACCAAAATTCCATTCTAAAGGAGGAATTGAGGAATCAACTTTTGAGGGAAACAGATGCACAGGTGAAAATAGAAATGAAGCTTGCGGAAAAGGGGATACGGCAAATTTACCCTCAGGGAGATTTGCAAGAGGCCAAGAAAACCATAGAAAGCCTCCCCCACATGTATCCGCTGGTTAAAACAGAATATTTGTATGAGGACAACAATGATAACTGTCCTTGTGTTATTACCAAAGAAATCCCATTTACAGCAACAGAACTAGAAAATTTGAAAAAAGACTTTGCGAGAACTCCGAAGGAATTGGAAACAGAATATATGTGGAGAGTGTCCCTGTCAGGAGGAGATGGAATTTTGTTATCAGAACAGGAAGCAGAAGGGTATTGGGGCACGTGTTTGTTTCTAACTACAGGCAATCGTCGAGCTCCTCAGTCCTTAACTCAGTGGGCTGCATATTGGACCAGAGGGCTAAATTCCCTGGAGAGGGGAGATCCCCTTGCCATAACAAGCATGGTGGATCAATTAGTGGAAAGTGTGCAGAAAGCGGCTTGTTTCCAAATGATGTACGACTGGGAAATTAAGCCCCATCAGAGCTCCCTGATGATGATGTCTGTAGACCCAGAAAGGATGATCCCCTTAATCTGGGGACTTCCCGACTCTCTAAAATCTATTTGAATCCAATTACAACGGAAAATTCAAAGTGCCCCTGAAGCAGAAACAACCACAACCACTTTAGAGGGGATGATAACCCCTGACCATCGACATCCGGGCAAGAAAATATGGACGTGGGGAGAAGTAGCACAGAAATTAATGAATTTCGGGAGGAAATAAGGCCCTGAGAGTGGATCATTCCAAAGAACCGAAACCACAATCTGCAGAACAAATAAAAAATTGGCAGTCACCAGAGGGGAAGAGCCAGAATTTGAGGTTGCTCCAGAATAATAATCTTGGGAGGAAAAAACCCCTAAGTTGACAAGGGTTGTGGCATTTAGGCCTTCAGAAGGGCATTCCCCGAGACCTCATGGATGGACTCCCGACCAAAAAATTAGAAAAACTAGTACAAAAATGGTCAGGGAGCAAGGCTACCCTTGGACTAGTCCCTGAAGCTCCACCTCGATAGACCTTAAGGAGGAATCAGTGGGAAACTAGACCCTCTGCTCCCTGAAAGTGGGGGGACGGAGAATGGATGTTTTTAAGACAGCTCACCGTGAATGCAAAAGGGGATCTATTCATTACCGTTGCTGTAGGACTAAGGAGAAGACCAGCAACCTTTTTTGACTGATACTGGGGCACAAATTACTGCATTAACACAGACCAAGGCAAAACGGTGTGGGATCTCGATCCCATCTAGAAATCTGATAGTTTTGAATGCTCTGGGGAAAACACAGTCAATGCCTGTGACTTCGGTGACACTGTGGCTGCCAGGGGAGGAATCCCCCATTAATACCATGGTGGCCATAGGACCTTTTCAGACGAATCTTTTGGGTATAGACGTGCTGAGAGGGAGACAGTGGCATGACACCCAGGGGAATTCGTGGTCTTTTGGCACCCCCCAGATCAGGCAATTAACCGAAACATCATGGGCAGAAGCCCGCCTGCTGCAAACTGCGCCTGCCCTTCCCCCTTCCAAGGTTGTTAACGTGAAACCCTATCCATTGCCATTAGGGGCTAGGGAAGGGACAGCCTCGGTGATCGAGGATCTCAAACAACGGGGAAACCCAGTGTTTGCCCACTATCTGTATAATTCACCAGTGTGGCTCCTATGCAAATCTAACAGGAAATGATGATTGACTGTTGACTATCAGCATTTAAATGCAAACACAGGTCCCCTGACTGCAGCTGTGCCTAATATAGCCAAATTAATTGCAACTATTCAGGAACAGGCCCACCCTATTTTAGCAACCATTGATGTGAAAGACATGTTTTTTATGGTTTCACTCCAAGAAAGTGATCGAGACCAAATTGCCTTTGTTTGGGAGGGACAGCAGTATACTTTTACCCACTTGCCTCAGGGGTACAAAGACTCACCTACCCTGGCTCACCATGCCCTAGCGCAGGAATTGGCAATAATCCCATTAGAAGAGGAGGTCAAAGTCTATCAGTATATTGATGACATACTAATAGGGAGACATATTACAGCCTCAGTACAGATTATGCAAGACAGAATTATTCATCATCTGGAAAAAATAGGCCTTCAAATACCTGCAGAAAAAATACAAGCTCCTGCTAGCAAAGTTAAATTCTTAGGCATCTGGTGGAAAGAAGGGTCAGTTTGTATTCCCCAGGACACCCTCTCAACACTAGAACAGATAAAAACCACAGAAAGCAAAAAGGAGCTGCAATGTGCCCTGGGATTGTTGGTCTTTTGGAGGAAACATATCCCAGACTTTGCAATAATTGCACGTCCCTTATATGACTTACTGCGAAAAATAGTAACGTGGGAGTGGACTTCAGCCCACAATGAGGCATTGCAGCTTTTGGTGTTTGAAGCAAATACCCATCAAGCTATGGGCCCTATCCATCCCACTGACCCGGTGCAGATTGAATAGGGCTTTGCACATTCAGGATTATCAATCCATTTGGCAGAGGGGACCAGAAGGTCCTAGAATAAATTCTAGGAGTTTCAAGGATGCTGAAAAGCGATACTCTAGCTGGGAAAAGGGTTTGTTTGTAGTGAGTTTAGCTCTTAGAGAAGTGGAGAGAACCATACGCCAACATCCTATAGTTCTAAGGGGACCCTTTAAGGTAATCAAGCCTGTGCTGGCAGGGACCCCTCCCCCTGACAGAGTGGCTCAAAGAGATTCTGTGAGGAAATGGTATGCTAAAGTCGAACATTACTGCAGTGTTTTTACAGTCACTGAAGGCACCCCTAAGGTGTTACACATACAAGAAGAGATAACGAACCTCTGGGAAGAGGATACCCCTCCCACTTCTGTTGTCAAGATTGCCCCGTTTTCAGAGGAGGGCTAAACGAGAGGGCAAACAGTGGAAATATCGGGATGTATCTATCAATGTGGACTTGGGAAAAACTGGGAGAGGTTTTGTGGGAAGCAGCTATGAAAGGGGATGCAAAGGCTATGAAAGTTTTAACTACCTTGCTACAACAGCTGCAATGTAATGAGAAATCAAACCTGCCTCTTAAAGGCACCCTGCCTGAAGGGGCTGAGGGTGAGGAAACCCCTACTGCTTTGCCGCCACTGCCACCTGTGCCATCACTGCCGCTTTTAATCGACCTGCCTTGGTCACCACCACTGCTGCCAGGGTTCGGAACCCTTGCAAGGGCCCCTCCGGCAGATTTGATCTCCCGGTGACACCCCCCCACCCTTGACTAGTTATAATCTGACTGCACAATGGAGGAATGTACAGAAGCGGGCTGTTTCAGAGGGGGATTTTGAAGTTGCTGCTGCTCTTGCATGCCCTGTAGTGGTTTGCAGTGATCGTTCAAATGACTGTCAACCGTTACAGTGGGACTTAATTAAGGAATTACAAAAAAACATAATGCAACTGTAGGGGAAGATCAGGTTTGTGACCACCTGAAGAACCTGAACATATATAAGTCTATGAGATGCATCCCAGCATCCTCAGGGAACTGGCTGATGTGGTTGCTAAGGCACATGGAATACAGGGCGGTGATTTGAGACAGTCAGCATGGCTTCACCAGGGCAGGTCCTGCCTGACCAACCTGGTGGCTTTCTATGATGGGGTGACCACATCGGTGGACACAGGAAGGGCGATGGATGTCATCTATCTGGACTTCTGTAAAGCCTCTGACACAGTCCCCCACAATGTCCTTCTCTCTAAACTGGAGAGATATGGATTTGATGAGCGGACTGTTTGGTGGATAAGGAATTGGTTGGATGGTCGCATCCAGAGAGTAGTCGCCAATGGCTCTTGTGGTGACCGGCGATGAGCAACACGCAATTCGATATGAATTTTAGGTGAAGCCATTTTATTGGGTGAAATCACACAGATTATATACCTTTATTACTGCAAACCTGGCAAGCTAAAAACTGCTAATTGGTTACACACACTGTTCACACCGTATTGATTGGTTAGTAATTATAACGAGTTCTGATAAACCTATCTTATAGCAAAATATCGTTAGTTTACCTTTAATGCCTAAAAGTATCTGCACACCTGCTGTTTTGACCATCTGATTATGGTTGGTTCTTAACATGTTCCGTTACTCCCAAGTACCTTCCCATAACTGCTTCTTGGTTTAGGGTAGCCTGTACCCCTATCAACAAGGCCGCTGTGTTTTGAGAATGTGATTATTAGGATCCTCTCAGCATGAGTAACTTTTCCTCTCTCATGGGAACAGAAGAATATCGTCAGGGCCTAAATCTTGGGAGAAGAGAGCTAGGCTGCTAGCAGGCTTGCTGTCCTCTCCGACAGGCTCAATGTCCAGATGGAGATCTGTGACAAGTGGGGTCCCTCAGGGGTCTGTACTGGGACAGGTATTATTTAATATCTTCATCAGTGACATTGACAGTGAGGTTGAGTGCACTCTCAGCAAGTTTTCAGATGATACCAAGCTGAGTGGTGCAGTTGACATGCCAGAAGGATGGGATGGCATCCAGAGGGACCTGGAGAAGCGGGCCCATGTGAACCTCATGAGGTTCAACAAGAACAAGTGCAAGGTCTTGCACCTGGGTGGTCGGAGCAATCCTTGTCATCAATACAGAGTGGGAGATGAAGTGATAGAGATCAGCCCTGCAGAGAAAGACTTAGGGGTGATGGTGGACGAGAAGCTCGACATGAACTGACAATCACAGAATCACAAAATCACAGAATTGTAGGGGTTGGAAGGGACCTCGAGAGATCATCGGGTCCAACCCCCCTGCCAAAGCAGGCTCCCTAGCACATATTGCACAGATAGGCGTCCAGACGAATCTTGAATATCTCCAGAGAAGGAGGCTCCACCACCTCCCTGGGTTGCCAATTCCAGTGCTCTGTCACCCTCACTGTGCTTGCAGCCCAGAAGGCCAACCACATCCAGGGCTTCATCAAAAGGAGTGTGGCCAGCAGGTCAAGGGAGGTGATTCTGCCCCTCTGCTCTCATGAGACCCCACCTGGAATACTGTGTCCAGTTCTGGAGTCCCCAACATAAGAAGGACATGGAACTGTTGGAACGGGTCCAGAGGAGGGCCACAAAGATGATTAGAAGGCTGGAGCACCTCTCTGTTGGAGGCTCTTTAGCGGACAATGGGCACGTGAGCAATACAGCCTTTGAATTGTAACCAATTGGCTACCAGCTTGTAGCCAATAACAGAGTGTATTGGGGCGTGTGATCGTATGCGCTCAACCAATAGGGGCCGGACGTGTGCACACGGTGGGGGTGGAGCTATCCAGGCATCAGCACATGGCGCGGGACTATATAAGCAGACGAACGGTTTGAATAAACGGCATTCACCTGATCATATTGATCTCTGAGTGTATGTCTGGATCTTCCACACCTCTCCTATGAAGACAGGCTGAGAGAATTGGGGTTGTTCAGCTTGGAGAAGAGAAGGCTCTGGAGACATCTTATAGCGGCCTTCCAGTGCCTGAAGGGCTGGGGAAGGACTTTTAGAAGGGCCTGGAGTGATAGGACATGGGTGAATGGTTTTAAATTGCAAGGGGATAGATTTAGACTGGTTAATAGGAAAAAATTCTTCACTCTGAGGGTGGTGAGGAACTGGAACAGGTTGCCCAGGGAGGTGGTGGATGACCCCTCCCTCCCTGGAGGTGTTCAAGGCTGGGTTGGTTGGGGCCTTGAACAGCCTGGTCTAGTGAGAGGTGTCCCTGACCATGGCAGGGGGGTTGGAACTAGATGATCTTTAAGGTCCCTTCCAACCCTGACCATTCTGTGATTCTATGCCTCTATGAAATTAAACCAAATCTTAAAACACCTCCCCTCACCCCTCCCTTCTTCATGGGCTCATCTTTAATCACGATTTCTCTCTCTTCCTTCCCAAGTGGCATAGCAGGAGACAGGGAATGGGGGGTTTTGATCAGTTCATCATGAGTTGTTTTCCTTCTTGGGGGTGAAATCCTCACACTCTAACCCTGCTCCAGTGTGGGGTCCCACCCACAGGAGACAGTCTTCCACATGAGTCCATTTCCACGGGGCTTCAGCTCTTCACCAACTGCCCCAGGATGGGTCTTTTCTATGAGGTGCATACCTTCAGGCCCAGAATGCTCCAGCCTGGTCCCCCACAGAGTCACAAGTCCCCCCAGTAAAACTGCCCTCCCTCCATGGGCTGCAGGTCCTGCCAGGATCTTGCTACAACGCGGGCTTACCAGCAGGTCACAGCGTGTGGTCCTTCACAGGCTCTAGGTGGAATGACTGCTGTCCATCATCTTCCAGGGGCTGCAGGGGGACAACCTCCTTCACCATGGTCTTCTACATGGGCTGCAGGGGAATCTCTCCTCCGGTGCCTGAAGTGCCTCCTCCCCTTCCTTGTGTCTGCAAAGTTCCTTATATCTTCTCACACCTTTCCCTGGCAGCAAAAAGTGGTGGCTTGTGCATTTTCCTTCTGAAATATATTATCACAGAGACACTTCCATCGTCACTGGTTGGCTCAGCCTTGATCAACATTGGGTCCGTCCTTGAGGTGGCTGGTGTTGGCTCTGTCAGAACTTGTGGCGGCTTCTTGCAGAAGCCACCCCTGCAGCCCCCTCCACCCTCCCCCCCACTAAAACCTTGCCATGCAAACCCAGAACAGCTGCATAGTATCAGGGATACAGAAGTGGCAATAGATAGCTGGACTCAAGTGCAGCTTGCACTGAAAACGCAGCCTGTGGCCAAACAGCCCCAAACTCCCCCACCCACCCGCATCCAGTCATACCGGAAGCCAACAGTGGTGAGAAATGTCAATTACTAGCAGGAGGAAGAAGCTTCCCTCAGAGCCAGAGGTGCCACTGCAGAACCTTTTTGTGGCTCTGCAGAAAGAGGAGGAAAAAGAATCTATAACAGGTCAGTCCTCAGACCTGAATAAAGACGACAGACCAGCTCCTCATTGCATAACAACTTCTGCTACTAAGAAAAAGTGAAGGGTGATAGTGGTGGGTGACTCGCTTCAGAGAGGTCTGCCAGTTACCTGGGGCCCGCATCAGGGATGTGACAGAAAGATTGCCAGACCTTGTACAACCCACTGACTACTATCCACAGCTACTGTTTCACGTAGCACACACCCCCCCACAACACCCCGAAAGATGTTCTTATCTTTCCCCTTTCTTATGATTACAGCATTACCTAAGACAAGTAAATCTACTGGCTACAGGAGACAAATCTACTGGCTACAGGAGACAGATCTACCTTATTCTTAGTTGTTGCCTGGTATCCATTCTTCACATTCAACATCTTGCAGTTCTATAAATTCTACTTTAGAATTTCCTCTTTCATACTATACATCAAAAGGCATGTGGGAGTCCTCAAATGGCCCATGGTCAGCTTCATTAGTATCCCTTGTAGGATGGAAAGCTCCCTCCCCAAGAGTTGTGGTTGTGCGACAGGGTGGACAGCAACTGTCACTGAAGCTGAGGCAGTCACAGTAGTGATAGGCTGACAATAGGCTGGTCCTGAAGCACTCGCTCATGACACCAAACACTGGGCTTCTCATGTTATGAGAATGAGCCTTGTGGCCTGAGCTCCTGAATGCGGTTCAGCAGAAATTTCAAAAGTGTCCCTGTGAGGGCAGTAAGGAGGAGATTGCAGCCCTCTGCTTTGTTTCCCATTTTGGTTGTCTGCTCTGATGCCATGCCTTCTGAGTGCCAGCCTCTGGACTCAGTTGCAATATGGGACTCGACTGATACCATGTCTCTGACTGAACCATCTGAAAGGGACTCACATGGTCATGCCTCTAACAAAGAAAGGCAAACAAATACTACACTCATGTTTTTTCCCAGGATCCTTGGGGTCCCTTCCAACCCAGACCATTCTAACATTTATAATGGTATTGCCCTGTTTCTAAGTTTATAAAGGTATTGTTCTGTAGTTTTTTAACTGTTGACATAGCTTCAGATAAACACAGGAGTACAGCTGAAAATATAGGCACTTACTACGTATGTCTCCATCTTTTCAAAGGGATAGATAGCAAACACTTCTTAACTAATTCAACAAGCAGAATGGCAGGCATTTGGAAAAGGCTCCACCCAGGGTACATACACATCTACATGATGTTAGTGGGGTAGCTTGTACAGACTATAGGAATCTGTTTCTGGATTTCTTTAAAAGCATAAAATACAAAGGCCACATCAGTCAATAAACCGTGACCAACTTCAAATGTGGCTGTGCTTGTACCTAATTTTAAGCCTCTGCTGAACAAGAAGAAATCCACAGTGCAGCTCAGCATGCAGCATCGTGGGGAGCAGGAGCTTTTTCACTTTCCTATGAAATCTCAGTTCTGCCAACCTAGGAGCAAGAGGAAACAGGCCCAAGATTTGATGCAACCATGAAACAACTTTTTTTTTCTGGACTTTGTCTAACTTTCTCCCTAAGTGAGCTGTCCAGAGAAGAGGCATATAAGATCATGACCCACAGGAAGCTGTGTGGAAGAGGTTTGGATCTTGGGTAATCTGTTTTGTCCACTGGCTGGAGAAACCTGATAATGACAATGATAATTATAATTACAAGCATTCAGTATCATTCAATTACCATTACCCTTATTATTATTAACACTTGATAGAAATATTCTTTAGCCAAATGCACCTTTCTATGCCATGAGAACCTCAGCACTATTTTTTGATCAACATGTATATTACACTGAAAAAAATTCATGAAAGAAAAAAAGTCATGTACTCTATCTCTGGAGATGTGTGCAAATAGGATTATACATATCCCACTATGTATCATTGTCTCAGCAAATGAATATATCTACATGAACATGCACACTTGCACTTATACAAATAATTTGTGGACTTGCCTCCCCCCTCAACATACATTAAGCATAATTTCCTAAATCATCTCAAATGTACATGTTTAGCATGGTTCAGTGTCTAGTTGCAAAGAGATATGGACACACATAATGGTAATATATGCACATACACATATATATATATATATAAAAATTGTTTGATGTGGTGGTTTGGCCATGGCTAGAGGGTAGGGTCATTCTCCCTGGCTGTGGTGTAGAGCACATTCTTTATATCTGACCCTGCCCGGACTGGCCCAAGGGCTACTGCGTGGATGTTTTCCTGTTTGATCTATTTGAAGGCTTGTTGCTGCTCAGGGCCCCACTGGAAATCATTCTTCTTCTGGTAGAGAGGGCTGACAATGAGACTGTTGTTTGGGATATACATTCACCAAAACCCCGTGATGCCTCGGAAACCTTGTGTCTCCTTGTCGTGGTTTTGCCCCAGCTGAGAGCTGAGCACCACGCAGCCACTTGTTCTTTAAAAGGGAGTGTGTGTGTGTGTGTGTGTGTGTGTGTGTGGGGAGTTGAGGGAGGGGGAAAGGCAAGGAGAAGAAAACCCAAGAAACCAAAACCTCGCGGGTTGGGATAAGAATAGTTTACTGGGATAGGAGAAAGATTGATATAATAATAATGACTTTATAGCAAAATATATTAAACTGGTGATACACAATGCAGTTTCTCACTGAACCACACAAACTTAGGCCGTACAGCTCAGAGCTGTCCCGAAACTGGACTGTCCCATAAACTGCTGCCTGCTCGTCCCCCCACCAGCCCCCTTTTTATGCTGAGCATGACATAATTGACATTCCAGGGTGATAAGCAGCTGAGACGCCGGGCACCCACTCAGCCATAAAGTTCCTAAACATCCTCCTTTGTAATAAGTTCTGAGGCAATCTTGAAGGTTAATAACATCAGGGGAGCTGAGACAACCAGAAGGGGAATGTAGCAACGCATTTGAGAGGAATGGGTTTTGTGGCTCATCCAGATTTATTGCTGACCCCCATATAATCAGGCCTCTGTGTGTGTTTCAATAAAGGAGCTCAGCACTTGATCACATTGATCCGAGTTGAGTCTGCAAAACTTCAGCTCTGGCAAATGGTGCCCAACGTGGGGCAAAACGACCTCTCTTGTCCTCAGGATTCCAAACAGGAGTGAAAAACGACTGGAATAAGGAGAGCGATAACCCTCTTGTCGCAGGATTCTGTAGAGGATCGTATAGCAGCTGGCATAGGAGGGAGCAAGAGAGAGCCTTGAAGGCAGCAACCGGCCGAAATTCCGGCTGTCCCCAGCTGGTGTGTCCTCGCAGGAAGAAGGATGGCGTCCTCCGAGACGGGAAGTGCAGCGCTGCTAGTAATCGAATCTTGCCTATAAGTTGAGCGGTCGGGGAGGAATGGGGAATATGCCCGATAAAGAAGAAGAGGCGGTAGTGAAACTCCTCCACCATACTCTCTCTAAGAGAGGAATTAAATATGATGAAAAGTCTCTAAAGAGAACTGATAACAAGTCTTAACAGGGCATTTGATTTACCTACTTGGGAAGCTATTGGAGCTCAAATCTTTGACGAACCCTCAGTTGGGGCGAAAGAAGCTAAGTTGTTAATAACTCTCTGGAAATTAATTGAAAGGACTCTAACTGAAATGGAGGCAGAACACGCTGCTGCCGCTTCAGCCCTTGCAGCTTTAACACCAGTTCTGGGTTCTACAGAACCGATTCAAAAAGGGAAAAAAATCTACAATGAGAATGTGTTTTTTGTTTCTGGGTGCTCTTTCACCCACCACAGTTCCTATGCTAAGTAATAATGCTGTGTTATCAGAGCAAACTGATAAATCTATCAGAACTGTCCAGGAAGGGGAGGGAGTAGTGCATGTAAATCTGCCACCACAGTCTGCAACCCCCCCACACACACTATTATACCTTTGGAAGGAAAAAATGTGGAAAAAACATACAACTGACTGCCTTTAATATCTATTCACCCTTCTTTTACTGTTAATATACCTATAGACTGTTAATATACCTATAGAAGTACTTTTTATTATCTTTTACAGAACCGGCCAGTCTGAATTCCAGTTCAGCTTTAGCCCTTCTGGCTTTCTCCCTACATGATCTCACTAAATTCCTATAATCATCCCAAGACACCTGCCCCTTCTTCCAAAGGTCATATTTTTCCTTCTTTTCCCGAATATCTGCCTGGATCCCCTTGGGGTACACCCTGGACATCCCCATCCGTTCACATCACACACCAAAAGGGTTCCACCACCCATTGCTTTTAGCATAGTTTTTAACAGCCCATTGTACCTCTCGATTTTTCCGGAGGCTGGTGCACGGTAGGGTATAATATATACCCATTCAATGCCGTGTTCTTTGGCCGAGATGTCTATGAGATTATTCCAGAAATGGGTTCCATTATCTGACTCAATTCTTTCTGGAGTGCCATGTCACCAGAGGACTTGCTTCTCAAGACCCAGAATGGTGTTCCAGGCAGTGTCATGGGACACAGGTTGTTTCTAGCCAGCTGGTGGTTGCTTCTACCATTGTAAGCACATACCACTTGCCTTGGTGTGTCTGCGGGAGAGTTATGTAATCGATCTGCCAGGCCTCTCCCTATTTGTATTTCAGCCATCGTCCTCTGTGGGGGGAGGGAATCCGGCCCAGGGAGGAAAATCGTCGCAGAGAAGCCAGCAGTCGACTCAGTCAGGGTGGTGAAGCAAACTCCGCCTTTAATGCTGATTCACCCTCTTTTATACCATCACTAATTATGCCTACAAGTCAATTTCTCATTGGCTAAGCTCCAAAGGTTACATAAACATAGCTCTTCTTCCTCTTCCTCTTGGGTTTCAGTTCCTCTGAGTTGTTTGTTTCCTGTGGCCAGATTTTGCCAAGTCATGCTGACAAGCCACTACCAACAGGCCTACTCCATAACTATATATTCGTGACCCTCAGAGCCTGGCTTGTACAACATATCCTGGGGGTTGTGCCCCCTTTTCTTTAGCTGTTCTTCAACAGTCCTCCATACCACAGAGGCTTTAACCGCTTGGCTTGTTTGATTGAGGCATATGTTTCACATTCATGGATGACCTGTGAGATAGTGTCCATGGTCAAATCCACCCCTTGATCATGAGCCCGACTAGAAAGGCTAAAGCCCGCTTGGAGATGAAACTGGCAAGGGATATAAAGGATAATAAAAAGAGTTTTTTCAGATACGTGAATACTAAGAGGATGATCAGGGATAATGTAGGTCCCTTGATGAATGAGGTGGGTGTCCTGGTATCGGGTGATGATGAGAAGGTGGAAATACTGACTGCCTTCTTTGCCTCAGTCTTCACTCCAAAGGCCCCTTGGGACCCGCAGATCCTGGATGAAAGTAGGAGTGTTTGGGGAATGAAGAGCTTTCCTCTAGTTGAGGTAGGGGTGGTCCAGGAGCGGCTCAAAGGGATTAATGCAAACAAATCCATGGGCCCGGATGGGATACATCCACGTGTGCTGAGGGAGCTGGCGGAAGTGATTGCGGAGCTGCTTGCTATCATCTTCGAGAGCACGCGGAGAACAGTAGAAGTACCTGAGGATTGGAGGATAGCCAATATCACTCCAGTCTTCAAAAAGGGCAAGAAGGAGGAACCTATCAATTATAGGCCAGTCAGCCTCACTTCTGTCCCTGGAAAGGTGATGGAACAGCTTGTTCTGGATGCCATCACCAAGCAACTGGAAGAGAAGAAGGTCATGAGGAGTAGTCAGCATGGAATCACCAAGGGGAGATCGTGCTCAAGCAATCTCATAGCCTTCTATGATCTCATCACCGGCTGGGTGGATGGAGGGAGAGCAGTGGATGTCATCTACCTTGACTTCAGCAAGGCTTTCGATACTGTCTCCCATGACATCCTGATAGAAAAGCTAAGAGATCATGGGATAGATGAGTGGACAGTGAGGTGGGTTGAGAACTGGCTGTCGGACCGGGCTCAGAGGGTCGTGATCAGTGGAACAAGATCTGACTGGAGGCCTGTGACTAGCGGTGTTCCCCAGGGCTCGGTGTTGGGTCCAGTCCTGTTTAATATCTTCATCGACGACCTTGATGAGGAAATAGCATCCACCCTCAGCAAGTACGCTGATGATACAAAGCTGGGAGGGGTGGCTGACACGCAGGAACACTGCGCTGACATCCAGCGAGACCTGGACAGGCTGGAAAGCTGGGCAGGAATAAACCAGATGAGGTTTAATAAAGGCAAGTGTAAAGTCTTGCACCTGGGAAGGAATAACCGCTTGAATCAGTACAGGCTGGGGGATGACCTGCTGGAGAAGAGCTCTGTGGAGAAGGACCTGGGGGTCCTGGTTGATGACAGGTTGGCTATGAGCCAGCAGTGTGCCCTGGTGGCTAAGAGGGCCAATGGGATCCTGGGCTGCATCAGGAGGAGTGTGGCCAGCAGGTCTAAGGAGGTGATCCTCCCCCTCTACTCTGCCCTGGTCAGGCCCCACCTGGAGTATTGTGTCCAGTTCTGGGCTCCCTGGTATAAAAAAGACAGGGATCTCCTGGAGAGAGTCCAGAGGACGGCTACGAAGATGATTAAGGCCCTGGAATATCTCCCGTATGAGGAAAGGCTGAGTGAGCTGTGACTGTTCAGTCTAGGGAAAAGAAGACTAAGGGGGTCCTAATAAATGTTTATAAATATCTTAAGTATGGGATGCAGGGGGAATTGGCCAACCCCTTTTCAGTGGTCTGTGGAGATAGGACAAGGGGCAATGGCTGTAAACTGGAGCACAGGAAGTTCCGCACCAACATGCGGAAGAACTTTTACACAGTGAGGGTGACTGAGCACTGGAATAGGCTGCCCAGGGAGGTGGTGGAGTCTCCTTCTCTGGAGATATTCAAGACTCGTCTGGACGCCTATCTGTGCAATATGAGCTAGGGAGCCTGCTTTGGCAGGGGGATTGGACCCGATGATCTCTCGAGGTCCCTTCCAACTCCTACAATTCTGTGATTCTGTGATTCTGTGATATGGCACCCCTTCCTTGATGGCCTGAGGTGTCGTGGGCCCAGCGAGCTATAAATAATTCACCCTTACGTTGCCAATCGAGGTCTACTTGAGCCACCTCAATCTTAGCAACCTGATCTACCTGCTGGTTGTTATGATGTTATTCAGTGGCTCGACTCTTGGGTATGTGGGCATCTACATGACGTACTTTTACAGTTAGGTTCTCTAACTGGGAAGAGATGTCTTGCCACATCGGAGCAGCCCAGATGGGTTTGCCTCTGCGCTGCCAGTTGCTCTGCTTCCATTGCTGCAACCACCCCCACAGGGCATTGGCCACCATCCAGGAGTCAGTATAGAGGTACAATTTCAGCCATTTTTCTCATTTGGCAATGTTTAAGGCCAGCTGGATGGCTTTTACCTCTGTAAACTGACTGCATTCACCTTCTTCAGTGGCTTCTGCGACTTGTCTTGTAGGACTTGTAGCAGCCTTCCACCTCCGATGTTTGCCAGCAATGCAACAGGACCCATCGGTGAACAGGGAATATTTTTTCTCATTTTATGGCAGTTCATTATACAGAGGGGCCTCTTCAGCACGCGTCACCTCCTCCTCCAGTGATATTCCAAAATCTTTGCCTTCTGGCAAGTCTGTGATGACTTCCAGGATACCTGGACGATTTGGGTTTCCTATTCAAGCCCGCTGCGTGATAAGTGCAACCCATTTGCTCCACGTGGCAGCAGTGGCATGATGCATGGAAGGGGCCTTCCCTTTGAATATCCAGCCCAGCACCGTCAGTCGAGGTGCCAGGAGGAGCTGGGCTTCAGTCCCAATCACTTCTGAAGTGGCTCGAACCCCTTCAAATGCGGCCAGTATTTCCTTTTCTGTTGGTGTATAACGGGCCTCGGATCCCCTGAAGCCCTGACTCCAAAACCCCAGCGGTCGACCTCGAGTCTCCCCTGGTGTTTTCTGCCAGAGACTCCAGGTGGGGCCATTCTCCCCAGCTGCGGTGTAGAGCACGTTTTTTACACCTGGCCCTGTCCGGAACGGCTCAAGTGCTACTGCGTGGACTATCTCCTGTTTGATCTGTTCAAAAGCTTGTCATTGCTCAGGACCGCATTGGAAATTGTTCTTCTTCCAGGTTACGTGATAGAGCAGGCTAACAATGAGACTGTAGTTGGGGATATGCATTCGCCAGAAACCCACAGTGCCTAAGAAAGCTTGTGTCTCCTTTTTGTTGGTTGGAGGAGACATCGCTGCTATTTTATTAATAACATCCATGGGGATCTGATGACACCCATCTTGCCATTTTATTCCTAAAAACTGGATTTCTTGAGCAGGTCCCTTGACCTTACTTCGTTTGATGGCAAAACCAGCTTTCAGCAGAATCTGGATTATTTTCTTTCCTTTCTCTAAAACTTCATCTGCAGTGTTGCCCCATACAATGATGTCATCAATGTACTGCAGGTGCTCTGTGGCTTCACCCTGTTCTAATGCAGACTGCTTCAGTACATGGCAGATGATGAGGCTATGTTTCCACCCCTGGGGCAGTTGATTCCAGGTGTATTGGATTTCCTTCCAAGTGAAGGCAAACTGTGGCCTGCACTCCACCACCAAAGGAATTGAGAAAAAAGCATTTGCGATGTCGATCATGCCATACCACTTGGCTGCTTTTGACTCCAGTTTATATTGGAGTTCTAACATGTCTGGCACTGCAGCACTCATAGGCTGCATGACTTCATTCAGGCCACGATGTCAGCCTCCACTATCCATTGGACTTCTTCACTGGCCAGATTGGACTATTGAAGGGTGAGTGGGTTCTACCAATCACTCCCTGACTCTCCAGCTGATGGATTAGTTTCTGAATGGGAATCAGGGAGTCTCTCTTGGTGCCATCTTGTCACCTGTGCACCGTCATGGTAGCAATTGGTACCCGCTGTTCCTCAACCTTTAGCACTCCCACAACAGAAGGGTCTTCTGACAGTCCAGGCAGAAGAGACAGTTGTTCAGTTTCCTCTGTCTCTAAGCAGCTATCCCAAAAGCCCACCAGTACCCTTTTAGGTCTTTGAAGTAGTCAAAAAGTCTAAGTCTATGCCCAGGATGGACGGAGCCTCTGGGCCAGTCACAATGGGGTGCTTTTCCCAGTCATTCCCAGTTAGACTCAATTCAGCTTCCAGTAGTGTCAACTGCTGGGATCCCCCTGTTACTCCGGAAATATAGATGGTCTCTGACCCTTCATAGTTCGATGGTATTAAAGTATACTGGGCACTGGTGTCTACTAATGCTTGGTACTTCTGCGGATCTGATGTGCCAGGCCATCGGATCCACAGAGTCCAATAGATCCGATTATCCCTTTCCTCCACCTGGCTGGAAGCAGGGCCCCTCTAATCTTTCTCATTGCATTTGCTGTTTACTTCTTGCAAGAAAGACTTAGAGGTCCCTTCAAGAGGATCACAGGTACTATTATAATCACACGGTCTGGTGGGCTGTCTATGGAAACTGGCATTTTTCTTGGAGGAATCTCTTTTTGTATCTCTTTTTTCTTGCAGCTTGTTGACATGGGTTTGGAGGGTTGAGGTGGGTTTCCCGTCCCATCTCCTCATGTTTTAACCACGGTCACGCAGATAGAACCACAGGATGCCTTGTGGGCTGTACTTTTTATTAGCTCTTTCTGTAACAGAGGAACGCCTACTTCTGATAGCTGAAATTGTGGTGTGCAGAGGTGGGCAGTAGGACAAATTTTCCTTAAGTTGATGGACCTTCTGAGACAGCTCCTCCACAGCTGAGGTGAGGGAGGAAGAGAGGTTTTCTTCAAATAGACAGTCGGCCAGCAACCTTGTCTGCTGTTGGTGCTTCTTCCTTTCCCTAGTCTATTATGGCCAGTGAGTTGGCATATAATGCCAGTGCACTCCACAGAGGCGTACACAACATGGGTCGGGAACACAGGACTTCATCAGGATTGTAGTATACCACGAGGTCGACTGCTCGGAACCGGCACAGCCAGAGCTGAAGCAACAGATCGTGAACTGCAAGAGCGTTTGGAGAGATTGCTCTGCCAGGAGAACCCGCTGTGAAAGCAGAGAGACCCGGCAGTACGCGGTAGATCTATCGCGAGAGAGGCTGACGTGGCATAGGCGTTACCAGGGCAACGGCAGCGCCAGCACCGCCCATCACCTTGAAAAAGCCTCAGGGAGGGTAGGGACACGTCGCTGCCCACCTGACACAGAGAGGGGAGGTCAGCGCGTGCGCAGTGCTGACCCTGTAGCTTGTGCGGCCAGACAGGTAAGTTCTGTCTCTCATTACCCAGGGAACTGTCTCATCTACTGACAGTCTCTGAGACCACAGATTACCATGGCCTCCACCAGGCAGAGGGCTCGCCCCGTAAAGAGTGTGGGGACCCAGACCGAAGGCCTGCCCAGGAGCGTGGTCTCCATCAGAGGGATTGCCCCATAAAGAGCATGGCGACCCAGACCAACGGCATGCCCAGGAGAGAGGCTGTGCAAGTCTCTGGCTGCAAGGAGTGCCTGAGCCTGCTCCTGCTGGCGGATGATGGCGGCAATTCAACCTGTATGAGGTGTGAGCAGGTGGAAGATCTGCTTAGCATGGGGGCAGAGCTCAAAAGAAGCAGTGGAGAGACTGAGAAGCATTAGGGAGTGTGAGAGGGAGATTGATTGGTGGAGCAACTCGCTGGCATGCCAGAAGGAAAGTCACCAGGGAAATTTTCCCAAAAAAATTATGGATCCCCAGCCCTATCAGGCAGAACGGGGAGAAGTGGGAGACCAGAAAGACGGAGAGGGTTGGAAGATAGTCCCAGATCGGTGCCATGGGAAAACCTCCTCCCTGCCTACCTTGGTTCCCCAGGTCCCTCTAAGCAATAGGTTTGAGGTGCTGGGAGCTGAAGAGGAGGCAAATGGGAAGGTGGGGGACAATCCCCCTAATAGGAGGCCAAGAGTGAGGAAGTCAACTCCACGCCTCAAGATTGCCTCTACTAGGAAAGACAGAAAGGTGATTTTGGTTGGGGATTCCCTTCTCAAGGGAACAGAGGGCCCCATATGCAGACCAGACCCTACCCGTAGGGAAGTGTGCTGCCTCCCTGGGGTGTCGGATCAAGGACTAGAAAACTCCTGGATCTGTTTCATCGCTCTGATTACTACCCACTACTCATAGTTCAGGCAGACAGTGATGAAATCTCTCAAAGAAGTCTGAGAAGTATCAAAAGAGACTTCAAGGGTTTAGGGAGGCTGATTGAGGGAGGGGGAGCGCTAGTGGTGTTTTCCTCCATCCCGTTTGGGGCAGCGAAGAACACGAAATGGGCCAAGAAAGCAGAGGTGTTGAATAGGTGGCTGAGGGGCTGGTGCTGCCTCAGGAACTTGAGGTTTTTCAATCACGGGGCAGTTTACTCAGCACCTGGCCTGATAGCAGCGGACGGGTGCCACCTGTCTCCAAGAGGGACAAGAATTCTAGCTCAAGAGCTGGCAGGCCTCGTTGACAGGACTTTAAACTAGTTAGGAAGGGGGAAGAGGATATAGTGAGTCTTGCTAAGGTAGAGCAAGTAGCCTCTAGCTTTTTACTAGATGCGAAGGGTGAAGAGGGAGAAATTCAACGAGATAGAGAATGGATTGGGGATGCTGAAATCCTACAAGATTGTAGGGAAATACCTCTAAAGTGTCCCATAGGAACTTCTGGGGACTCCTCAGAGGAGGTAGTATTGCTGACCCCCCTTCCAGAACCTTTTAATGTCCCTCTAGGAGGCAGTGGGGGAAAACTTCAGATTCCTCCCAGAGGGTTGAGGGAGGGCTCCTCAAAAAAGGTAGTGAGCCAGAAAGCCCAGCTGAAGTGTCTTTACATGAATGCACGCAGCATGGGTAATAAGCAGGAGGAATTGGAAACCGTGGTGTCACTGGAAAATTATGATCTAGTTGCAATCACGGAAACATGGTGGGATGATTCCCACAACTGGAATACCCCTGTAGAAGGGTATCATCTTTTTAGAAGGGATAGGCTAGGTAGGAAGGGTGGGGGAGTACCCTCTATGTTAAAAAGTGGATAAACTGTGAGGAGCTCTCTCTGAGAAGTGGCCAGGAGCAGGTTGAGAGCCTGTGGGTCAGAATTAGGGATGGGACTAATAAAGAACAGCTGGTAATAGGGGTCTACTACAGGCCACCTGATCAAAGAGAGACTACTGATGAGGCTTTCCTCCTTCAGCTGCAGGAGGCATTGCGGTCACAGGCACTCATCCTGATGGGGGACTTTAACCACCCAGATATCTGCTGGGAAAACCACACAGCGAGCTGCAAGAGGTCCAGGAGACTCCTGGAGTCTATAGATGACAACTTTCTGGTTCAGGTATTGGACAGACTGACCAGAGGTGATGCATTGCTGGACCTGGTGCTCACCAACGTGGGGGAGATCATTAAAGGTGTTAAGATTGGAGACAGCCTGGGCTGCAGTGACCATGCCCTAGTTGAGTTTGCGATCTCAAGGAATGTGGGCCTGGCAAAGAGTGGGATCAGGACCCTGAACTTTAGGAGGGCAAACTTTAGGCTGTTTAAGGACTTGTTGGCCAGACCTCTTGGGAGGTAGTCCTTAGAGACAGAAATGTTGAGGAAAGTTAGCTACTCTTTAAGGATGCCTTTCTGAGAGCTCAAGGGCTCTCTGTCCCTCTGAATAAGAAAGTGGGCAGGAGGGGCAGGAGGCCAGCATGGCTAGGCAAGGACCTGCTGGCCAAACTGAGGGAAAAGAAAGGCAAATACAAGCTCTGGAAACAGGAGTGTGTAGCCTGGAAAGAATACAGGGATGCTGTTTGGACTTGAAGAGATGGGATCAGGAAAGCCAAGGCTCAGATGGAACTGAACTTGGCGAGGGATGTTAAAAACAACAAGAAGGGATTTTACAGGTACATTGGCCAGAAGAGACAGGCCAAAGAGAGTGTACCCCCCTTGGTAAATGAGAAAGGAGAATTGGCTGCAACTGATGAGGAGGAGAAGGCTGAGGTACTGAATGAGTTCTTTGCCTCGGTCTTCTCTGGCAGCCAGGATTCTCATAATTCTCAAGTCCCAGAACCTTGCATCCCTGGACCTCTAGGTGGGAACTGGGGGAGTAAATCCCCCCCACCACCACTGTAAGGGCATAGAAAGTCTGAGACTGCCTCATGAGACTGAATGTCTACAAGTCTATGGGGCCAGATGACATGCATCCCAGGGTCCTGAAGGAGATGGCTGATGTGGTTGCCGAGCCGCTCTCCATCATATTTGCAAAGTCGTGGCTGTCAGGAGAGGTCCCTGGGGACTGGAAAAAATGTCACGTCACTCCCATTTATAAGAAAGGGAGCAAGGAAGACCCAGGGAATTACAGGCCGGTGAGCCTCACCTCTGTGCCTGGGAAGATCATGGAACAGAACCTGCTGGATGACATGAGGGATGAGCGTGTGATCCGGGACAGCCAGCACGGCTTCACCAAGGGAAGGTCGTGCCTTACCAATCTGGTGACCTTCTATGATGGAGTGACAGCATCGGTAGATAAAGGGAAGGCAACCGATGTCATTTACCTGGACTTGTGCAAGGCCTTTGACACAGTCCCCCATCACATCCTTATCTCTGAAGTGGAGAGATGTGGATTTGATGGGTGGACCATCCAGTGGATAAGAAACTGGTTGACAGAACGTAGACAAAGGGTGGTGGTCAATGGGTCTGTGTCCAGGTGGAGGCTGGTGACAAGCGTTGTCCCCCAGGGGTCTGTCTTGGGACCAGTTCTCTTTAACATCTTTATCAATGAAATCGATGATGGAATTGAGTGCACCCTCAGCAAGTTTGCGGATGACACCAAGCTGAGTGGTGTGTTTGACAGGTTGGAAAGGTGGGCCCGGGTGAAGCTAATGAGGTTCAACACTGAGAAGTGTAAGGTGTTGCACACTTTTGGCACACTGGAAGGAATTGCAAAGTGATTTTTGTAAAAATCAGCTCATTGAATATTGTAATCATGAGTTCATGTGGAGAGGGCTGTGTATTCTACCAGTTATCGGGTTGCTTCCTACTCTGCTCACCCAAAGGCTTAGGCTACAGCCCCAACCGTCACCCCAGCTAGCTGTTGGCTGTGCAAGCCTACCCAGCAGCTTCAGGTCTCCAGGAAATAAGAAGAGCTTATTAGGCAGTACTTTGAGATTGTTTGAAGCGTAGTGGTAGAGACCAGACAAGGGCTGTACTCTGCAGCAGCTGGGAACCCATCTATCTAGCCTGGCTAGCCTGGGATGAGTGGAGGCAGTCACCCAGACAGAACTTCCTATCAAGGAAGCTGCTGTTCAGGTAGAGGGCTGTAAAGTCTGTACCCCACACTCCTGGGCGGAGGAGGGTGCAAGCTCTACTTGTGCAAGGTGTGCTCTGGGGGAGTTGTTAGGAACAGTTGATTATATTTGATTTTAGCGAACCATAATAGTAAGAATGTACTGTACACTAGAACATTTAGGAACAAAACACTGTGTCTTTATCACTATGAAGAATCTCTATGGACCTTGGATTAAAACAATGGGTACCAGTCACGGACCTTGAGTTGAAACAATAAGTATATGAAGAAACTGCAGTTACGAAATAACAGCTGGAGTCGAAGTGACCTTGCGCAGTGAGGAAGACTATCGACGACCACCAGAGGACCCCCGCTCAACAGAACTACGCATGCGCAAGGGACATTAACATATGATAATGATTTCCAGGAAATAACATGAATATGCTAATCAATACCCTCCCCCCATTGTATTTAAAATAATCAGCATAGCTAACCAATCATTTTTATAGAATAAGAATATAGATAAAGTGAAGCAATCAAAAGCCAATCACTGTAAAGGTTAAGCTAAGAAGCGAGCATTTTGCGCAATAATCTTTGTTAAAAATTGTATAAATATGCTCTGCTTTGTACCTTTGGGTGAACACGTCTTTGGAGGAGCTATGCCCCGTGTTCCCCACGGTAGAATAAAGAAGTGCCTGCTTATCTGCTCTGCGTAGATAAGTTCTTCGCGATTGCGACCACTAACAGTTTTGGCGACCCAGATGGGACCTTGCGAGTGAGACTGGACGGGATTGAGCCCTGATCGAACTCCAGCCGGCACCGAGGGATTCTCTGGGAGAGACATCACCTTCAACCCTTACAGCTCCTCGCAACGTTCCCTGGAGAGGTAAGGCACTTCTTAAAAATTGGGGAGCCTGCCTGGTGAACTAGCCTGTAAGTCGCAGCTCATCGAGCTCCGCTTGGTTGGGCCCAGGTGAGGCTAAAAGGTACTGGGGTCTGCCTGGTGAATTGGCCTGTAATTCGCAGCTCATCGAGCTCTGCTTGGTTGGGCCCAGGTGAGACCAGGAAGCCTGCCAGTTAGACGGAGCGAAAGTTCCGCGTGGTTGGGCAGGGAATTCCCGGGTGTGGAAGCCTAGGCGCCGCCCGTAAGGCGAATGCGAAAGCGATCGCAGGGTTGGCAACAGTGGAAAAGGTAAAAGGTAAAAAGGTATAAAAAGCGGGCCCGCATAAAGGAAATAAGGGACCTTACTGGTAAAGGTTTAAGTTCTAAGTATATAGAACTAAGGTATTGGTTAAATGGCGTATTGAATTCTGTGCTTTATGTTTGAGAAATTGTATGTTGAAGTTGAGTGAATGAGACGTGCACAAAGTGAGTGTGGAAGCGTGAAACTTTGATCTGTGGTGAGACGTGAAGCAAAAGAAAGAAACAATTGCTGAAATTATACTTAAGTATTTGATGTGAAGTATAATTGGACATCACTCAGGAGTTAAGCTCAGCCGCCCCCAGCTGCCCAGTGTAATCTGAGGTTGGCTGGAACGCAAGGGGGTTTAACTCCTGCCAAAATTCATAATTGGCAAATACAAAAGGCAAGCAACCACATTCATTTGCAATGGCACTAAAATTTTCAAAACTGTTTGGGGGGAGGCAAGGTCCAGTACCAAGGGCTTCTCCCTTAGGCTGCCTTTTGGCACACTGGAAGGAATTGCAAAGTGATTTTCGTAAAAATCAGCTCATTGAATATTGTAATCATGAGTGGCCACTGTATAACCTGGATAGTGAAGAAAAGTGGCCTTTGAATGGAACATTGAACTATGATACTATTTTGCAGTTAATGTTGTTTACTAAGAGGAAAGGAAAATGGGATGAGGTCCCATATGTAGATTTATTCTTCTATTTAAGAGAGAAACCAGAGTGGCAAGAGGAATGTAAATCGAATAACCAAGAAATGTCCCTTATGATAAAAGACAAAAAGGTTCAAGAACGTTGCCCTGCATGTATCTCCACCAAAAGGTGTTATAAGCATTTGGTATTAAAAGGGAAAGGACATACTGACATAGGTCCAGAATTAGATATTGCTCCAACTGCCCCGGCAGTTCCTGCTGTTCTGATCTATCCTCCTATTCCTATACCCTCTCCGGAACACAGACCCGATTCTGGCACTAATCATCCAATGAGGCCAGCAGTGCCAGAACCTGAAATAAGGGAATCTCAACCTGGCCCCCGTCCAGATAGTAGTGGATTAGAAGAGGAGGAAGGAGAATCTGAATTGGAACTTTCTCCACCAATATCCAGAAGGACACGGCAGCGTACCCATATAATAACCCCCTTAAGGTCAAAAACAGGGAAACGAGTAATAGCCCCCTTGAGACAAGGAGTTGGGCAAAATGGGCCAGACTATGTAAAAATACCCTTTACTCCTTCTGATTTGGTTATATGGAAGGAATCAGCTGGTCCCTATAGGGAGGATCCTGGTAAGGTTGCAAGAATTATGGGAATTATTAAAACCCAAAACCCGGATTGGGATGATATATAAGTGATTTTGGACACCCTTATGCATTCCACAGAAAAACGGAAGGTTTTGAGAACTGCAAGAATGCGAGCAGAGGAGGTCTTTTAAGGGGAGGAATGCGAGGGGGAAAAGGGGGAAGAGGGGGAATAAGTGGTAAAACCCCTCTAGGAATAAATCAATGTGCTTTTTGTAAAGAAGAAGGGCACTGGAAAAAAGAATGTCCAAAAAGAACAGCTGGTCAACAGGCAACAGGAAATGTGATGGTTCTGGGGGAATACACAAATTGACTAGAACCGGAGGCAAACCCAGCTGAGCCTCTGGTTCCAATAAAGCTGGGAGAAAAAGAGGTCACATTTTTGGTGGATACAGGAGCAACGTTCTCAGTATTAAATGAGCAAAAAAGGGAAAATAGGAACTAAAACAGCAAACATTGTGGGAGCCACAGGGAAAGAGGAAAACCAGCCATTCTTACAACCCTTGAATTTGCCATTCGGAAGCAAAATTATAGCACATGAATTTTTGCACGTTCCAGAATGTCCAATACCCTTAATGGGAAGGGATCTATTATCTAAATTGAATGCACAAATTGTTTTTGAAGATGGAGAATTATTGTTAAAGATACCTGAATCAAAAACAGGTGACATTTTAATGTTGAAGGAAAAACCAAAGGTACAAGAAATCCCCCCAGAAGTTAGCTACGCAGTGGTCCCTATGGTGTGGGAAACCGATATCCCAGGAAAATCTAAATTAGCACAGCCAGTAAAAATCAAATTGAAGGAAAGTGCAAAACCAGTTAGAATTAAACAATACCCAATTAAACCTGAGGCTAAACAGGGAATTAAAAAGTTGATTGATAAATTTTTGGAATATAAGATCTTAGAAGAGTGTGAATCAGAATATAACACGCTTATTTTTCCAGTACGAAAGCCAAATGGTGAGTATAGATTGGTACAGGACTTAAGAGCTGTAAACCAAATTGTGAAAGACACACACCCAGTAGTGGCAAATCCTTACACATTGTTGACTGCTCTGAAAGAAAGTTATCACTGGTTTACAGTGCTTGATTTAAAAGATGCTTTCTTTTGCATACCCCTGGAAAAGGAAAGTTGTAAATTATTTGCTTTTGAGTGGGAAAGTCCACAAACAGGGCGCAAGGTACAGCTGACATGGACACGGCTACTCCAAAGGTTTAAAAACGGTCCGACCATCTTTGGCAGCCAGTTAGCAAAGGAATTGGAGATCTGGACAAACGAGAAGACAGTGACTCCACGACCAGAACATTTGCTCTTGCAATACGTGGATGATATTCTAATAGATACTGAAGAAAAATCGGCTTGTATACAGGTAACCATTGAACTTTTAAACTTTTTGGGACTTAATGGATACAAGGTATCCAAGGAGAAAGCTCAAATAGCAAACCAAACTGTAATTTACATGGGTTTTGAAATTTCACAAGGACAATGGAGGCTGGGGACAGACCGAAAAGAGGCAATTTGTGCTATTCCAGAGCCTCAAAGTGTACATGAACTGAGAGCATTTCTGGGAATGACAGGATGGTGTCGGCTTTGGATCATGGATTATGGTCTAATAGCCAAACCATTGTATGAAGCCCAGAAGACTATCTCTCTTATATGGAGTAAGCGACAACGAGAGGCTTTTAAAAAAACTTAAACTAGCCTTGATGACAGCACCACCCTTGGGATTACCATGCTAAAGACTTCCACTTATTTGTCCATGAACGACAACATATTGCTTTGGGAGTCCTAACCCAGAGAATGGGAAGCTGGAAACGACCAGTGGGATATTTTTCCAAACAATTGGACTCAGTAAGCAAAGGATGGCCTTCTTGCATGAGAGCAGTAGCAGCAACAGTAATATTGATACAAGAAGCTACAAAACTTACTTTGGGAAAAACAATTACAGTCTACGTCCCACATATGGTGGCTACAGTGTTGGAACAAAAAGGGGGACATTGGTTATCTCCTAGCAGGAAGATGAAATACCAGGTGATTCTTAGCGAACAAGATGATGTAATCCTGAAAACAACTAACCTTGTGAATCCTGCAGTTCTCTAAAGTGCTTCGCAGGAGGAAGAACAACTCGGAAATGACTGCATCGTGACCACTGAACTTATATATTCCAGCCGAGAGGACCTGAAGGACATTCCCCTTGAGAATCCTGAATGGGAGCTGTTTACTGATGGCAGCAGTTTGGTTCAGAATGGAGTTCGCTATACCGGATATGCGGTAACAACCGAACACGGTAATAAGAAGCAAAAGCATCACCCAATACAACTTCTGCACAGAAAGCAGAACTGACAGCATTGACAGAGGTATTGGAATTAAGTAAAGGAAAGAGAGTAAATATATGGACAGACTGAAAATATGAAGAAGAATACGAAGAATATGTAGAATACGAAGAAGAAGAAGAAGTAGAATAATAATAATAATAAGAAGAAGAATTCGAAGAATACGAAGAATAATACGAAGAATACGATAAATAATACGAAGAAGAATACGAAGAATACGAAGAAGAATACGTAGAAGAAGAACAAGAATACAAAGAATACGAAGAAGAAGAAGAATACGAAGAAGACGAAGAAGAAGAAGAAGACGAAGAAGAAGAAGAAGAAGAAGGAGAACAAGAAGAAGAAGGAGAACAAGAAGAAGAAGAAAAAGAAGAAGAAGAAGAAGAATACAGAGAAAAAGACAAAGAAGAAGAAGAATAATACGAAGAAAATGAAGAATACGAAGAAGAAGATGAATATGAAGAAGAAGAAGTATACGAAGAAAAATACGAAGAATACAAAGAATACGAATAAAAATACGAAGAAGAATACGAAGAAGAATACGTAGAAGAATACGAAGAAGAAGAAGAATACAAAGAAGAATACAAAAAAAAAGAATACTAAGAAGAAGAGAAGAATACGAAGAAGAAGAATAATAAGAAGAGGAACAATACGAAGAAGAAGAATACGAAGAATACGAGGAAGAAGAAGAAGATGAAGAAGAAGAATATGAAGAATACGAAGAATACGAAGACGAATACGAAGAAGAATACGAAGAAGAAGATGAAGAAGAAGAATACGAAGAAGAAGATGAAGAAGAAGAATACAAAGAAGAAGAAGAAGAACAATACAAAGAAGAAGAAGAAGAAGAAGAAGGAGGAGGAGAATAGGAAGAAGACAAAGAGGAAGAAGAGGAAGAAGAGGAAGAAGAGGAAGAAGGTGAAGAAGAAGTCAGTGAAGAAGGAGAGGAAGAAGAATGAGGAGAAGAAGAAGGAGAAGAAGGAGGAGAAGTAGTAGAAGGAGAAGAAGAAGAAGAAGGAGGAGGAGAAGAATAATAGGAGGAGTAGAGGAAGAACAAGAAGGAGGAGGAGGAGGAGAAGATGAAGGAGGAGAAGGAGAAAGAGAAGGAGATTAAGGAGAAGAAGGAGAAGGAGTTGGAGAAGGAGAAGGAGAAGGAGAAGGAGAAGGAGAAGGAGAAGGGGAAGGAGAAGAGGAACAAGAGGAAGGAGAAAGCGAAGGAGAATAGGGAGAAAGAGAAGGTGAAGAATAAGAAGAAGGAGAAAAATAAGGAGAAAGAGAATGAGAAAGAGAAGGAAAAGAGAAGGGAAAGGAGAAGGAGTAGTAGAAGAAGCAGAAGGAGAATGAGAATGGGAAGGAGAAGGAGAAGGAGAAGGAGAAGGAGAAGGAGAAGGAGAAAACGAAGCAGAAGCAGAAGAAGAAGTAGAAGAAGAGGAAGAAGGGGAAGAGGAAGACGGTGAAGAAGAAGAACAATAAGAAGGTGAAGAAGAAGAAGAAGGACGCCATGTAGCCCAAAAGCAGCCACTCTGACCCTGGGGCTCAGGGCTTTCCTTTTCGCAGAATCACACTACAAAAGGTTGTAAAAGACCTTTGAAGATGGATGACTAAACCACCTCCCTGAGCATCCTGTTCCAGGCCCTGACAACTCTTTCAGTAAAAATTTTTTTTCTAATGTCCAAGCTTAACCTTCCAGGGAGCAGTTTCATGCCATTTTCCCTTGTCCTATCGCCTGTCACCTGGCTGAAGAGACCATCACCTACCTCTCTTCAACCTCCCTTCAGGTAGTTGTAGGTGGTGATAAGGTCTCCCCTCAGCCTCCTCTTCTCCAGGCTAAACAGCCCCATCTCCCTCAGCCGCTCCTCATAGGATTTGCACACAATTGATCACAGACATCAGAAACCTAGCACACATCCCCATTCAGACATGGAATGGCTGGCATTTTGATCTGTGGTCCTGGTTACCAGGAGCATCGTGGATGGAAAAACTTCTATTTTATGTGACATGTGGGTCAGAAACCTTAATGTTTTTGCATTGTGTAATACCGTGTCTGATCCAATTGATCCAAAACGTGGTGAATCTCATGCAAGCAGTTACTGTGAGTTCACACAATGGGATAAAACATATCAGGTTTGGAAACCAACAAAACAAGTAACTGTTAGGATCATATAACCCTGTCGCTTCTTTGTCTTTTGCTTGCTATAAAGCTATCAGTCACGCAGTGCAGCAACTTTCTCCCCCTTCCCTGCCTTTGTCTAATGGATATATATATAGGACTTCTTGATTAAATGAATAACAATACTAAACTTTATTAGTATACACAGTTGTAACAACAAAGGAAAACAGTTAAAAATAAGAACAAAACAGCAAGAAAAGCAACTCCTAACAGCACATAAACTAACATTTTTAGGTGCCTTTGATACACCTCTGTAGCAACGCATTTTGAGAGGAATGGTTTTCGTGGCCCATCCAGATTTATTGCTGACCCCCATATAATCAGGCCTGGGGAAGCTAGCAGAGACATGTCAGTATGCAGTAACGGGAGAGCAGATGCCTGTGAGAACAGGAGCTTGTCAGAAATTCCCTGAGATAAGAAACTGCAAGAATGTTAACAACTGCCTTAAAAAGGAACGACATGACTGTGTAGCCTCAACCAATTATCAGCAATAATGAGATGCATGTAAGGCAGGTGAACAGAGCATCTAACCAATAGCAATGTAATGTAACTCGTGCACTGATATAGAAACCTATATAAGCTGTGTGTGTGTTTCAATAACGAGCTCATCATTGATCACATTGATCCAAGTTGAGTCTGCAAAACTTTGGCTCCGGCACACCTCCACCTCGGCTGTGTCCCTACAGCGAGCAGCACGGGTCCTCTGCCTAAAAGTAAAGCAATAACAGAAAAAGAAAAACCTTGATTCTTTCTAAACCAACTATGTAAGTTAGAGGAGATTTCTCAGTCTCAGTAACACCCACCTCTCTGGTTGTTCCGGGGGAAAAGGTGAACTCTTCTGGGCCTTTCGTCTCCGGTAGGTGACAATGGCCTGACAGTCTAACAGTGAGAGAACAATACACCACTATAGCCATAGCAGGGGAATTGTCCCTATTGATGGCTGTAGTGAAGTAGAGACAAAACATTACCATTTGTGGACTTGCAGGTATACTGGAAAGCTCAGGGAATGGATCTGGGATTTTGTCTTCACAGACGACAGCCATCTCCTGCTGCCTAAGTGCTTGTTTATCTAACTGTGTGTGTTTCTGGGAATGCGCATGCATGGTTTGCCCCCCTTCCCGCAGAAAGTACTGGAAAGGGACCCAAGAAGATCATGCATGCGTGACTCCAGTAGTTTAACCATAATGGTGATGCTTGACAAAAAGGGAATTGGTTTCACAGAATCACAGAATCACAGAATTGTAGGGGTTGGAAGGGACCTCGAGAGATCATCGGGTCCAACCCCCCTGCCAAAGCGGGCTCCCTAGCTCATATTGCACAGATAGGTGTCCAGACGAGTCTTGAATATCTCCAGAGAAGGAGACTCCACCACCTCCCTGGGCAGCCTATTCCAGTGCTCTGTCACCCTCACTGTGTAAAAGTTCTTCTGCATGTTGGTGCGGAACTTCCTGTGCTCCAATTTGCAGCCATTGCCCCTTGTCCTATCTCCACAGACGACTGAAAAGGGGTTGGCCAACTCCCCCTGCATCCCATACTTAAGATATTTATAAACATTAATTAGGTCCCCCTTAGTCTTCTTTTCCTAGACTGAACAGTCCCAGCTCACTCAGCCTTTCCTCATATGGGAGATGTTCCAGGCCCTTAATCATAGAATCATAGAATCATAGAATGGCATGAGTTGGAAGGGACCCCAAGGATCACAGAGCTCCAACCCCCCTGTCACAGGCAGGGCCACCAACCTCAGGCCTGGATCTACACTAGGTTGCCCAGGGCCCCATCCAACCTGGCCTTGAACACTTCCAAAGACGGGGCATCCACTACCTCTCTGGGCAGCCTGTTCCAGCACCTCACCACTCTCTCTGTAAAAAACTTCCCCCTAATATCTAATCTAAACCTTCCTTCCTTTAGTTTTAATCCATTCCCCCTTGTCCTGTCATTGTCTATCCTTTAAAAAAGTTGAATCCCCTCCTGCTTATAAGCTCCCTTCAGGTACTGGAAGGCTGCAATGAGATCCCCCCGCAGCCTTCTCTTCTCCAGACTGAACAAGCCCAGCTCCCTCAGCATGTCTTCGTAGGGCAGGTGCTCCAGCCCTCTAATCATCTTCGTGGCCCTCCTCTGAACCGTCTCCAACAGTTCCAAATCCTTCTTGTATTGGGGGCCCCAGATCTGGACACAGTACTCCAGATGGGGCCTCACGAGGGCGGAGTAGAGAGGGACAATCACCTCCCTGTCCCTGCTGGCCACCCCTCTTCTAATGGAGCCCAGGATACCGTTAGCCTTGCGAGCTGCAAGAGCACACTGCTGGCTCATGTTAAGTTTCTCATCCACCAGAATCCCCAAGTCCTTCTCAGCAGGGCTACTCTCAGTCTGTATCTATGTCTGGGATTCTTCCGGCCCAAGTGCAACACCTTACACTTTGCACTGTTGAACCTCATTAGTTCACCTGGGCCCACCTTTCCAACCTGTCAAGATCCCTCTGGATGGCTTCCATTCCTTCTAGGGTGTCGACCACACCACTCAGCTTGGTGTCATCCGCAAACTTGCTGAGGGTGCACTCAATTCCATCATCGATGTCATTGATAAAGATGTTAAAGAGAACCAGTCCCAAGACAGACCCCTGGGGGACACCGCTTGTCACCGGCTTCCACCTGGACATAGACCCGTTGACCACCACCCTTTGGCTACGGTCTGTTAACCAGTTTCTTATCCACTGGATGGTCCACCCATCAAATCCACATCCTTCCAATTTAGAGAAAAGGATGTGATGGGGGACTGTGTCAAAGGCCTTGTACAAGTCCAGGTAGATGACATCGGTTGCCTTCCCTTTATCTACTGATGCTGTCACTCCATCATAGAAGGTCACCAGATTGGTAAGGCATGACCTTCCCTTGGTGAAGCCGTGCTGACTGTCCCGGATCACATGTTCTTCCCTCATGTGCTCCAACATGTCATCAAGGAGGTTCTGTTCCATTTTAGTCCCAGGCACAGAGGTGAGGCTCAATGGCCTTTAATTCCCTGGGTCTTCCTTGCTCCCTTTCTTATAAATGGGAGTGATGTGACCTTTTTTCCAGTCCCCAGGGACCTCTCCTGACCGCCACGACTTTTCAAATATGATGGAGAGCAGCTCAGCAACCACATCAAATCATCTTCATAGCCCTCCTCTGGACTCTCTCCAGGAGACCCCTGTCTTTTTTATACCAGGGAGCCCAGAACTGGACACAATACTCCAGGTGGGGCCTGACCAGGTGTCCTGGTTTCAGCTATGATGGAGTTAATTATTTTTAGCAGCGGATGGAATGCCATGTTTGGGTGTTAGGATGAGAACAGTGCTGATAGCACCCTGATGTTTCTAGTTGTTGCCGGGCAATCAAGGACCTTTCTCAGCTCTGCATACTTCCTTACTAGGGAGAAAGGAGGGGACGTAGCCAGGACAGGTGACCCGAATTGGCCAAAGAGGATATTCCATGCCAGTTACGTCATGCTCAGTATAAAGGGGGACTGGGGGGAAGAGGAGGAGACAACACCAGGACGGGCAGTTTCTGGGGACGGTTGGGTTGTCCGGGACGGGCTGTAAGCTGTGCGGCCTAAGTTGTGTGGTTTGGTGAGAAATTGCATTGTATATCACCAGTTTCATCTATTTTGTGCTTTAAACTTATGTTATTGTTATATCTAGTTTTCTGTTATTGTTTAGTAAACTATCCTTATCCCAACCTGCGTGGTTCTGGTTTCTAGGTTGTGGTTTCTTTTCCTCCTTTCTTTCTTCCCTTTCCCCCCTCCCCCAACTTTCCTTCCCTCTTCCTTTTAAAAGTACAAGCGACTGTGTGGGGTGCGGCCCTCAGCTGGGGCAAAACCACGACATCCTGC
>JAJHSY010000172.1:42331-227331 GCA_020800305.1 Porphyrio hochstetteri
TCTCCTCCTGGGTAGGGGTGAGAGAGTGGTGCGTGGTGCTCAGCCACTGCTTGGGGCTGAACCACCACAAGTCCTCAACATCCAGGTGGAGCCTTCCACCCACCAAGATCTTTGCTTGAACCAAGAGGCTACCACAGGGAGGGATGACTGGACTGGGGGGTGGGGGGCACCTTTTGGCAAACTTCTGGCCATGGCTATTAGGGAATGTTCTGCGGACCACCACTGGTGTAATGTTGGTCCACACACGCCTTCTTGGTGGTCTGATGAGTTAAATATTTTGACAAAAGCAACAGAAGCTGTGGGGTTGGAAAGAAGGTGTGTGTACAAAAGTAATTGTCTTTTGCAAAGTCTTGGGGGAAAGCCTGGTTTTATATTTGCATATGACATTCTGCTTTGAAAAACTTACCTAATACCTACATTTGTATCTAGCTTGTTGATTTCAGCATCTAAACAATACTTATTAAAATACTTTAAAAGTATAAGAAAGTAGAAGAAAATAAAACATAAAAAGAACAAACATCATTAAGTTAAATTTAAAACTAGAGCAGGAAACTTAAATAAAAAAATTTAAAAATCCAAGATAACTTTAAAAAAATGTCTCTAGAGAAGGGAGATGGTTGCAGGGAGAGAGATAATATTATCATTTCTGTTTACCATTAGTTTTACTAACCTCAGGATACGGTCCAAAGAGTGAAAGAAGAACAGTCCATTGAGAACTCCTAAAATGGTTAAGATTGCCAAAACAGCAAAAAAATACCTGAAGAGGGGTTTAAGGAAGTGGGAGGGGGAAGAGAAGTGGCACAAATATTGTTAGAAATAAGGGATTACATACTACTGCTAAATATATTTTAAAAATATACTAAATTTAGCAAGAAGGATATTGTGGGGGACAATGTCAAATGCCTTGCAGAAGTCAAGATAGATGACATCAGTTGCTCTTCCCTTATCCATCAAGGCAGTCACTCCACTGTAGAAGGCCACCAGATTAGTCAGGCACAATTTGCCCTTGGTAAAGCCATGTTTGGTGTCTTGAATCACCTCCCTGTCATCCATATGTCTTGACATAACTTCAAGCTAGCAAAAAACTTTACTGCCTCCATGTTTCTACATCTGATCAAATATATCAGACTCCTATAAAAATACAAATAACCTAATACTGTAAGCATTTTGGAACACCTGATCTACATTAGCAAAATCAGTGAACTGATCTACTTGACTAAGATAAACTACCAGAACTTTATACCGAGATCAATGACAGGCATTAAAACAATTGCATTTCATCCATTTAATATATTTAATAATAGGATAAACAAGAAGATTAAAGCTCTGACCACTTGGCGTATACGATGTCTGTTAATTTCCTCCTCTCTCTGACATTCTGTGGTTGTTGTTGTCAAATGGATGTCAGCTAAGTCTAATCACCTATGCAGCTTATGTTTACATAAGCAGTTAATTAATCTTTCAGAGCATTTTTTTAGTGGATCAGTTCTACCTCAGTATCTTTTTAGGATTAGGGTTTTTGTGTTTGTGTGTGTGTGTGTGCGTGCGCTGCAGTTTGCCACAAAGAATCTGTTTTACCTCTAAGATATGCCGAGCTCCACAGGTTGTTTGGAATGGATTAGGATCTCTTTCATTGTACTTCTCTGTTGTGGTTTTGTGTGGCAAAGTTCTGGTGGAGGAGCAGGGGGGCTACAAAGGTGGCTTCTGCAAGAAGCTGCTAGAAGCTTCCCCTAGGTTCTACAGAAAAATACCAGCCAGCTCAAGGATGGACCTGTCGTTGACCAATACCAAGCCAATCAGTGGTGGTGGTAGCGCCTCTGTGATATATTCAAGAGAAAAAAACTCCAGCAAGCGGATGCTTTTTGCTCTTAGAGAAGGGAGTGAGAAGATGTAAGAAACTTTGCAGACACCAAGGTCAGTGAAGAAGGGGGAGGGAGGAGGTGTCCAGAGAAAGATTCCCCTGCAGCCAGTGGAGAAGACTGTGGTGAAGCAGGTTGTCCCCCTGCAGCCCATGGAAGTTAATGGGGAGCACAGATGCCACCTGCAGCCTGTGGAGCAGGTGGAGACATATGGAAGATGCTGTGACCCACATTGGAGCAAGCTCCTGGCAAGACCTGGAGCATGTGGAGAGAGGGACACACATTGGAGCAGGTTTGCTGGGGAAATTGTGGCTCTGTGGGGGACCAGGCTGGAGCAGTCTGGGCCTGAAGGATTGCACCACATAGAAGTGACCCACGCTGGGGCAGTTGGTGAATAGCTGAAGCCCCATGGGAAAGGACTCACATTGGAGAAGTTCGTGGAGGACTGTCTCCCATGAGTGGGACCCCACGCTGGAGCAGGGGATGAGTGTGAGGAATCCCCCCCTAAAAGAAACAACTTGTTATGAACTGCCCGAAACCCCCATCCCCCATCTCCCCCTGTGCCACCTAGTGTGGTGGGGTGGTTGAGGAAGAGAGAGAGAAATCATGAATAAAGTTGACTCCACGACAAAGGGAGGGATGGGTGGAGGTGCTTTAAGATTTGGTTTTACTTGTCATTAGCCTACTGTTTTCAGTGTGTGTGTGTGTGTGTGTGCGCACATGTGTAATAAATTAGATGGTTTTTTTTAGTCTGTGTTGAGACTGTTTTGCCTGTGCCGTTATTACAGAATGATCTCTCCCTGTCCTTATCTTGACTCCTAAGCCTCTCAATAAATATTTTCTCCCCTGTACTTCTGGATAGAGCGACTTACCTCCAGCCAGGATTAAACCACCACATTCTCAAATTCCCCTAAAAAGAAAAATTTGCTCTGCTCTCATACTTGATGAATTCACATTCTTAATTAAATCCACAAGAAATCGTGCCTGTAGTTCTAAACAGAAGAACCTTCAAACTTTTACAAAATTTTAATATGACCTTCTGTGTTCATAACTATGGGCCCCTAGCTCCCAAACAGGGCTTTTTCTGTCACCTATTTATAAATTGCTGTAAGCCTCATATAAATATAGCGGTAGAAAGCCCAGAGCGTCAGTTCCAGTATAAATGCAGCATGTTTGTAGCTCCCTATGTACTTTCCAAGGATTGCGCATATGAAAGATCTGGAAGACCTTTATCCGGAACGTTAAAGGTAAAATCCAGCTATTACTGGACAATATTAGCAACTTCAAACTGACTTAATTCCAGAATTAGCAAGCTTTTCTAAAGAGGGCTCCTCTTGTTTCCTTTCATGCTGGAAGTCAGGTTTTCCTGGAACAAATTTTAATACCAGCAATGAAAATACTACTATGTGACAAGGAGTTAATAAAACTTAATAAACCTTATGGGAGGGTGTGGTGGTTTCACCTGACCTGGAGGCTAGATGCCCACTCCCTTTTCAGTTTGACAGGGAGAAAATACATATTGAGAGGCTCAGGAGTGGAGATAAAGACAGGGAGAGATCATTCCGCAATCAGCGTCACGGGTAGAACAGACTCAGCACGTAATAAAAAAGAAAACCATTTAATTTATTACACTACACTACACACACACAGAAACCAGAGTCAGAAAATGAGAAGTAAACCCAAATAACTCCTCCCACCCCTCCCTTCTTCATGGACTCAACTTTATTCATTATTTCTCTCCCTTCCTCCTCTGTAGGTGTCACAGGGGGAGACGGGGATTGGGGGTTTCAGTCAGTTTCTCACAAGTTGTTTTTTCCTTCTTGGCTGGGGGGAGGCATTCCTCACATTCTTCCCCTGCACCAGTGTGGGGTCCCACCCATGGGAGACAGTCCTCCACGAACTTCGCCAACGTGAGCCCTTTTCCCACAGGGCTTCATCTCTTCAACAGCTGCCCCAGCGTGGGTCACTTCTATGTGGTGCAGTCCCTCAGGCCCAGACTGCTCCAGCCTGGTCCCCTATGGAATCAGAAATTCCCCCCAGCAAACCTGCTCTGGCATGCATCCCTCTCTCCACATGCTCCAGGTCTTGCCAGGAGCTTGCTCCAACGCAGGTCACAGCACCTTCCATATGTCTCTACCCCCTCTAGCATGTGGTCTCTCCATAGGCTTCAGGTGGGATCTCTGCTCCCCATCATCCTCCGTGGTCTGGAGGGTAACAACCTGCATGGTCTTTTCGATGGGCTGTAGGGGAATCTTTCTCTCCCGCGCTTGGAGTGCATCCTTCCCCTGCCTTCTTCTCTGACCTTGGTGTCTGCAAAGTTTCTTACATTTTCTCACTCCCCTCTCTGGCAGTAAAAAGCAGCTGCTTGCAGATTTGTTTCTCTTAAATATGTTATCACAGAGGTGCTATGACTGTGGCCGATTGGTTTGGCCTTGGTCGGCGGCAGGTCCATCCTTGAACTGGCTGGTATTTACTCTGTTGGACCTAGGGGAACGTTCTAGAAGCTTCTTGCAGAAGCCCCCCCTGCCCCCCACCTCCACCAGAACTCCACCGTGCAAAACCACAACAATAGGGAAAACAGGACCATGATGTAAGCATGCTAGACACAACATACAGAGTAATAAGATGACAGATACACTGAAACAACTAAATATTAAAAGCATACAGATTTTTAATTAAAAAAAGATTAAAAAGTCAATACACACAAATGCTTTACCTGACAATAAAATCAAACTCTAATCCTGCGAGCATTAACACTCCGAACAGAGTGGACACAGCTCCATCTAACACTGGTGCAAACATATGTTCCAATGCAAGAACAGCCCTATGGTTCTTGTCTCCCACAGCAGTTAAAAATGCCTGTAAAACAATGAAACCCATTTAATTAGAGAGAGATGTACAGCCTTTCAAACAGCATCTCTCATAGTATGCAGATTTTTACCAGTTACTTTAATTTACAGTCCATTAAAGTATCTTTGTAGCTGACTAGACTTCAAGACAAGGTCTGATCCTGCAGTCATACCATATAGCCACTGCTGAAGTCACATGACCAGAGTAAGGATTGATTACAGAGTCAGTTTCATAATAATAATTTTGGAAACAATGCCTGCCTGCATCAGTAGGTTTTTCATTTATTTCTCGGTTTGTTTGTTTCCACACATGAAGAATCCATGTTATTGTAAAAGCAATTTAAGTGTAAAAATTATAGGGCTATTCTTGTCACTCTCATGAGGCCATAGCTTCCATGACTTTCATGGGAATTTTGCTGTCAAACTACCCAATACTGAATCAGGTTTTCCTGAATACACTTGGAACAGACCAAGGACTTGCAACTTTTCCTTACATGCAGAGTCACAGCCATGGTACCATTTACTAGTACTTTCTGTCGCTTTACAAAGAAGTGTCCACTGATATAGTGTATTTCTCACAGGTCTGAGGATCCACACTATCAGATATTATATGCAGTAAGCACTCAACTGATGGAAAGTTGCCAGTTTATTCAACAGATCACTCTTAAGTCATGTGCTACTTTTTTACACTCCTATTTCACTCAAGATGAATGTTTTTGTAACTTTTTCTACTTCAAACTAGCAACATTATACTATGCCCAACTATATAGCATACTAGCTAGCAGCACTATATATGCCCTACTCTGTACCCCATCTAAAACATGTAGATACCATGTGGTATCAGCTGTCCCTGCAGCCAGTTTAAACCTTGGGAAGCCACATATAACCAAGTGCCAGTGAACAGGAATGCTGCAAACAGGGACTGCTATCTGAGAGGAGCAGTGCGGAAGCTTGCATGTGAGGGTGTGTGAGAAGGGTGGCACCCTTCACTCACAGGCTTCAACTGTGGCCCAAATGGTCACCCCAGCTAGCTGTTGGCTGTGCAAACCTATCCAGCAGCTTGAGGTCTCCAGGGAATTAGAAGGGCTTATTAGGCAGTGCTTTGGGATCATCAGAAGCATGGTGGCAAAGACCCAGTGAGGGCTGTGCTCTGCAGCAGCCAGGAACCATCTACCTAGCCAGGCTAGCCTGGGATGAGTGGAGGCAGCCACCCAGACAGAGCTTCCTACCAGGGAAGCTGCTGTCCATGTGGATGGCTGTAAAGTCTGTACTCCACGTAACTGTGAAGGTCTGCTCTGGTGGAGTTACTCAGGCAGCAGCTAGAGGAGCTACAGGAGGAAATCAGCAGGTTACACTGTATTAGTGAGGGCAAACAGGAAATAGATAAGAGCAGTATTCCACACTTTGCAAGAAGAAATACTAGGGCCCCATGGCACTGACCTCCAAGGGAGCTGGGCTTGTTCAGCCTAGAGAAGAGAAGGCTGCGGGGGGACCTCATTGCAGCCTCCCAGTACCTGAAGGGAGCATACAAACAGGAGGGGAATTAACTTTTTTAAAGGGTAGACAATGGCAGGACAAGGGGGAATGGATTAAAGCTAAAGGAAGGAAGGTTTAGATTAGATATTAGGGGGAAGTTTTTTACAGAGAGAGTGGTGAGGTGCTGGAACAGGCTGCCCAGAGAGGTAGTGAATGCCCCGTCCCTGGAGGTGTTCAAGGCCAGGTTGGATGGGGCCCTGGGCAACCTTGTGTAGATCCAGGCCTGGAGGTTGGTGGTCCTGCCTGTGGCAGGGGGGTTGGAACTCTATGATCATAGAATCATAGAATCATAGAATGGCATGGGTTGGAAGGGACCCCAAGGATCATAGAGGTCCCTTCCAACCCATACCATTCTATGATTCTATGATTCTATGACTACCAAAGAGTATCAACAGTGAACAGACAGAACAGACAGGAGAAGGAGGGGCTATGGTGTCTGGTGACTGGTGGTAACAGGATATCGCTTCCCCTCCATTTCTTTGTATGTACCAACCAGCAACAGATATGAAGTCTTGGCAGCGGGTGAAGCCAGTGAACAAGACTTGCAGGGAGAAACTGCACCAGTTACACTAAAAACTGCAAAAGGAAGCGGCAAATGCTAGTAGTAGGTGACTCTCTGATGAAAGGCATGGAAGCATACCTATCTGCCAGTCTGATATACAATCAAGGGAAGTTTGCTGCTTGCCAGGAGCCAAGATCCAGGTTGTCAGAGAGACTGACAACACTGGTTGAAAGCACAGACTACTATCCCCTACTTCTTTTCCACGTGGGCAACAATGACATGGAAAAGCATAACCTGGGCAAGATCAAGCAGGACTTCAGAACCCTAGGGGCACAAGTGAGGGGGACAGGGGCCCAAGTGATCTCCTCTGTCTTGCAAGTCAGGGATCACTCCTATCCAGGCAGAAGTTGACACATCATACAGATCAACTTTGAGGCTTTGTGGCTGGTGTCGTTGCCAGGGCTTTGGCTTCTATGCTCACAGTACATTCTTCAATGAATACAGGCTACTGAGGGGAAATGGGATCCACCTATATCTAGAAGAAGAAGAATAATCTTCTCTGGCAGATTGGCTGACAGTGAATTTTGATTTAAACTAAGGAACTTGGAAGGTGGGGTCCAAAGCTGTGACATTTGTGTATTTACAAGCAACAGGGTGTATACCTGTATACCTACTGAAATGGTGAGAAATGCCCCCAACCCTCCAAAAAGGTTCTGCCAAAAAGGTGAGATAGTTGACAGTCCAACTGAAGTGTCACTATACCATTTCACACAGCATGGGTAACAAGCGGGAGGAGTTGGAAGCCACTGTGCAGCTGGAAAGCTATGATCTGATTGCAATCACTGAAACCTGGTAGAATGAATCACATGATTGGAGCACTGCAATCGATGGCTATAAACTGTTGAGGAGGATCAGGCAAAGAAGGATGGGTGGCAGGGGCGCAGTATGGGGGTTGCCCTCTATATATAAAAAAATTGATTGATTGCACAAAGCTGTCTCTGAAATAAAGCAGTACACAGGTTGAGTGCATATGGGTGAATATTAAGAGACCAAGCCAACAAAGGAAACCTCATGGCTGGTTTTTACTACAGGCTGCCTGATCAACTTCATCATTGTATGATGAAGGCAAGACACCCCTCCACCCCCGTAAGAGAGGCTGAGACCCCCAGCTGGTCCCTGCAAATGCGTGGTCCAGCAGTGGTAGTAAGGCGGAGTTTGTCCACACACTGGTCTCCCTTCTGACACTACTGGCCCTAGGTGGCAGAACGCCCCAGGCATAAAAGACTGATGGAACAGGAGTGAGACTGAGGGAGAGCAGTGGATGTCATCTACCTTGACTTCAGCAAGGCTTTTGATACTGTCTCCAGTATCTGATACTGACACAGCCCCCATGACATCCTGATAGAAAAGCTGAGAAAGTATGGGATAGAAGAGAGGACAGTGAGGTGGGCTGAGAACTGGCTGTCGGGCCGAGTTCAGAGGGTGGTGATCAGTGGAACAGAGTCTGGCTGGAGACCTGTGACTAGCGGTGTTCCCCAGGGATCAGTGTTGGATCCGGTCTTGTTTAACATCTTCATCGATGACCTTGATGAGGGAATAGTGTCCACCCTCAGCAAGTATGCTGATGATACAAAGCTGGGAAGAGTGGCTGACATGCAGGAACACTGCGCTGCCATTCAGAGAGACCTTGACAGGCTGGAGAGCCAGGCAGTGAGAAACCAGATGAGGTTTAATAAAAGCAAGCGTAGAGTCTTGCACCTGGGAAGGAATAACCTCTGGAATCAGTATAGGCTGGGGTATGACCTGCTGGAGAAGAGCTCTGTGGAGAACGACCTGGGAGTCCTGGTGGATGACAGCTTGGCCATGAGCCAGCAGTGTGCTCTGGTGGCTAAGAGGGCCAATGGGATCCTGGACTGCATCAAAAGGAGCGTGGCCAAAAGGTCAAAGGAGGTGATCCTTCCCCTCTACTCTGCCCTGGTCAGGCCCCACCTGGAGTACTGTATCCAGTTCTGGGCTCCCTGGTATAAAAAAGACAGGGATCTCCTGGAAAGAGTCCAGCGGAAGGCTACGAAGATGATTAAGGGCCTGGAGCATCTCCCCTATGAGGACAGGCTGAAAGAACTGGGGCTGTTCAGCCTGGAGAAAAGAAGGTTAAGAGGGGATCTTATTAATGTTTATAAATATCTTAAGTATGGTATGCAGGGGGAAATGGCCAGCCTCTTTTCAGTGGTCTGCGGAGATAGGACAAGGGGCAATGGCTTCAAGTTGAAGCATAGGAAGTTCCGCACCAATATGCGGAAGAACTTTTTCACAGTGAGGGTGACAGAGCACTGGACAGGCTGCCCAGGGGGGTTGTGGAGTCTCCTTCTCTGGAGATATTCAAGACCTGTCTGAATGCCTAAAAGTGCGATATGTCCTAGGGAGCCTGCTTTGGCAGGGGTGTTGGACCAGATGATCTCTGGAGGTCCCTTCCAACCCCTACATTTCTGTGATTCTGTGATTCTGTGACTGAGACGCACACCATCGAGACCTACGTTGTCTCTGCTAAGCCTGTGCCTGTCAGCCCGACCCAGATCCTTGGACACCAATGGGACTGCTCAGCATCCTGTGCAGGTTGGCAAGTATAAGTCTATAAGTATGCGTACATCTGTGTAGGGGTTTTGTAACAGTAATATAACTTGTAGCTAACTTTGCTTTGCTATTAGGGAAATAAAGTTTTTGGGGTTTTTGTGTAACGTTATTAGTTGGGATTTTTTTTTGTTTGTTGGTTGGGGGTGTGTATGTGTTGTTGCCGAATCCCAAACCTAATGAGAACAGGTGCTCAGCCACTGCATGAAGCGTGGGATGATGACTGGAGGTAATGGTAACTTAAAAGTTAAACCCTATTTCGAAAGGCTCAGCATTTACAGAACATTCCAGGGTGATAAGCAGCTGAGATGCTGGGCACCCACTCAGCCATAAAGTTCCTAAACATCCTCCTTCGTAATAAGTTCCGAGGCAATCTTGAATGTTAATAACATCAGGGGAGCTGAGACAGCTATGTGGAGGATGGAGTGAAGTGGAGACATCGCGGCCAAACTCTGCGATAACATGGAACTTGAGGGTTAAGATGGAACTGATAAGTTGCATCCCTGCTGTCCCTGGCCCACAGCATGCTATCCTTTTGGTGAATTACAATGTCATCATAATACCAAAACACACCTCCATCAATTTCATTAATCTGTACCTCTAAACACAGGGCGAGAGAATTTTACACCAATAAAGGTATGTATGACTAGAGTTGCTCAAGCTCCACCTTAAAGATAAGAATTGACAATAAAAATAGCCCAAAATCTAAGATGTGTCAGGGAAGATACCACCATGTCAGGGAAGACACCCTTGCGCCTCACCCTGATCCCTGGGACCAGCCGATGGGCTGAGCCTCTCTTCCCTCGCATTGGGATGCCTTTGGGTAAGATTTGGGCACTTGGTCATGCCAAGTGCCTCCCCCAGGAAACTTAGAAATCTCTATAGAGTTACTGGACATCTTTTAACGCGTTAGTAGTTAAGACCTTAAGTATTTACTAATGTTTTGCAGACAGTGAATTTATCACCGGCGATCCAAAGAATCTGTGTGTCTGTTGCTTGAATAAAATACACTTTTATTTGATCCTGTCGTTTTAGTTCTCATTGAAGGCAACCAAACTCCTTTGAGGCAGCTGTGGTAGTTCAAGGAACGCGACTAGGTTGACAGAGTATTTCATTATTTGGAAATCCGAATCGTGATAGTTTAGTGCACGGAATGCGACTGGACTTACAACGACTAATTGGGCATATTGTTACCCTTAACGCAACATGGGGCTGAACCACCACAGTCCTTTATGGCACCCAACGTGGGGCTCAAAGGGTTGGGATAATTGTTACTCACCAACGCAGAGGAACTTGTTGGAGAAGTCAAGATTGGTAGGTAGGGTAGGCTGCAGTGATCATGCCATGGTGGAATAAAGTATATTCAAGACCCTAAACCTTAGGAAAGTGAACTTTCAGTTGTTTCCCTCTGCTCTGATCACTGAATCAGTCTATCTTCTAAAACATCATACAGCAATTATGGTGAAAGTGTAAAATTGTAAATTACTTCAAGAATTGTCCTTTTTTGAATTTAAAAAAAAAAAAGGGGTTTGAAGTAAATAGTGAGGACTGAATCCCTCTGGAAGACAGGCTGAGTAAGAAAGGTGGGAAAGCTCCACCTTGCCTTGTGCAGTGTTGCACTGTGGGATGTCCCCTTGATTTGGGTTTGTGTGGCAAGGTTTTGGTAGTAGGGGGGCTACAGGGGTGGCTTCTGCGAGAAGCTGCAAAGAAGCTTCCCCTAGGTCTGACAGAGCCAATACCAGCCAGCTCCAAGATGGACCCTCTGCTGGCCAAGGCCAAGCCAATCAGTGATGGTGATAGCATCTCTGTGATAACATATTTAAGAAGGGGGGAAAAAGCCCACACAACACTGGAAGCTTTTCCAGGAAGAGAGAAGAGTGAGAAGCTGTGAGAAACTTTGCAGACACCAAGGTCAGTGAAGAAGGAGGGAGAGGAGGTGCTCCGGGCACCGAAGCAATGATTCCCTTTTAGCCTGTGGAGAACACCATGGTGAAGCAGGCTGTCCCCCTGCAGCCCATGGAGGATGATGTGGAGCAGAGATCCCACGGGCAGCCCATGGAGGACCCCACGCTGGAGCAGGTGGAGGCACCTGAAGGAGACTGTGACCTGGTGGGAAACCCATGATGGAGCAAGCTCCTGGAAGAGAGGAGCCCATGTTGGAGCAGGTTTGCTGGCAGGACTTGTGACCCCATAGGGAAACCACTCTGGAGCAATCTGTTTCTGAAGGTCTGCACCCCATGGAAGGGACCCACACTGGAGCAGTTCATGAAGAACTGATGTAGAAGTTCACAGAGGACTGCCTCCCATGAGAAGGACCCCACGCTGGAGAAGGGGAATCACAGAATCACAAGGTTGGAAAAGACCTTTGAAGATCATCAAGTCCAACCAGTCTCATCCTAAGCTAAACCATATCCCTAAGTACCTCATCTACCCTTTCTTTGAACACATCCAGGGAAGGTGACTCAACTACCTCCCTGGGCAGCCTGTTCCAGGCCCTGACAACTCTTTCAGTGAAAAATTTTTTTCTTATGTCCAATCTAAACCTGCCCTGGCGCAGCTTCATGCCATTTCCCTTTGTCCAGTTCTGGGCTCCTCACCATAAGAAGGACATTGAGGTCCTGGAGCGAGTCCAGAGAAGGGCAACCAGGCTGGTGAAGGGGCTGGAGGGCAAATCCTATGAGGAGCGGTTGAGGGAGTTGGGGCTGTTTATCTTAGAGAAGAGGAGGCTGAGGGGAGACCTTATCACCACCTACAACTACCTGAAGGGAGGTTGTAGAGAGGTGGGTGATGGTCTCTTCAGCCAGGTGACAGGAGATAGGACAAGGGGAAATGGCAAGAAGCTGCACCAGGGCAGGTTTAGATTGGACATTAGAAAAAAATTTTTTACTGAAAGAGTTGTCAGGGCCTGGAACAGGCTGCCCAGGGAGGTGGTTGAGTCACCTTCCCTGGATGTGTTCAAAAAAAGGGTAGATGAGGTACTTAGGGATATGGTTTAGCTTAGGATGGGATTGGTTGGACTTGATGATCTTCAAAGGTCTTTTCCATCCTTGTGATTCTGTGATTCTGTTGTGGGGAGGAATCTGGCCCGGGGAGGAAAATCCGCGCCGGGAAGCCAGCAGTCGACTCAGTATGGGTGGAAAAGCAAACTCTGCCTTTAATGCTGATTCACCCTCTTTTATACCATCACTAATTATGCCTACAAGTCAATTTCTCATTGGCTAAGCTCCAAAGGTTACCATAACATAGCTCTTCTTCCTCTTCCTCTTGGGTTTCAGTTCCTCTGAGTTGTTTGTTTCCTGTGGCCAGATTTTGCCAAGTCATGCTGACAAGCCACTACCAACAGGCCTACTCCATAACTATATATTCGTGACCCTCAGAGCCTGGCTTGTACAACATATCCTGGGGGTCGTGCCCCCTTTCCTTTAGCCGTTCTTCAACATTCTGTGATTCTTGACATATCTTGGCTATCTGTTGTTTTATCATGTGATTCATTTTTTGCTTGCCCACTGGCTTGTGGTCTATAGAGAGTGTGCAATTGCCAATCAATTCCAAATAATCTGCTAACCTTTTGTACTACCTGTTCACAAACTTGAGTACCTCTGTCTGATGAGATGACTGTGGATACCGTGAATTGCGGTATTATCTCATTTAATTGTACCTTATTTACTTCTCTTGCCTTATTTGTTCTACAGGGAAATGTCTCTGGCCATCCAGAAAAGGTATCCGTTAGTATCAACAAGTACCTATATCCCCCTTTTCTTGGAAGTTTGGGAAAATCAGTTTGCCAGTGGTGTCCTGGTACATTTCCTTTCCCAATAGTTCACAAATGTACTTGATTACATGTGTTGACTGTTGTATATAGATTTTTTTCTCATTTAGAAACTTATACAAAGACTCCACTCCCCAATAAATTCTGTTAGGTTTCTCCCTCACTACTCCCCATACATATTTGGCAGTTATTATACCTGTACTCAAGATGCGGCCTCACCAATGCCGTGTACAGGGGCACAATCACCTCCCCAGACCTACTGGCCACAATAATTCTGATCCAAGCCAGGATGCCATTGTCCTTCTTGGCCACCTGGACACGCTGCTGGCTCATGTTCAGTCGGCAGTCACCCCAGGTCCTTCTCTGCCTGGCAGCTGTCTAGCCAGTCTTCCCCAAGCCTGTATCAATGCATAGGGTTGTTATGTCCCATGTGCAGGACTCTGCGCTTGGCCTTGTTAAACCTCATCCCATTGGTCCAGTCTGTTCAGCTCTCTTTGAAGAGCCTCCCTACCCTCAAGCAGATCAATGCTTCCTCCCAGCTTAGTTTCATCTGCAAACTTACAGAGGGAGTCAATCCCTCGATCCAGGTCATTGATAAAGAAGTTGAACAAGACTGGACCCAGAACTGAGCCCTAGGGGATGCCACTTGTGACTGGCCTCCAGCTGGATTTTGCTCTATTTACCACCCAGCCATCCAGCCAGTTTTAACCCAGCAGAGGACATTTCACTCTCCATATTCATTAATTTCTCAATTTCTTTGTTGAAATGAACAAGAACACCAGTTGTGATGGTAATTTTCTATAATATGGACACATCTGCCCACTAGGAATTGGATTGAGACCACCAACTCATTTCACATAAGCTACTAAGCAATTGTCAGATTGTGGTCACTATTGTTCCTGGTTGTGTTAGAACTAGTAACCTAGAGGTGAATAGCTCATGTCCTGTTACTAAGGACATGTGTCTCAGTTCAGTAAGCAGCTACTGAATTTTATGTTTTATAGGAAAGTTTGAATTACATGTACAAGTTTTGTCTGTCTGCTTTGTATTCTTGTGTACTTTCTTGTTTCTTATATTTTTAATTCAGTTTGTACAGCTCTTTACTGCACTTTCTCAACCCAGAAAGGCATCAAGGAAGAGCACCCAACATATATAATTATTTTTTAGCAATAAATCTGTTTTGCTTCATGAGAAATATCATTTTTCTGCCTTGAGGTAATGTAGTGGTTTAGGCCTGGCTGGAGGCCAGACGCCCACCAAAGTCAATGTCGCAGTTTTGCATAGCTGGGTGCTGGGACAGAATGGGGGCTGCAGAAAATGGCTGCTGTGAGGAGCTGCTGAAATGCTCTGTAGGCCCCAGACTATAAACATCGTCCAATTCAAGGCCAAAGTTGCTGCTAACAAGGGCCGAGCCAATTGGCGTTGGTCACAGTGCCTCTGTGAATCACATATAGGAGAAAAAAAAATGGAAGCAGCTGCATTTTGCCACCAGAGAAGGCAGTGAGGAGATGTAACGAGCCATGCAGACACCAAGGCCGGGGAGGGAGGGGGAGGAGGCGTCCCAGGTGCCAGAGAGAAAAATGCCCCTGCAGCCTGTGGAGAAACCCATGGTAGAGCGGGTGTCCCCCCCCGGCAGCCCATGGAAAAGGTCGAGATCCCACCTGTAGCCGCGGAGAGGCTCCACGCTGGATGAAGCAGGTGGACACATAGAGAAGATGCTGTGACCCGTGTTGGAGCAAGCCCCTGCCAGCACTTGCAGCCCATGAAGAGAAACAGAGACACAGAGATGAGCGAGAGAGAGATTTGCACTGGAACAGGTTTGCTGGGGGAAGGCTTGCGACCCCGCGGAGGACTGAGACTGAGAGACATTGTGATTTATAACTGCCCGCCATAGCAGTGATCCTCAGCAGGGCAGATGATGAAGAGATAAAGCCCTGTGGGAAAGAACTCACGGTGGAGAAGTTCGTGGAGGACTGTCTCCCGTGGGTGGGACCCGATGGTGCAGCAGGGGGAGGGTGTGGAATGAATGCACCCCCGCCCCCGGCCAAGAAGGAAACCAACTTGCAAGGAACTGACCGAAGCCCCCATTTTTTCCCCAGTTCCTGGCCCCCCCGTGCCACGATGGGGGGGGGGAAAAAGGGAGTGAAATCTGCTAAGAAGGGAGCGAGGGGGAGGGAGGTAGAGGTGTTTTAAGATCTGGAAAAGAAAAACAGCTCATGAAGAAGTGACCGAGAACCCCATTTTCCCAGTCCCTGCCCCCCGTGCCACAATCAGGGGGAAGAGGGGAGCAAAATCATGACTAAAGGGAAGTCTGCTGAGAATGGAGGGGTGGGGGGAAGATGCTACCGAGAACACCATTTCCCCAGTCCCTGCCCCCCCTGTGCCACAACGGGAGGGAAGATGGGAGCAAAACTCTGACTGAAGTCTGCTAAGAAGGGAGTGGTGGGGAGAATGTTAAGATCTGGTCACGCTTCTCATTATCCAACTCTGGTTTCACTGTGTGTGTAGTGTAATAAATTAGAGAGTTTTCTTTCCTTCACTCTGTGTTGAGTCTGTTTTGTCCATGTCGTTGATGACAGAATGATCTCTCCCTGTCCTTATCTTGACTCCTGAGCCTCTCAATATATATATATATTCTCCCCTGTCCTACTAAAAAGGGGAGCGATAGACCGACTTTGGTGGGCGTGTGGCCTCCAGCCCCCAGTGACACCGGAGTCGGGTGATGAGAAGTGCAGCCAGATCTTAAAGCACCTCCCCCCACCCCTCCCTTCTTAGCAGACTTCACTTTATCTATGATTTCGGTCCCTTCTTCCCTCCCAATTGTGGCACGGGGAGGGGCAGGGACTGGGGGAATGGGGGTTTCGGTCAGTTACTCACGAGTATTTTTCCTTCTTAGTCGGGGGGGGGGCGGGCATTCCTCACCCTCTGCCCCTGCTCCAGTGTCGGGTCCCACCCACAGGAGACAGTCCTCCACAAACTTCTCTAACTCGAGTTCTTTCTGTCGGGGCTTCAGCTCCTCACCAACTGCCTCAGTGTGAATCACTTCTATGGGTGCAGTCATAAAATCATAGAATGTCTTTCAGGCCCAGATTGCTCCAGCCTGGTCCCCCACAGAGTCACAAGCTCCCCCCCCCACCAAGCAAACCTGCTATAGAATGGGTCTCTATCTCTCTCCACGGGCTGCAAGTGCTGGCAGGGGCTTGCTCCAACGCAGGTCACAGCATTTTCTGTATGTCTCCACCTGCTCCAGCATGGGGCCTTTCCATGGGCTGCAGGTGGGGTCTCATCCTTTTCCATGGGCTGCGGGGGGACACCCACTCCACCATGGGTTTCTCCAGGGGCTGCAGGGGCATCTTTCTCTCTGGCACCTGGGGCGCCTCCTCCTTTCCCCCTCTTCCCTGGCCTTGGTGCCTGCACAGTTTCTTACATCTTCTCACTCCCTTCTCTGGGGGCAAAAAGCCGCTGCTAACATTTTTTTTCTTTTTAAATGTGATTCCCAGAGGTGCTGTGACCATTGTCTTGGCCTTGGTTATCAATGACTCCGGCCTTGAGTCAGCTGGTGTTTACTCTGTCAGGCCTACAGAAAGCTTCTAGCTGCTTTTTGCAGAAGCCGCCTCTGCAGTCCCCCCTTCTCCACCAGAACGCAGCCACGCAAAGTTATGACAACGCTCCTGGTTCCTCTCTTATAAGGAGTGGCACAAGGAGTGGCTCCATCAGTCTATAGAATTGGAAGGGACCTTTAAAGGTCATCTAGTCAACTCCCTGCAGTAAGCAGGGGCATCTTCACTAGATCAGGTGTCTCAGACCCCCATCAAGCCTGACCTTGAATGTCCTCAGGGCTGCTTTCCAGCACATCATCTCCTAACCTGTATGAATAATGGGGGTTGTCCTGACCCAAGTGCAGGACCCTGCACTTGGCTTTGTTGAACCTCATGAGGTTCTCCTGGGCCCACTTCTCCAGCCTGTCCAGCTCCCTCTGGATGGCATCTCATCCCTCTGGCACATTAATCTCACCACTCATCTTGGTGTCATCAGCAAACTTGCTGAAGGTGCACTCAATCCCACTGTGGAAATCATTAATAAAGATATGAAACAGCACCAGTCCCTTGAGGAACTCCTCTTGTCACCATCTTCCATCTGGACTTTGAGCCATTGACCACTACCCTCTGGATAGAATCATAGAATCTGGGTTGGAAGGGACCCCAAGGATCACACAGTTCCAACCCACCTGCCACAGGCAGGGCCACCAACCTCCAGGCCTGGATCTACATAAGGTTGCCCAGGGCCCCATCCAACCTGGCCTTGAACACCTCCAGGGATGGGGCATCCACTACCTCTCTGGGCAGCCTGTTCCAGCACCTTACCACTCTCTGGATGTGACCATCCAGCCAATTCCTTATCCACTGAACAGTCCACCCATCAAATCCATCTCTCTCCAACTTAGAGAGAAGGATGTTGTGGGGGACCATGTCAAAGGCCTTGCAGAAATCCAGATGGATGACACCCGTAGCTCTGATGCAGTCACTCCACTGTAGAAAGCCAATAGATTGGTCAGGCAGGACTTGCCCCTAGTAAAGCCATGCTGGCTGTCTTGAATCACCTCCCTGTCATCCATGTGCCTCAGCATAGCTTCTAGGAGGATCTGTTACATGATCTTCCCAGGCACAGAGGTGATGCTGAGAGGTCGGTAGTTCCCAGGGTCCTCCTTCCTACCCTTTTTTAAAATGTCTGTAATGTTTCCTCTCTTCTAGTCACTAGGAACTACACCTGACCGCCATGACTTTTCAAATATCATGGAGAGTGGCTTGGCAACTATATTCCTCTCAGAAAGAGTGGTTAGGCAATGGAACGAGTTGCCCAGGGAGGTGGTGGAGTCACTGTCCCTCGGGGTCTTCAAGGAAAGATTGGATGAGGTACTTAGGGACATGGGTTAGTAAGTAACATAGGTGGTAGGGGGACGGTTTGAATAGATGATCTTGAAGGTCTTTTCCAACCTAAATGATTCTGTGATCAGCCAATTCCTTCAGGACCCTGGGATGCATCTCATCAGGTCTCATGAAATTGTTTAGGTTCCTCAGATGGTCACAAGACTTATCTTCCCCTACAGTGGGAGGGACTCTGTCTCCCCAGTCCCCATCTTGTGGGCCATCAACCTGAGATCTCTCTTTCATAGTCTCTGATGCTCCTTAGTCATATTGATTTGCTCATGCTAAGCAAATCACCTACCTGCTCACACCACACACAGTCAGTATCACCGCTATCCCCTGGTAGCAGTGACAGGCTCAGGCACTGTCTGCAGCCAGAGACTTGGACTGCTGCGTGTTTCTGTGGGTACTCAGTTTGGGTTACCGCGTTTCTTCTGGCAACGGTTTTCTGTCGAGTGGAGACCATAGCTGGTTCTAGTTCTTCTGGGGTGGTGGTGGCCGTTAGGTGAGCTGCCATTGAAATAGGGGCAATAAGTACTTAGAAAATATAGTCATAGAACTTAGTTGCGTAACAATATAGTTTGAATAAAATAACTAATGGAGAAAGAAGCCTGTTTTTCTTTACTGGACAAAGGGCTTGCTTTGGCTAGCAAGAACATGAATTACGTCCACACTGATAAGTTATAGCTTGCTAAAGGAAAACAGACGGTTAACAAGGACATGAATTAGCTCAGACCGATAAGAGCACTGCAAGCTTGCAGGATCACTGCATTCCAGGCTAAGGGTGAAAAATCCATCATGAGGAAGACCTACAGCCTTCCTCCCAAGGACCACCGAAGACCCTTGCCCACAATTATTGGAAGAATCTGCGCAAGCGCGAAGGACTGATAAGCTAATTAGCATACAAAGCGGGAGTAGGCGGGTTTAGGTAATGAACATGTATAGACGTCAATTGAATATTCACTATTTCATTGTATAAATGTGGGACGGTGCACTACTTCGGGTATGCACGTTTTTTTAGCGGAATGATCCCCCGTGCATCTGCGCGCATTAAACATACCTACTTTATAACTTCTGAGTCTATTTCCGTACACCGCCATCACCCTCCCCACATGCCCTCCCTGTGCAAACTGCTGTGCTATGCCCTTCTGATGTACCATGCCCTGTTTGCCCATCCTCCAGGTGACTCGTTTCATAACCTGCCAGAGACCTTCAGCTCTTGTATCTTGATTTACAGGAGTTTTTACAGGAGTTTTCAGTCCTGTCTGATTAATATTGGCTGTTATGATTTCTTGTCATGAAGTATGCACTCCTTTATCAATTCAATTAGAAATTGTCATTGATGTTATTAAGCATTGATTTGTGTTATGTGACACATATAAATGTTTCTAATCCTTGTGCACACTTAGGACAGGGAGTGGAAGGCTGTCCGGTTTATCTGCATACGATTGTAATGGACTGAAACTAGTTTTGTTCTGCTATTTTTGAGAAATACCAGTATACACTTGTAATAGAGATAGCATATAAGAACAGTAGAGACTAAGTGAGTAAGAGGAGTAGAAGGAAGCCTTTAACAGCAGTCAAAGTTGAGAAAGATATACAAGGCCATGAAGATAGGTAGAATAACAGAGCACATTTCTGGTTACTGTCCCAGCAAGGATAAGGTGCTGATTGGAGAGAAGGTAAGGTTCCTGTAGCCTACCCATGGGCACTTGCCCACTGTGGAGTGTTAGAGGTATCACGGCATAGGAGAGGCTGTGTTGTCTTCTTGAAAGTCCAGATTGTTTTTGTCTTCCTCTACACACTGCTGCTTTTTGGGTTGGATAATTAAGGTTAAGGGGTATATTTCTCAGTCTTTTATATGGTTACCATGTCGTGAAAGTGGTGGTGGGTGTTATTTTATTCATCTCTAGTCCCATTCTAGAGATAACGGGTATTGGAAATTACTGATGTTGGCCTGCATTGGGCATTGCTCAAGCAGTAATGGAAACATTATAAGGGGCACTGATCTGATCTTTTTTATCAAAAAGGATTAGTATCCATTGGAGGAATGAAATTTATGAGTTGTCCATTACTATTAGAGATACAATTTCAGTACTTTGAGTTGTCAACGCAGAAATGATGGACTGTTCTAATGATCACAGAATCACAGAATCACAGAATCGTAGGGGTTGGAAGGGACCTTGAGAGATCATCGGGTCAAACCCCCCTGCCAAAGCAGGCTCCCTAGCTCATATTGCACAGATAGGGGTCCAGACGAGTCTTGAATAACTCCAGAGAAGGAGACTCCACCACCTCCCTGGGCAGCCTATTCCAGTGCTCTGTCGCCCTCACTGTGAAAAAGTTCTTCCACACGTTGTTGCGGAACTGCCTGTGCTCCAACTTGCAGCCATTACCCCTTGTCCTATCTCCACAGACTACTGAAAAGGGGTTGGCCAATTCCCCCTGCATCCCATACTTAAGATATTTATAAACATTAATTAGGTCCCCCCTCAGTCTTCTTTTCTCCAGGCTGAACAGTCCCAGCTCACTCAGCCTTTCCTCATACGGGAGATGCTCCAGGCCCTTAATCATCTTCGTAGCCCTCCTCTGTACACTCTCCAGGAGATCCCTGTCTTTTTTATACCAGGGAGCCCAGAACTGGACACAATACTCCAGGTGGGGCCTGACCAGGGCAGAGTAGAGGGGGAGGATCACCTCCTTCGACCTGCTGGCCACACTCTTCCTGATGCATCCCAGGATCCCATTGGCCCTCTTAGCCACCAGGGCACACTGCTGGCTCATAGCCAACCTGTCATCCACCAGGACCCCCAGGTCCTTCTCCACAGAGCTCTTCTCCAGCAGGTCATCCCCCAGCCTGTACTGATACTGACGGTTATTCCTCCCCAGGTACAAGACTTTACACTTACTTTTATTAAACCTCATCTGGTTTCTCCCTGCCCAGCTCTCCAGCCTGTCCAGGTCTCGCTGAATGGCAGCGCAGTGTTCCTGCATGTCAGCCACTCCTCCCAGCTTTGTATCGTCAGCATACTTGCTGAGGGTGGACACTATTCCCTCATCAAGGTCATCGATGAAGATGTTAAACAAGACCGGATCCAACACTGATCCCTGGGGAACACCGCTAGTCACAGGTCTCCAGCCAGACTCTGTTCCACTGATCACCACCCTCTGAACTCGGCCCGACAGCCAGTTCTCAGCCCACCTCACTGTCCTCTCTTCTATCCCATACTTTCTCAGCTTTTCTATCAGGATGTCATGGGGGCTGTGTCAGTATCAGATACTGGAGACAGTATCAAAAGCCTTGCTGAAGTCAAGGTAGATGACATCCACTGCTCTCCCTCAGTCTCACTCCTGTTCCATCAGTCTTTTATGCCTGGGGCGTTCTGCCACCTAGGGCCAGTAGTGTCAGAAGGGAGACCAGTGTGTGGACAAACTCCGCCTTACTACCACTGCTGGACCACGCATTTGCAGGGACCAGCTGGGGGTCTCAGCCTCTCTTACGGGGGTGGAGGGGTGTCTTGCCTTCATCATACAATGATGAAGTTGATCAGGCAGCCTGTAGTAAAAACCAGCCATGAGGTTTCCTTTGTTGGCTTGGTCTCTTAATATTCACCCATATGCACTCAACCTGTGTACTGCTTTATTTCAGAGACAGCTTTGTGCAATCAATCAATTTTTTTATATATAGAGGGCAACCCCCATACTGCGCCCCTGCCACCCATCCTTCTTTGCCTGATCCTCCTCAACAGTTTATAGCCATCGATTGCAGTGCTCCAATCATGTGATTCATTCTACCAGGTTTCAGTGATTGCAATCAGATCATAGCTTTCCAGCTGCACAGTGGCTTCCAACTCCTCCCGCTTGTTACCCATGCTGTGTGAAATGGTATAGTGACACTTCAGTTGGACTGTCAACTATCTCACCTTTTTGGCAGAACCTTTTTGGAGGGTTGGGGGCATTTCTCACCATTTCAGTAGGTATACAGGTATACACCCTGTTGCTTGTAAATACACAAATGTCACAGCTTTGGACCCCACCTTCCAAGTTCCTTAGTTTAAATCAAAATTCACTGTCAGCCAATCTGCCAGAGAAGATTATTCTTCTTCTTCTAGATATAGGTGGATCCCATTTCCCCTCAGTAGCCTGTATTCATTGAAGAATGTACTGTGAGCATAGAAGCCAAAGCCCTGGCAACGACACCAGCCACAAAGCCTCAAAGTTGATCTGTATGATGTGTCAACTTCTGCCTGGATAGGAGTGATCCCTGACTTGCAAGACAGAGGAGATCACTTGGGCCCCTGTCCCCCTCACTTGTGCCCCTAGGGTTCTGAAGTCCTGCTTGATCTTGCCCAGGTTATGCTTTTCCATGTCATTGTTGCCCACGTGGAAAAGAAGTAGGGGATAGTAGTCTGTGCTTTCAACCAGTGTTGTCAGTCTCTCTGACAACCTGGATCTTGGCTCCTGGCAAGCAGCAAACTTCCCTTGATTGTATATCAGACTGGCAGATAGGTATGCTTCCATGCCTTTCATCAGAGAGTCACCTACTACTAGCATTTGCCGCTTCCTTTTGCAGTTTTTAGTGTAACTGGTGCAGTTTCTCCCTGCAAGTCTTGTTCACTGGCTTCACCCGCTGCCAAGACTTCATATCTGTTGCTGGTTGGTACATACAAAGAAATGGAGGGGAAGCGATATCCTGTTACCACCAGTCACCAGACACCATAGCCCCTCCTTCTCCTGTCTGTTCTGTCTGTTCACTGTTGATACTCTTTGGTAGTCATAGAATCATAGAATCATAGAATGGTATGGGTTGGAAGGGACCTCTATGATCCTTGGGGTCCCTTCCAACCCATGCCATTCTATGATTCTATGATTCTATGATCATAGAGTTCCAACCCCCCTGCCACAGGCAGGACCACCAACCTCCAGGCCTGGATCTACACAAGGTTGCCCAGGGCCCCATCCAACCTGGCCTTGAACACCTCCAGGGACGGGGCATTCACTACCTCTCTGGGCAGCCTGTTCCAGCACCTCACCACTCTCTCTGTAAAAAACTTCCCCCTAATATCTAATCTAAACCTTCCTTCCTTTAGCTTTAATCCATTCCCCCTTGTCCTGCCATTGTCTACCCTTTAAAAAAGTTAATTCCCCTCCTGTTTGTATGCTCCCTTCAGGTACTGGGAGGCTGCAATGAGGTCCCCCCGCAGCCTTCTCTTCTCTAGGCTGAACAAGCCCAGCTCCCTTGGAGGTCAGTGCCATGGGGCCCTAGTATTTCTTCTTGCAAAGTGTGGAATACTGCTCTTATCTATTTCCTGTTTGCCCTCACTAATACAGTGTAACCTGCTGATTTCCTCCTGTAGCTCCTCTAGCTGCTGCCTGAGTAACTCCACCAGAGCAGACCTTCACAGTTACGTGGAGTACAGACTTTACAGCCATCCACATGGACAGCAGCTTCCCTGGTAGGAAGCTCTGTCTGGGTGGCTGCCTCCACTCATCCCAGGCTAGCCTGGCTAGGTAGATGGTTCCTGGCTGCTGCAGAGCACAGCCCTCACTGGGTCTTTGCCACCATGCTTCTGATGATCCCAAAGCACTGCCTAATAAGCCCTTCTAATTCCCTGGAGACCTCAAGCTGCTGGATAGGTTTGCACAGCCAACAGCTAGCTGGGGTGACCATTTGGGCCACAGTTGAAGCCTGTGAGTGAAGGGTGCCACCCTTCTCACACACCCTCACATGCAAGCTTCCGCACTGCTCCTCTCAGATAGCAGTCCCTGTTTGCAGCATTCCTGTTCACTGGCACTTGGTTATATGTGGCTTCCCAAGGTTTAAACTGGCTGCAGGGACAGCTGATACCACATGGTATCTACATGTTTTAGATGGGGTACAGAGTAGGGCATATATAGTGCTGCTAGCTAGTATGCTATATAGTTGGGCATAGTATAATGTTGCTAGTTTGAAGTAGAAAAAGTTACAAAAACATTCATCTTGAGTGAAATAGGAGTGTAAAAAAGTAGCACATGACTTAAGAGTGATCTGTTGAATAAACTGGCAACTTTCCATCAGTTGAGTGCTTACTGCATATAATATCTGATAGTGTGGATCCTCAGACCTGTGAGAAATACACTATATCAGTGGACACTTCTTTGTAAAGCGACAGAAAGTACTAGTAAATGGTACCATGGCTGTGACTCTGCATGTAAGGAAAAGTTGCAAGTCCTTGGTCTGTTCCAAGTGTATTCAGGAAAACCTGATTCAGTATTGGGTAGTTTGACAGCAAAATTCCCATGAAAGTCATGGAAGCTATGGCCTCATGAGAGTGACAAGAATAGCCCTATAATTTTTACACTTAAATTGCTTTTACAATAACATGGATTCTTCATGTGTGGAAACAAACAAACCGAGAAATAAATGAAAAACCTACTGATGCAGGCAGGCATTGTTTCCAAAATTATTATTATGAAACTGACTCTGTAATCAATCCTTACTCTGGTCATGTGACTTCAGCAGTGGCTATATGGTATGACTGCAGGATCAGACCTTGTCTTGAAGTCTAGTCAGCTACAAAGATACTTTAATGGACTGTAAATTAAAGTAACTGGTAAAAATCTGCATACTATGAGAGATGCTGTTTGAAAGGCTGTACATCTCTCTCTAATTAAATGGGTTTCATTGTTTTACAGGCATTTTTAACTGCTGTGGGAGACAAGAACCATAGGGCTGTTCTTGCATTGGAACATATGTTTGCACCAGTGTTAGATGGAGCTGTGTCCACTCTGTTCGGAGTGTTAATGCTCGCAGGATTAGAGTTTGATTTTATTGTCAGGTAAAGCATTTGTGTGTATTGACTTTTTAATCTTTTTTTAATTAAAAATCTGTATGCTTTTAATATTTAGTTGTTTCAGTGTATCTGTCATCTTATTACTCTGTATGTTGTGTCAAGCATGCTTACATCATGGTCCTGTTTTCCCTATTGTTGTGGTTTTGCACGGTGGAGTTCTGGTGGAGGTGGGGGGCAGGGGGGGCTTCTGCAAGAAGCTTCTAGAACGTTCCCCTAGGTCCAACAGAGTAAATACCAGCCAGTTCAAGGATGGACCTGCCGCCGACCAAGGCCAAACCAATCGGCCACAGTCATAGCACCTCTGTGATAACATATTTAAGAGAAACAAATCTGCAAGCAGCTGCTTTTTACTGCCAGAGAGGGGAGTGAGAAAATGTAAGAAACTTTGCAGACACCAAGGTCAGAGAAGAAGGCAGGGGAAGGATGCACTCCAAGCGCGGGAGAGAAAGATTCCCCTACAGCCCATCGAAAAGACCATGCAGGTTGTTACCCTCCAGACCACGGAGGATGATGGGGAGCAGAGATCCCACCTGAAGCCTATGGAGAGACCACATGCTAGAGGGGGTAGAGACATATGGAAGGTGCTGTGACCTGCGTTGGAGCAAGCTCCTGGCAAGACCTGGAGCATGTGGAGAGAGGGATGCATGCCAGAGCAGGTTTGCTGGGGGGAATTTCTGATTCCATAGGGGACCAGGCTGGAGCAGTCTGGGCCTGAGGGACTGCACCACATAGAAGTGACCCACGCTGGGGCAGCTGTTGAAGAGATGAAGCCCTGTGGGAAAAGGGCTCACGTTGGCGAAGTTCGTGGAGGACTGTCTCCCATGGGTGGGACCCCACACTGGTGCAGGGGAAGAATGTGAGGAATGCCTCCCCCCAGCCAAGAAGGAAAAAACAACTTGTGAGAAACTGACTGAAACCCCCAATCCCCGTCTCCCCCTGTGACACCTACAGAGGAGGAAGGGAGAGAAATAATGAATAAAGTTGAGTCCATGAAGAAGGGAGGGGTGGGAGGAGTTATTTGGGTTTACTTCTCATTTTCTGACTCTGGTTTCTGTGTGTGTGTAGTGTAGTGTAATAAATTAAATGGTTTTCTTTTTTATTACGTGCTGAGTCTGTTCTACCCGTGACGCTGATTGCGGAATGATCTCTCCCTGTCTTTATCTCCACTCCTGAGCCTCTCAATATGTATTTTCTCCCTGTCAAACTGAAAAGGGAGTGGGCATCTAGCCTCCAGGTCAGGTGAAACCACCACACCCTCCCATAAGGTTTATTAAGTTTTATTAACTCCTTGTCACATAGTAGTATTTTCATTGCTGGTATTAAAATTTGTTCCAGGAAAACCTGACTTCCAGCATGAAAGGAAACAAGAGGAGCCCTCTTTAGAAAAGCTTGCTAATTCTGGAATTAAGTCAGTTTGAAGTTGCTAATATTGTCCAGTAATAGCTGGATTTTACCTTTAACGTTCCGGATAAAGGTCTTCCAGATCTTTCATATGCGCAATCCTTGGAAAGTACATAGGGAGCTACAAACATGCTGCATTTATACTGGAACTGACGCTCTGGGCTTTCTACCGCTATATTTATATGAGGCTTACAGCAATTTATAAATAGGTGACAGAAAAAGCCCTGTTTGGGAGCTAGGGGCCCATAGTTATGAACACAGAAGGTCATATTAAAATTTTGTAAAAGTTTGAAGGTTCTTCTGTTTAGAACTACAGGCACGATTTCTTGTGGATTTAATTAAGAATGTGAATTCATCAAGTATGAGAGCAGAGCAAATTTTTCTTTTTAGGGGAATTTGAGAATGTGGTGGTTTAATCCTGGCTGGAGGTAAGTCGCTCTATCCAGAAGTACAGGGGAGAAAATATTTATTGAGAGGCTTAGGAGTCAAGATAAGGACAGGGAGAGATCATTCTGTAATAACGGCACAGGCAAAACAGTCTCAACACAGACTAAAAAAAACCATCTAATTTATTACACATGTGCGCACACACACACACACACACACTGAAAACAGTAGGCTAATGACAAGTAAAACCAAATCTTAAAGCACCTCCACCCATCCCTCCCTTTGTCGTGGAGTCAACTTTATTCATGATTTCTCTCTCTCTTCCTCAACCACCCCACCACACTAGGTGGCACAGGGGGAGATGGGGGATGGGGGTTTCGGGCAGTTCATAACAAGTTGTTTCTTTTAGGGGGGGATTCCTCACACTCATCCCCTGCTCCAGCGTGGGGTCCCACTCATGGGAGACAGTCCTCCACGAACTTCTCCAATGTGAGTCCTTTCCCATGGGGCTTCAGCTATTCACCAACTGCCCCAGCGTGGGTCACTTCTATGTGGTGCAATCCTTCAGGCCCAGACTGCTCCAGCCTGGTCCCCCACAGAGCCACAATTTCCCCAGCAAACCTGCTCCAATGTGTGTCCCTCTCTCCACATGCTCCAGGTCTTGCCAGGAGCTTGCTCCAATGTGGGTCACAGCATCTTCCATATGTCTCCACCTGCTCCACAGGCTGCAGGTGGCATCTGTGCTCCCCATTAACTTCCATGGGCTGCAGGGGGACAACCTGCTTCACCACAGTCTTCTCCACTGGCTGCAGGGGAATCTTTCTCTGGACACCTCCTCCCTCCCCCTTCTTCACTGACCTTGGTGTCTGCAAAGTTTCTTACATCTTCTCACTCCCTTCTCTAAGAGCAAAAAGCATCCGCTTGCTGGAGTTTTTTTCTCTTGAATATATCACAGAGGCGCTACCACCACCACTGACTGGCTTGGTATTGGTCAACGACAGGTCCATCCTTGAGCTGGCTGGTATTTTTCTGTAGAACCTAGGGGAAGCTTCTAGCAGCTTCTTGCAGAAGCCACCTTTGTAGCCCCCCTGCTCCTCCACCAGAACTTTGCCACACAAAACCACAACAGAGAAGTACAATGAAAGAGATCCTAATCCATTCCAAACAACCTGTGGAGCTCGGCATATCTTAGAGGTAAAACAGATTCTTTGTGGCAAACTGCAGCGCACGCACACACACACACACAAACACAAAAACCCTAATCCTAAAAAGATACTGAGGTAGAACTGATCCACTAAAAAAATGCTCTGAAAGATTAATTAACTGCTTATGTAAACATAAGCTGCATAGGTGATTAGACTTAGCTGACATCCATTTGACAACAACAACCACAGAATGTCAGAGAGAGGAGGAAATTAACAGACATCGTATACGCCAAGTGGTCAGAGCTTTAATCTTCTTGTTTATCCTATTATTAAATATATTAAATGGATGAAATGCAATTGTTTTAATGCCTGTCATTGATCTCGGTATAAAGTTCTGGTAGTTTATCTTAGTCAAGTAGATCAGTTCACTGATTTTGCTAATGTAGATCAGGTGTTCCAAAATGCTTACAGTATTAGGTTATTTGTATTTTTATAGGAGTCTGATATATTTGATCAGATGTAGAAACATGGAGGCAGTAAAGTTTTTTGCTAGCTTGAAGTTATGTCAAGACATATGGATGACAGGGAGGTGATTCAAGACACCAAACATGGCTTTACCAAGGGCAAATTGTGCCTGACTAATCTGGTGGCCTTCTACAGTGGAGTGACTGCCTTGATGGATAAGGGAAGAGCAACTGATGTCATCTATCTTGACTTCTGCAAGGCATTTGACATTGTCCCCCACAATATCCTTCTTGCTAAATTTAGTATATTTTTAAAATATATTTAGCAGTAGTATGTAATCCCTTATTTCTAACAATATTTGTGCCACTTCTCTTCCCCCTCCCACTTCCTTAAACCCCTCTTCAGGTATTTTTTTGCTGTTTTGGCAATCTTAACCATTTTAGGAGTTCTCAATGGACTGTTCTTCTTTCACTCTTTGGACCGTATCCTGAGGTTAGTAAAACTAATGGTAAACAGAAATGATAATATTATCTCTCTCCCTGCAACCATCTCCCTTCTCTAGAGACATTTTTTTAAAGTTATCTTGGATTTTTAAATTTTTTTATTTAAGTTTCCTGCTCTAGTTTTAAATTTAACTTAATGATGTTTGTTCTTTTTATGTTTTATTTTCTTCTACTTTCTTATACTTTTAAAGTATTTTAATAAGTATTGTTTAGATGCTGAAATCAACAAGCTAGATACAAATGTAGGTATTAGGTAAGTTTTTCAAAGCAGAATGTCATATGCAAATATAAAACCAGGCTTTCCCCCAAGACTTTGCAAAAGACAATTACTTTTGTACACACACCTTCTTTCCAACCCCACAGCTTCTGTTGCTTTTGTCAAAATATTTAACTCATCAGACCACCAAGAAGGCGTGTGTGGACCAACATTACACCAGTGGTGGTCCGCAGAACATTCCCTAATAGCCATGGCCAGAAGTTTGCCAAAAGGTGCCCCCCACCCCCCAGTCCAGTCATCCCTCCCTGTGGTAGCCTCTTGGTTCAAGCAAAGATCTTGGTGGGTGGAAGGCTCCACCTGGATGTTGAGGACTTGTGGTGGTTCAGCCCCAAGCAGTGGCTGAGCACCACGCACCACTCTCTCACCCCTACCCAGGAGGAGAAAAAGACAGAGCTCCCCCTTGGGTTGGGATAAGGACAGTTTACTGACAAGCACCACAAAAACAAAAGCCCGGGACAAAGTGCATGCACGTGTGTGCACACACATACTCACACTGATAACACAGAGCACTGCACCAATTCAAGGACCGACCAGACCAGCCCTTTTACGGGGGCCTGGTGTGGAAAACAGCCGAGGCAACTCAGCTCACCTGTACTGGCTGCTCAGGGAAGAATTTTGGGAATTCCACCGGAGGAGGAGGAGGTGACATGTGCCGAAGAGGCCCCACAATATAATGAACTGCCAGAAAATGAGAAAAATTATGCCCTATTCACCAATGAGTCCTGTCTTATTGTTGGAAAACATTGGAGGTGGAAGGCTGCTATATGGAGTCCTACACGACGAGCTGCATACACTGCTGAAAGAGAAGGTGAATCCAGACAGTTTGCAGAGGTAAAAGCTATCCAGCTGCCTTTAAGCATTGCCAAATGAGAAAAGTGGCTAAAATTGTACCTCTCTACCCATGGATGGTGGCAAATGCCCTGTGGGGGTGGTTGCAGCAATGGAAGCAGAGCAACTGGCAGTGCAGAGGCAAACCCATTTGGGCTGCTCCATTGTGGCAAGACATCTCTGCTCAGTTAGAGAACCTAACTGTAAAAGTATGTCAATGTGGACGCACACATACCCAAGAGTCGAGCCACTGAAGAACATCAGAACAACTAGCAGGTTGGTCGAGCTGCTAAGATTGAAGTGGCTCAAGCAGACCTTGATTGGCAATGTAAGGGCAATTTATAGCTCGCTGGGCCCATGACACCTCAGGCCATCAAGGAAGAGATGCCACATACAGATGGGCTTGTGATCGGGGGGTGGATTTGACCATGGATGCTATTTCACAGGTCATCCATGAATGTGAAACGTGTCTCGATCAAGCAAACCAAGTGGTTAAAGCCTCTGTGGTATGGAGGATGATGGCTGAAATACAAATATGTGGAGGCCTGGCAGATCCATTACAAAACTCTCCCACAGACACACCAAGGCAAGCAGTATGTGCTTACAATGGTAGAAGCAACCACCGGCTGGCTAGAAACTTATCCTATGCCACATGCCACCGCCTGGAACACCATCCTGGGTCTTGAGAAGCAAGTCCTCTGGTGACATGGCACTCCAGAAAGAATCGAGTCGGACAATGGGACTCATTTCCGGAATAATCTCATAGACACCTGGGCCAAAGAACACAGCACTGAATGGGTATATCATATACCCTACCATGCACCAGCCTCCAGGAAAATTGAGAGATACAATGGACTGTTAAAAACTACACTAAGGGCAATGGGTGGTGGAACCGTAAAAAACTGGGATACGCATTTAGCCAAAGCCACATGGTTAGTTAACTCCAGGGGGGTCTACCAGTCAAGCTGGTCCTGCCCAATCCAAACTCCTACATACTATAAAAACAGATAAAGTCCCTGTAGTGAAAAACCTATTGCGGAAAACAGTCTGGGTTGGAAGAAAGTCTGGGTTGTTTCCGCTTCAGGCAAAGGCAAACCCATTCATAGGATTGCTTTTGCTCAAAGTCCAGAAAAAAAAAGTTGTTTAATGGTTGCATCAAATCTTGGGCCTGTTTCATCTTGCTCCTAGGTTGGCAGAACTGAGATTTCATAAGAAAATGAAAAAGCTCCTGCTCCCCACGATGCTGCATGCTGAGCTGCAAGGTGGATTTCTTCTTGTTCAGCAGAGGCTTAAAGTTAGATATGTTATAAATGACTTGGTCCCCAACAGGATTTTAACCAAATTGAACAATTTATTAAACGAATAAAAGCAAGTAAACGGCGCTGGGGTGCACAGTCAGCACCACATGTGTCGGGAGTCTCCTCTCCACCAAGACGCACACCATACAGTTCCAGTCCCTGGTTTATATATCTTCCAGGGATAGCACCGCCCACCGGTCCAAACTGAACCACCATAGACTGACATGCTGGAGTGCCTCGCTAGGGGATCCCCACAAGACATCCTGTAGGTGAGCTTTAGCTTTTGTCTTGCTAACGAAGTCAGGCAGCTGGTTCTGCATATTGAGGCACCTTCCTATTCTTCTTTCCTTCTTCTTCTTCTTTATTACCTCCTTTTCAGAGACCAGATGTTTCTCCTGAGGTATCACAATGCTAACATTATGGTCCTTTAGGCAAAGCTTTACACATCCTTTATATAGTTTGTTGCTGCTTCAACATACTTCATTCAGTACATGCAAAAATCTTAAACTGTCCCTCCCAGGCCCATAGCCATACAAGGGTATGTCATTATGCACCCCCAACATTATTCCATATTAACACAAATCAGATGGACATATATCACAGGTACAAGCACAGCCACATTTGAAGTTGGTCATGGTTTATTGACTGATGTGGCCTTTGTATTTCATGCTTTTAAAGAAATCCAGAAACAGATTCCTACAGTTTGTACAAGCTACCCCACTGACATCACGTAAATGTGTATGTACCCTGGGTGGAGCCTTTTCCAAATGCCTGCCATTCTGCTTGTTGAATTAGTTAAGAAGTGCTTGCTATCTATCCCTTTGAAAAGATGGAGACATACGTAGTAAGTGCCTACATTTTCAGCTGTAGTCCTGTGTTTATCTGAAGCTATGTCAACAGTTAAAGAACTCCAGAACATTACCTTTATAAACTTAGAAACAGGGCAATACCATTTTAAGTGTTAGAATGGTCTGGGTTGGAAGTGTTAGAAATGCAAAAGGTACTAAATAAAGGACTCAAGGTAGATACGTTAGCGAAGCAGTAATTTATTATACGTTCTTGCAAGAGTGGGTGACCCAAAAAGTAGGCACACCTTTGGTCAGAGCCTGCAGCCTTTTTATACTATATCCCTGTCCGAAATCATTACGTTACCTCATACATCTATACATATTCATCACCTGTCCCGCTTCATATTAAGATGAGTTCTAAGAGATGATTTCCATAAACTCCTCCCAATTGTGTCTGTGCATTGTCCCATGGTAGTGGTCGTCAGAGGGTCTCGGAGATGAAGGCTCAAAGTCTTCCTCAGGTTGAATTCTTCATCTCCTTCCCCTGTTTAACTATGGATTTTACAGGCTCAACCAAGGTGCCTTATTCACAATAGTACATAATATAATACACATTGCATATCTGGCAGATTCCTGTTTCTAATTGGTGAATAAAATTAAAATGTATGAGTCCTGTTGTCTGGAACAACTGCTTACTGGCAAGTACTTGTTTTTATCTTAACTCTCCTGGCAACTGACATGGGCCTAGGGCTGAAGGAAGTCATAGCTCATACAGGTTTCAGATATGTTAATTTTGTAGCCTCTGAAAAGGTTTGTTCATTGACTATATTTTCCCCAGAGCATTCAATGCCCCTTTGCCTTGATGTGGCAATTTGTGCCCCAGTATGAGTCATCACTGTCAAAGCCTGTTGGTTGAGCTTTATTCCCTTCAGTCACATTTTAACCCTTATTTGAGAGATTTTGCCATAACACAATCAACAGCAAAACTATATTAACAGTACTCCCTCTTAATTTATGTGCTATCCTAAATTCTCTACAAAGGATTTCTGATGAGGCAGCCTGAGTCCTCCGCTTCATAAGTCAGCATAAAAAAATATGACAAGCCATTTCAGTTTGCAAAAGCAACATTTCCCAGCATTTTTCACACTTCTAAAAAGTCCTTCCCCAGCTTCCTTGTAGGCCCCCTTCAGGCACTGAATGGCTGCTATAAGATGTCTCCAGAGCCTTCTCTTCTCCAAGCTGAACAACCACAATTCTCTCAGCCTGTCTTCATAGGAGAGGTGTGGAAGATCCAGACATACACTCAGAGATCAATATGATCAGGTGAATGCCGTTTATTCAAACCGTTCATCTGCTTATATAGTCCCGCGCCATGTGCTCGCGTCTGGATAGCTCCACCCCCGCCGTGTGCACACGTCCGGCCCCTATTGGTTGAGCGCATATGATCACGTGCCCCAATACACTCTGTGATTGGCTACAAGCCTTACAGCACGTGCTCAGTTGTTACAATTCAAAGGCTGGATTGCTCACGTGCCCATTGTCCGCTAAAAAGCCTCCAACAAATCCCCCTTCTTTCTTTTGAGCAATCCAGATTTTATTTACAGCTTTGGTAACCATTTTCGATATGCACTGCAAAAAGCACGGCAACATTACTAATATTATCATTACAACAATCAACACCATTAACACACCCTTTATAAACGTCAAAAGCCAACCAGAAATGGAATACTGTCAACCAGCAATAACATAGTAATATGAAATGCAAATGCATAAAACATGTTCCCCTTACACTTTTACAGTTCAGAATTACAAATTCACACTAGTACTTTCTCAATCCCCATAAACAGTGCCACATACAAGGGCAGAAAAGACAAAATCAATCTAGAATTTAAACACCAATGCAAACTACATTTTAAGCTTTAAACCTAACTTACTACTGCATTACAAACTATGAAGTGTGTGGCATGTATCTCAAGTCAATCAAAAAGGGCAACGTTCAAGACAGTTTAAAGGAAAATGCTCAGTAATTACAGATGTTGTGAGGACCTACACATGTGTTAACTCCTGAAGTGATGAAAATTTTAAAAATTTCTATCTTAAGTCATGTAACACTAGCAATTTAAATAACAGTATACTTCCAAAATGCCATCGGTTTTGCTAGTTTTCTATTACCCATCTGCTCACAATTCAGTGCACCAAGACCATCACTGCTATATCCAGGCGTAATACATACATGCTCTCTCTGCTTCTTGCATCCCATGCAATGTACAAACCATTCCAATATAATCAGGGCATCATGTTGTTTCAAAACCAACATTATTCATAAGCAAACACATATATACACAGCCTTAGCCAGTCTTTCAAATGGGGTACTAGGCTCTCCCCCTTTTTGTTTTAAAAGCATACTAAAACTTTACTTTGCTCCATTAGTCCAGATTTTAAAGCTGCATTGTGAATGACTATGGCTGGATCTTGCCTGTCTCCTGTGATTCGCAGGTCTGGTGTACACATTCAACCATCACCTGACCTGTAGGCGAATGGGGAATGCCTGTAACCTGTTGAATACCCCAAATTTGGCAAAACTGGCGGAATCAATGTGAGGAGTAGGCAGGGCCGTTGTCGGTTTTGACGGTGTGGAGGTTAGGGTTAGGGTTAGGGTTTAGGACCCCTAAAGCAGCAAAACTGGCATAACATGTTTTGCCGTTTCCCCACTCAGGGCTGTCACCCAGACTGCCCAAATTCTGTGATATGAGTTACATCCATTTGCCAGAGTTGTAAAGACTGTAGCCCTTTTGGGATAACTCCAAGGCCAATGCCAAATCCTGCCTTCTGGCAGGCGGGACATGAATTCACAATCCCTCACGCATCTGTAAGGGATATGTGAAATTGTCGAGCCAGCATCTTTGCTGATTGGTGGGCAGCACTTGGGTGTTTGACAAAGCAGTAAGGTAGGATTTTCAGCAATATACACACAGATGGGCGATACTAATTCAGAGAGAAATTAAGACTTGGTATCTTACAACCCTGTCACAGTTTTGCATGGTTGGGTGCTGGAAAAGAACAGGGGTGCAAAAAATGGCTGCTGCAAGGAGCTGCTGGAATTCTCCGCAGCTCTAAAGTATAAACAATTCAAGGCCAGAGTCACTGTTGACCAGGGCCAAGCCAATGAGAGATAGTCATAGCGCCTCCAAGAATCACATATAGGAGAAAACAACCCGGAAGCAGCTGCATTTTGCCACCGGAGAAGGGAGTGAAAAGATGCCACAAACCCAGAGATCATTTTATAAACACACTTGTCTAGCGCAAATTAATTTCACCAGAAAAAACCCAAGCAAGAATATCTATGGACAGACAGTTCAGGAAATAAATTCTACAGGCTCTTTGCTAGTGCTATTTCAAATGAGAAGCTAAGAAGCAAGGCTCAATCTGAGGTACAGTATTTCCCAAGACTATAAGAACAGTCCCTGCTTCAGAGAACAAATGCATCTGGCGACATGCATCTGGCCTTTTGTGGTGGTTTAGCCCTGGCTGGAGGCCAGATGCTCACCGAAGCCTTCTTAGTTGGACAGGGGAGAAAATATATATCGAGAGGCTTAGGAGTGAAGATAAGGACAAGGAGACATCATTTTATCAGCAACAGCGTGGGCAAAACAGACTCAACTCAGAGTGAAGGAAAAAAACCATTTAGTTTATTACACTACACTAAAAAGAACAGTGAAAACCGGAGTCGGGAGCGTGACCAGATCTTAAAACAAATGCAACCAGATCTTAAAACACGTTCCCCCCACCACTCCCTTCTTAGCAGACTTTAGTCATGATTTTTCTCCCTTCTTCCCTCCCATTGTGGCACAGTGTGGGGCAGGGACTGGGAAAATGGGGTTCTCGGTAGCACCTTCACCCCACCCCTCCATTCTAAGCAGACTTCCCTTTAGTCATGATTTTGCTCCCTTCTTCCCCCTGATCGTGGCACGGGGGAGCAGGGACTGGGAAAATGGGGTTCTTGGTCACTTCTTCATGAGCTGTTTTCCTTTTCCAGATCTTAAAACACCTCTACCTCCCTCCCCCTCACTCCCTTCTTAGCAGACTTCACTCTAGTCATGATTTCACTTCTTTTCCCCCCCCCTCACATCGTGGTATGGGGCGGAGGGAGGGGGGGGCAGGGAATGAGAAAATGGGGGCTTCGGTCAGTTCCTTGCAAGTCCTTCTTGGTCGGGGGCGGGGGCGGGGGCGGGGGCATTCATTCCACACCCTCCCCCTGCTGCACCATCAGGTCCCCCACGGGAGACAGTCCTCCACAAACTTCTCCAATGTGATTCTCTTCCCACAGGGCTTTATCTCTTCATCAGCTGCCCCGCTGAGGATCACTGCTATGGCAGGCAGAAGTAAATCAAAATGTCTCTCAGTCTCAGTCCTCTGCGGGGTCGCAAGCCTCCCCCCAGCAAACCTGTTCCAGTGCAAATCTCTCTCTTGCACATCTCTGTGTCTCTGTTTCTCTTCGTGAGCTGCAAGTGCTGGCAGGGGCTTGCTCCAACGCAGGTCACAGCATCTCCTCTATGTCTCCACCTGCTCCATCCAGCATGGAGCCTCTCCGCGGGCTACAGGTGGGGTCTCGGCCTTTTCCATGCGCTGCGGGGGGGGACAGACATTCGCTCTACCATGGGTTTCTCCACAGGCTGCAGGGGCATTTTTCTCTCTGGCACCTGGGGTGCCTCCTCCCCTGGCCTCCCCGGCCTTGGTGTCCGCACAGCTCATTACATCTTCTCATTCCCTTCTCCGGTGGCAAAATGCAGCTGCTTCTGTTTTTATTCTCCTATATGTGATTCACAGAGGCGCTATGACCAACACCGATTGGCTCGTCCCTGGTCAGCAGAAATCTTTGGTCTTGAATTGGCCGATGTTTATAGTCTGGGGCCTACAGAGCATTCCAGAGCTCCTCACAGCAGCCATTTTCTGCAGCCCCCGCTCTCTCCCAGCACCCAGCTACGCAAAACTGAGACATTCCCATACTGCTCAATAGCAGACCGCACCTTTTCTAATATTCTCCAGTCAAAAGCTTCCCATCTATATACCCCTCCACCCGGGTCAACCACGACCGGAAAGGCTTGAATTCCTTTCCATCGCTTAGACACCAGAGGAGGCTGCAAGTCTTCCACTGTTCTTGGTGACGGCCTCACCCCAGCAGAGGTCAGTGTTCCTTCAGCGGGGGACTCAGGTAGTGTTGGGTATAGTCTCTGCCTTGGTCTGCAAGAAGGACCGCCCCCTTGGTTTTCGATCGGCATCACTTCCGCTTGAGGCTCAGTCTGCCTTCCGCCCCCCTCCAGTACACTTCCGCCTGGTGTGGCGGGTAGCTCAGGAGGAGCACGTGGCGGAGAAGATGGCGGCGGTGGGAGCATGGCGGGGCCCCGAGGACCCGGTAAGGCAACATTTTGAGTAAAGGCGTTAAAAGATGACAAGGTAGAAGGGGCAACAATCGCACCATTTTCCTTTTCGTCGGGCGTTAGAGCTGCAAAGGCAGAGGCGACCGCATCTCACTCCTCTTTCCCCACACGTAAAGCTTCTCTTATTAATGTCCACAAAATAGAGTGCTTGGCGGCTTCCTTCCCCTCCTTGCTGCCGCTGCTAACTGAGTCCCACAGGCTAGTCCCTATGGCTTCCCAGGCGGACAACTTCAACGCTGTTCCGACCCCAGGGATGAAGTTTCTGTCCCATGCCGACTGCAGCAAGCATTACAGTGCTTGCGTCTCATTAGTAATTCCGCTCACAGAGAGTATATGTTGGAGGAGCTTCACCCCCAATCTCCTCCCCGACCACTCACTTGCCTTTCCAGTGAGATTCCTTTCTGGACCGTTTGTCCTCCTGAGATGCACCTCTTTTTCCGTCCGCTGGGCACTGCGGAATGCGGTCACTGGGGCAGCGACCGCTTTCGGCCCGCTTTCCACCCTCCTTCCTGCGTCTATCAAGCTGCTGTTGGCAGCTCTAGCAGTGTACCTGAGGGTCCCTGTTTTCAGGCGCCATTTGCGGGAGATCCAGACATACACTCAGAGATCAATATGCCGGTGAATGCCGTTTATTCAAACCGTTCATCTGTTTATATAGTCCCGCGCCATGTGCTGACGTCTGGATAGCTCCACCCCCGCCGTGTGCACACGTCCGGCCCCTATTGGTTGAGCGCATACGATCACACGCCCCAATAAACTCTGTTATTTGCTACAAGCTGGTAGCCAATTGGTTACAATTCAAAGGCTGGATTGCTCACGTGCCCATTGTCCGCTAAAAAGCCTCCAACAGAGAGGTGCTCCAGCCCTCTAATCATCTTTGTGGCCCGCCTCTGGACCCGTTCCAACAGTTCCATGTCCTTCTTATGTTGGGGACTCCAGAACTGGACACAGTACTCCAGGTGGGGTCTCATGAGAGCAGAGGGGCAGAATCACCTCCCTTGACCTGCTGGCCACACTCCTTTTGATGAAGCCCTGGATGTGGTTGGCCTTCTGGGCTGCGAGCACGCTTTATCAGTTCAAGTCAAGCTTCTCGTCCACCATCACCCCTAAGTCTTTCTCTGCAGGGCTGATCTCTATCACTTCATCTCCCACTCTGTATTGATGACAAGGATTGCTCCGACCACCCAGGTGCAAGACCTTGCACTTGTTCTTGTTGAACCTCATGAGGTTCACATGGGCCCGCTTCTCCAGGTCCCTCTGGATGCCATCCCATCCTTCTGGCATGTCAACTGCACCACTCAGCTTGGTATCATCTGAAAACTTGCTGAGAGTGCACTCAACCTCACCGTCAATGTCACTGATGAAGATATTAAATAATACCTGCCCCAGTACAGACCCCTGAGGGACCCCACTTGTCACAGATCTCCATCTGGACATTGAGCCTGTCGGAGAGGACAGCAAGCCTGCTAGCAGCCTAGCTCTCTTCTCCCAAGATTTAGGCCCTGACGATATTCTTCTGTTCCCATGAGAGAGGAAAAGTTACTCATGCTGAGAGGATCCTAATAATCACATTCTCAAAACACAGCGGCCTTGTTGATAGGGGTACAGGCTACCCTAAACCAAGAAGCAGTTATGGGAAGGTACTTGGGAGTAACGGAACATGTTAAGAACCAACCATAATCAGATGGTCAAAACCAGCAGGTGTGCGGATACTGTTAGGCATTAAAGGTAAACTAACGATATTTTGCTATAAGATAGGTTTATCAGAACTCGTCATAATTACTAACCAATCAATACGGTGTGAACAGTGTGTGTAACCAATTAGCAGTTTTTTAGCTTGCCAGGTTTGCAGTAATAAAGGTATATAATCTGTGTGATTTCACCCAATAAAATGGCTTCACCTAAAATTCATATCGAATTGCGTGTTGCTCATCGCCGGTCGCCACAAGAGCCATTGGCGACTACTCTCTGGATGCGACCATCCAACCAATTCCTTATCCACCAAACAGTCCGCTCATCAAATCCATATCTCTCCAGTTTAGAGAGAAGGACGTTGTGGGGGACTGTGTCAGAGGCTTTACAGAAGTCCAGGTAGATGACATCCATCGCCCTTCCTGTGTCCACCGATGCGGTCACCCCATCATAGAAAGCCACCAGGTTGGTCAGGCAGGACCTGTCCTGGTGAAGCCATTCTGAATGTCTCAAATCACCGCCCTGTATTCCATGTGCCTTAGCAACCACATCAGCCAATTCCCTGAGGACGCTGGGATGCATCTCATAGACTTATATATGTTCAGGTTCTTCAGGTGGTCACAAACCTGATCTTCCCCTACAGTTGCGTTATGGTTTTCCATAATTCCTTAATTAAGTCCCACTGTAACGGTTGACAGTCATTTGAACGATCAGTGCAAACCACTACAGGGCATGCAAGAGCAGCAGCAACTTCCAAATCCCCCTCTGAAACAGCCCGCTTCTGTACATTCCTCCAATGTGCAGCCAGATTATAACTAGTCAAGGGTGGGGGGGTGTCACCGGGAGATCAAATCTGCCGGAGGGGCCCTTGCAGGGGTTCCAAACCCTGGCAGCAGTGGTGGTGACCAAGGCAGGTCGATTAAAAGTGGCAGTGATGGCACAGGTGGCGGCAAAGCAGTAGGGGTTTCCTCACCCTCAGCCCCTTCAGGCAGGGTGCCTTTAAGAGGCAGGTTTGATTTCTCATTACATTGCAGCTGTTGTAGCGAGTCTGAGACCAGCTGCCAGGTAGTTAAAACTTTCATAGCCTTTGCATCCCCTTTCATAACTGCTTCCCACAAAACCTCTCCCACTTTTTCCCAAGTCCACATTGATAGATACATCCCGATATTTCCACTGTTTGCCCTCTCGTTTAGCAGAGGCATCTGTAAGCCACATGTTTCACAGCTCCTCTGAAAACGGGGCAATCTTGACAACAGAAGTGGGAGGGGTATCCTCTTCCCAGAGGTTCGTTATCTCTTCTTGTATGTGTAACACCTTAGGGGTGCCTTCAGTGACTGTAAAAACACTGCAGTAATGTTCGACTTTAGCATACCATTTCCTCACAGAATCTCTTTGAGCCACTCTGTCAGGGGGAGGGGTAACTGCCAGCACAGGCTTGATTACCTTAAAGGGTCCCCTTAGAACTATAGGATGTTGGCGTATGGTTCTCTCCACTTCTCTAAGAGCTAAACTCACTACAAACAAACCCTTTTCCCAGCTAGAGTATTGCTTTTCAGCATCCTTGAAACTCCTAGAATTTATTCTAGGACCTTCTGGTCCCCTCTGCCAAATGGATTGATAATCCTGAATGTGCAAAGCCCTATTCAATCTGCACCGGGTCAGTGGGATGGATAGGGCCCATAGCTTGATGGGTGTTTGCTTCAAACACCAAAAGCTGCAATGCCTCATTGTGGGCTGAAGTCCACTCCCACGTTACTATTTTTCGCAGTAAGTCATATAAGGGACGTGCAATTATTGCAAAGTCTGGGATATGTTTCCTCCAAAAGACCAAGAATCCCAGGGCACATTGCAGCTCCTTTTTGCTTTCTGTGGTTTTTATCTGTTCTAGTGTTGAGAGGGTGTCCTGGGGAATACAAACTGACCCTTCTTTCCACCAGATGCCTAAGAATTTAACTTTTCTAGCAGGAGCTTGTATTTTTTCTGCAGGTATTTGAAGGCCTATTTTTTCCAGATGATGAATAATTCTGTCTTGCATAATCTGTACTGAGGCTGTAATATGTCTCCTATTAGTATGTCATCAATATACTGATAGACTTTGACCTCCTCTTCTAAGGGGATTATTGCCAATTCCTGCGCTAGGGCATGGTGAGCCAGGGTAGGTGAGTCTTTGTACCCCTGAGGCAAGCGGGTAAAAGTATACTGCTGTCCCTCCCAAACAAAGGCAAATTGGTCTCGATCACTTTCTTGGAGTGGAACCATAAAAAACATGTCTTTCACATCAATGGTTGCTAAAATAGGGTGGGCCTGTTCCTGAATAGTTGCAATTAATTTGGCTATATTAGGCACAGCTGCAGTCAGGGGACCTGTGTTTGCATTTAAATGCTGATAGTCAACAGTCAATCATCATTTCCTGTTAGATTTGCATAGGAGCCACACTGGTGAATTATACAGATAGTGGGCAAACACTAGGTTTCCCCGTTGTTTGAGATCCTCGATCACCGAGGCTGTCCCTTCCCTAGCCCCTAATGGCAATGGATAGGGTTTCACATTAACAACCTTGGAAGGGGAAGGGCAGGCGCAGTTTGCAGCAGGCGGGCTTCTGCCCATGATGTTTCCGTTAATTGCCTGATCTGGGGGGTGCCAAAAGACCACGAATTCCCCTGGGTGTCATGCCACTGTCTCCCTCTCAGCACGTCTATACCCAAAAGATTCGTCTGAAAAGGTCCTATGGCCACCATGGTATTAATGGGGGATTCCTCCCCTGGCAGCCACAATGTCACCGAAGTCACAGGCATTGACTCTGTTTTCCCCAGAGCACTCAAAACTATTAGATTTCTAGATGGGATCGAGATCCCACACCGTTTTGCCTTGGTCTGTGTTAATGCAGTAATTTGTGCCCCAGTATCAGTCAAAAAAGGTTGCTGGTCTTCTCCTTAGTCCTACAGCAACGGTAATGAATAGATCCCCTTTTGCATTCACGGTGAGCTGTCTTAAAAACATCCATTCTCCGTCCCCCCACTTTCAGGGAGCAGAGGGTCTAGTTTCTCACTGATTCCTCCTTAAGGTCTATCGAGGTGGAGCTTCAGGGACTAGTCCAAGGGTAGCCTTGCTCCCTGACCATTTTTGTACTAGTTTTTCTAATTTTTTGGTCGGGAGTCCATCCATGAGGTCTTGGGGAATGCCCTTCTGAAGGCCTAAATGCCACAACCTGTTGCAGGTAGGGCCTGGCGGTTGGAAGATGTCGCGCTGTACGGAAAGATAGGGCCTCTCTCCCTATAATCAATGGATTAGGCGTAGCTCCTAGTAGCCAATAGCATGTAGTTGTGATGTAAGCAGACGGATGTGACGTTGTAAACCTTACCTATATAATGCTGTTTCACCTGCCAATAAACGCCATTTGCCGTCCACCAAAGTGGTGTCTGCGAGCTGATGGACCAAGCGGCTAGAGAGTAGCCGCCGTGCAGTTCTTGAACCAGGTTGCTACGCCTTTAAGAGAGGCAACAACAACCCTTGTCAGCTTAGGGGTTTTTTCCTCCCGAAATTCATTAATTTCTGTGCTACTTCTCCCCACGTCCATAGTTTCCTGCCCGGATGTCGATGGTCAGGGGTTATCATCCCCTCTAAAGTGGTTGTGGTTCTTTCTGCTTCAGGGGCGCTTTGAATTTTCCCTTGTAATTGAATTCAAATAGATTTTAGAGAGTCGGGAAGTCCCCAGATTAAGGGGATCATCCTTTCTGGGTCTACAGACATCATCATCAGGGAGCTCTGATGGGGCTTAAGTTCCCAATCGTACATCATTTGGAAACAAGCCGCTTTCTGCACACTTTCTACTAATTGATCCACTGTGCTTGTTACGGCAAGGGGATCTCCCCTCTCCAGGGAATTTAGCCCTCTGGTCCAATATGCAGTCCACTGAGTTAAGGACCGAGGGGCTCGACGATTGCCTGTAGTTAGAAACACACACGTGCCCCAATACCCTTCTGCTTCCTGTTCTGATAACAAAATTCCATCTCCTCCTGACAGGGACACTCTCCACATATATTCTGTTTCCAATTCCTTCGGAGTTCTCACAAAGTCTTTTTTCAAATTTTCTAGTTCTGTTGCTGTAAATGGGATTTCTTTGGTAATAACCCGAGGACAGTTATCATTGAATGTGTGGTTAAAAGCCTGGTGCCGGCGCAAGAACTTTGGATTCTTTAACCAAGGGATGGTGTACTCTGCTCCTGGCATGAGTACTGCTAATGGGGCTCACCTGTCCTATAAAGGAAAGCGGATCCTTGCCCAGGAGATAGCAGGGCTCATCGATCGTGCTTTAAACTAGTTAGGAAGGGGGAAGGGGATATTAAGGCGGCTGCCAGGGTTAGGCTTCGGGAGACACAACGGGAGTTGACGGTGGGAAGAGGTAAATACCAACAGCACAGTCGTGGACTTGGGGACGTTTTTCCACGTGAGAGTAGGGAAAATTCTGTGGACTGCCCTGAGTACTCCTCCGTGGAGCCACTTTTGCCAGTCCCCTGTCAGAAATCTCGCTGTGGGCTGTTGAGGATACCTACATCTGCTTCACCACTGAACTGTCTTTACACAAATGCACGTAGCATGGGGAACAAACAAGAAGAACTAGAGATCTTTGTGCGGTCGCAGGGCCATGATCTCATCGCAATCACAGAGACGTGGTGGGACAACCTGGACGACTGGCACACTGTCATGGATGGCTATGTGCTTTTTAGGAAAGACAGGCTAGGGAAGCGAGGTGGAGGAGTTGCTCTTTATGTGAGAGAGCACCTAGAATGTGTTGAGCTCCACCTGGGGCAGGATGAACCTTCTGTCGAGTGTTTGTGGGTTAAAATCAAGGGGCAAACCGGTATGGGGGACATTGTTGTGGGAGTGTGCTATAGGCCCCCTGATCAAGAGGAGCAGGTAGATAACGCATTCCATAAACAGTTAGAAGTAGCCTCAAGTTCCCGGGCACTGATCCTTATGGGGGACTTCAACTACCCAGATATTTGCTGGGCAATCAATACGGCCAGTCGTATGCAGTCCAGACAATTTCTGCAGTGTGTTGAAGACAATTTCCTGCTACAGATGGTGCAGGAGCCCACAAGGGGAGGGCGGCTGCTGGACCTTGTTTTCACTAACAAGGATGGACTTGTTAGGGAAGTGAAGGTCGGGGGCAGCTTAGGGCAAAGCGACCATGAAATGGTTCAGTTCATGATCCTGGGTGGAAGAAGCAAGCCAAAAAGTAGGATAGCTACCCTGAATTTTGGTAGAGCTAACTTTGATCTCCTCCGCCACTTAATGGGGGCTATCCCGTGGGCTACGCTGTTTGAAGGAATGGAAGCCTGCGAGAGCTGGCTAGCATTCAAACAGCACTTCTTCCAAGCACAGGAACGATGCATCCCTTTGAGGAGGAAATGGGGAAAGAGAGGCAGAAGACCTGCATGGATGAACAGGGAGCTATTGAGCAAACTCAAAGAGAAGCAGAAGATCTATGAATCGTGGAAAAAGGGTCTGAGCACCTGGGAAGAATACAGGAATGTGGTCAGGGCCTGTAGGGATGCAACTAGGAAGGCTAAAGCCCTCTTGGAAATTAAGCTGGCAAGGGACATAAAGGATAATAAAAAGGGGTTTTTTAGATACGTGAACAGTAAGAGGATGTCCAGGGATAATGTAGGTCCCTTGCTGAATAAGGAGGGTGTCCTGGTTACGGGGGATGCTGAGAAAGTGGAGATATTGAATGCCGCCTTTGCTTCGGTCTTCACTTCAAAGGCCCCCCGGGACCCACAGACACTGGATGAGAGTAGGACTGATTGGGAAATGAAGAATTTCCCTCTGGTTCAAGTAGGGGAGGTCCAGGAGCGGCTCAAAGGGATTAATGCACACAAATCCATGGGCCCAGATGGGTTACATCCACGTGTGCTGAGGGAGCTGGCGGAGGTGATTGCTGAGCCGCTCTCTATCATCTTCGACAGGTCTTGGAGGACAGGAGAAGTGCCTGAAGACTGGAGGATAGCCAATGTCACTCCAGTCTTTAAAAAGGGCAAGAAGGAGGAACCTAGTAACTATAGGCCAGTCAGCCTCACCTCTGTCCCTGGAAAGGTAATGGAACAGCTTGTTCTGGATGCCATCTCCAAGCAATTGGAAGAGAAGAAGGTCATGAGGAGTAGTCAGCATGGATTCACTAAGGGGAAATCGTGCTCGACCAACCTCATAGCCTTCTACGATCTCATGACAGGCTGGGTAGATGGAGGGAGAGCAGTGGATGTCATCTACCTTGACTTCAGCAAGGCCTTTGATACTGTCTCCCATGACATCCTGATAGCAAAGCTGAGAAAGCATGGGATAGATGAGTGGACAGTGAGGTGGGTTGAGAATTGGCTGTCGGACCGAACCCAGAGGGTTGTGATTCGTGGAGTAGAATCTGACTGGAGGCCTGTTACCAGCGGTGTTCCCCAGGGCTCAGTGTTGGGTCCAGTCCTGTTTAATATCTTCATTGACGATCTTGATGAGGGAATAACATCCACCCTCAGCAAGTACGCCGATGATACAAAGCTGGGAGGAGTGGCTGACAAGCAGGAGCACTGCGCTGCCATCCAGAGAGACCTGGACAGGCTGGAGAGCTGGGCAGTGAGAAACCAGATGAAGTTCAACAAAAGCAAGTGTAAAGTCTTGCACCTGGGAAGGAACAACTGTTTGTATCAGTACAGGCTGGGGGATGACCTGCTGGAGAAGAGCTCAGTGGAGAAGGACCTGGGGGTCCTGGTAGATGACAGGTTGGCCATGAGCCAGCAGTGTGCCTCGGTGGCCAAGAGAGCCAATGGGATCCTGGGATGCATCAGGAGGAGTGTAGCCAGCAGGTCAAAGGAGGTGATCCTCCCTCTCTACTCTGCCCTGGTCAGGCCCCACCTGGAGTATTGTGTCCAGTTCTGGGCTCCTTGGTATAAAAAGGACAGGGATCTCCTGGAAAGAGTCCAAAGAAGGGCTACGAAGATGATTAAGGGCCTAGAGCATCTCCCCTATGAGGAAAGGCTGAGTAAGCTGGGACTGTTCAGCCTTGAGAAGAGAAGACTAAGGGGGGACCTAATCAAAGTTTATAATTATCTGAAGCAGGGGATGCAGGGGGAATCAGCCAGCCCCTTTTCAGTGGTCTGTGGGGATAGGACAAGGGGCAATGGCTGCAAGTTGGAGCATAGGAAGTTCCGCACCAACATGCGGAAGAACTTTTTCACAGTGAGGGTGACTGAGCACTGGAATAGGCTGCCCAGGGAGGTGGTGGAGTCTCCTTCACTGGAGATATTCAAGACCCGCCTGGACGCCTATCTGAGCAATATGAGCTAGGGACCCTGCTTTGGCAGGGGGGTTGGACCCGATGATCTCTCGAGGTCCCTTCCAACCCCTTCAATTCTGTGATTCTGTGATTCTGTGATTGTTGTCCTCATAAAAATATTCTGTTTTAACCAGCGGATACATGTGGGGGAGGCTTTCTATGGTTTTCTTGGCCTCTTGCAAATCTCCCTGAGGGTAAATTTGCCGTATCCCCTTTTCTGCAAGCTTCATTTCTATTTTCACCTGTGCATCTGTTTCCCTCAAAAGTTGATTCCTCAATTCCTCCTTTAGAATGGAATTTTGGTTTCTCCCCTCCTCCAGAAACTGTTTGTTTACTTCTAATTGCTTCTGCATCAACTTTATCATCATCTGCAGGGAGTCAATTGTGACATTGGTGTGTCAAAGCCTCTGTTTCTTGCTGCTGCCAAACTGGCTCCTAGTACTGCACAAATGATAGCTTTTCCTTTTCCTGACCTGACTCTAGCTTCTTTTTGCAGTTCCTTTATCCTGTCTATCACACTCTGTGGTTGAAACCGGCAGTTTTTTGCCCAATCCTGTCCCTGGGGTGAGGGGCGAGATCGGTGCATCTCGAGAAGATTGTATAACTTATCTATCCCCTCGGCCAGGGAAGAGACATTATCATGGATATTGACTGCCTTTGGGGCGGCCATCCTATACAACTCAAAGGGGCAATATCATCCTGAGAGGGCCACACCTTAATATCCAATTTTTCCCCTTTTCTCTCTCAAGAGGTCACACCTTTCTGTTCTCCGAGAATCCTGTTCGTGATGCCAATTTAATAAATGTCACGATCCACAACCAGAGAGACCAATTTGTCAGATGTTAAACCCTCTGTCGTGGTTTTCCCCCAGCCGAGGGCCGCACCCCACACAGTCGCTTGTACTTTTAAAAGGAAGGGGGAAGGAAAGTTGGGGGAGGGGGAAAAAGGGAAGGAAGAAAGGAGGGAAAGAAACCACAACCTAGAAACCAGAACCACGCAGGTTGGGATAAGGATAGTTTACTAAACAATAACAGAAAACTAGATATAACAATAACAGAAGTTTAAAGCACAAAATAGTTGAAACTGGTGATACACAATGCAATTTCTCACCAAACCACACAACTCAGGCCGAAAAGCTTAGAGCCCGTCCCGGACAACCCGACCGTCCCCAGAAACTGCACGTCCTGGCGTTGTCTCCCCCTCTTCCCCCCAGTCCCCCCTTAAACTGAGCATGACGTAACTGGCATGGAATATCCTCTTTGGCCAATTCGAGTCACATGTCCTGGCTGCGTCCCCTCCTTTCTCATTAGTAAGGAAGTATGCAGAGCTGAGAAAGGTACTTGATTGCCCGGCAACAAATCGGAAACATCAGGGTGCTATCAGCACTATTCTCATGCTAACACCCAAACATGGCATTCCATTCACTGCTAAAAAAAAAGTTTAACTCCATCATAGCTGAAACCAGGACATTATCCACCCCTTATTCCATACCATTTACGTCATGACCAGATCCAACAATTTTCTTTGGGTACAACCAGTTTCGTGTTTCACACACCCATATATGTATGTACACATATATGCACACATACGTGCATACAGATCTTATTCCCTCAGTCTGTGAATCATCCCTCTGAAGTTGTTGAGTTCATTTAGTCCATGATTTTCAGGCTCCATTTGTCATAACAGTCTCAGGATAATTGTATGTTCCATTGGCTCGTTGCATGCTGCATCTCAGGCTCTTGACTGATACACCTGGCATGGTCCATGCTCAGAGTCTGTGGGTCAGAGTTTATTTTCAAAGGGAGAAAAAAGTTCTTGAGAGGCCAGGCTTTAGTTCCATCATCATGGCACTCATTCTTCATTAACTTGTATGACTCCGGCTATAATGCTATGGTACAACATACAGCAATCATAACAATAATGAATATACAATAATGGGTTATTTGGCAATTATTATAATTTCTACTTCATTAATTATATTGGCTATTCTCACCCAAAATCAAATCCCCTTCAGGTACACATCGAACTTCTCCATCCCTCTGCATTACCCACCAAGTACAACCAGGTCCTTGACCAAAAACAATTCCAGACATGGGTTTACCTTTGCCTGAAGCAGGGATGACCCAAACTCTCTTTCCCAATACACTCTTCATATGCACTACTGGGACTCTGTCTCCCTCTACAGTACGTGGAAATTTTGCCTGGGCAGGGCCAGCCCGATTGGTAGATCCCCTAGAGTTAACTAACCACGTGGCTTTGGCCAAATGTGTATCCCAATGCTTGAATGTCCCACCACACATTGCTTTCAGTGTAGTTTTTAAAAGTCCATTATATCATTCAATTTTCCCAGAGGCCGGTGCATGATAAGGAATGTGGTACACCCACTCAATGCCATGCTCTTTGGCCCAGGTGTCTATAAGAGTGTTTCGGAAATGAGTCCCATTGTCTGACTCGATTCTTTCTGGAGTACCATGTCGCCAGAGGACTTGCCTTTCAAGGCCCAGAATTGTATTTCGAGCAGTGGCATGGGGTACGGGATATGTTTCTAGCCAGCCGGTAGTTGCCTCCACCATTGTAAGCACATAACGTTTGCCATGGCGGGTTTGTGGGAGGGTGATGTAATCAATCTGCCAAGCCTCCCCATATTTATATTTCATCCACCGTCCTCCATACCAAAGGGGCTTTAACCGCTTAGCTTGCTTGATTGCAGCACATGTCTCACATTCGTGGACAACTTGTGCGATGGTGTCCATGGTCAAGTCCACCCCTCGATCCCGAGCCCATCTATATGTTGCATCTCTCCCTTGATGACCCGAGGTATCATGAGGCCATCGAGCTATGAATAATTCACCCTTACGTTGCCAGTCTAGATCTACCTGAGCCACTTTAATCCTAGCAGCCTTATCTACCTGATGGTTGTTTTCATGTTCCTCCATGGCCCGACTCTTAGGTACATGGGCGTCGACATGACGTACCTTTACAACAAGTTTCTCTAACCGAGCAGAGATATCTTGCCATAAGTCATCAGCCCATATAGGTTTGCCTCTACGCTGCCAGTTGTTCTTTTTCCACTGCTGCAACCACCCCCACAGGGCATTCGCCACCATCCATGAATCAGTATAAAGGTAGAGCATTGGCCACTTTTCTCTCTCAGCAATGTCCAGGGCTAACTGGATGGCCTTCACCTCAGCGAACTGGCTTGATTCACCTTTTCCTTCAGTGGCTTCTGCTACTCTTCTTATAGGATTCCATACAGCAGCTTTCCATCTCCGATGCTTACCCACAATGCGACAAGACCCATCAGTGAACAGGGCATATCGCTTCTCATTCTCTGGCAGTTCGTTGTAGGGTGGGGCTTCTTCAGCGCGTGTTACCTCCTCATCCTCTGGTGACATCCCAAAATCTTTGCCTTCTGGCCAGTCTGTGATCACCTCCACGATTCCTGGGCGATTGGGGTTTCCTATTCGAGCCCGCTGTGTAATTAGTGCAACCCACTTGCTCCACGTAGCATCAGTGGCATGGTGTGTAGAAGGAAATTTCCCTTTGAACATCCAGCCCAGCACCGGCAGTCGGGGTGCCAGGAGGAGCTGGGCTTCAGTTCCAATCACTTCTGAGGCGGCTCGAACCCCTTCATAGGTGGCCAGTATTTCCTTTTCTGTTGGAGTATAATTGGCCTCAGATCCTTTGTAGGCCCGACTCCAAAACCCCAGCGGTCGACCTCGAGTCTCCCCTTGTGCTTTCTGCCAGAGACTCCAGGTCGGGCCGTTCTCCCCAGCTGCAGTGTAGAGCACATTTTTAATATCTGTCCCTGTCCGGACAGGCCCAAGGGCCACTGCATGGACTATCTCGCGTTTGATCTGCTCAAAGGCTTGCTGTTGCTCAGGGCCCCATTGGAAATCATTCTTCTTTCGAGTTACATGGTAGAGTGGGCTCACAATGAGACTGTAGTTTGGGACATGCATTCGCCAAAAACCTATAACACCTAAGAAAGCATGTGTTTCCTTTTTGTTGCTTGGTGGAGACATAGCTGCTATTTTATTAATAATGTCCATTGGGATCTGACGACGCCCATCCTGCCATTTTATTCCTAAAAACTGGATTTCTTGCGTAGGCCCCTTGACTTTACTTCGTTTTATAGCAAAACCGGCTTCTAAAAGGATTTTGATTACCCTGTTTCCTTTTTCAAAAACTTCCTCTGCTGTGTTGCCCCATACAATGATGTCATCAATATACTGCAGGTGCTCTGGTGCTTCACCCTTTTCCAGTGTATTCTGGATTAGTCCATGGCAGATGGTGGGGCTATGTTTCCACCTCTGGGGCAGACGATTCCACGTGTATTGGATGCCTCTCCAAGTGAAAGCAAACTGTGGCCTGCACTCTGGCGCCAGTGGGATCGAGAAGAAAGCATTCGCAATGTCGATTGTGGCGTACCACTTGGCTGCCTTCGATTCCAATTCATACTGGAGCTCTAACATGTCTGGCACAGCAGCACTCATACCTGGAGTGACTTCATTTAGGCCACGATAATCTACTGTCAGCCTCCACTCTCCATTGGACATCCTCACTGGCCATATGGGACTATTAAAGGGTGAGTGGGTTCGGCTGATCACTCCCTGATCCTCCAGTTGACGAATCAACTTATGGATGGGAGTCAGGGAATCTCGGTTAGTACGGTATTGTCGTCTGTGCACCGTCGTCGTAGCAACCGGCACTTGCTGTTCTTCACCCTTCAACAACCCCACAACAGCAGAATCCTCCGAGAGTCCAGGCAAGGCACACAATTGTTCAATTTCTTCTGTTTCCAAAGCAGCTATTCCAAAAGCCCATTGGTACCCTTTTGGGTCTTTAAAATACCCTCTACGTAGATAATCTATACCTAAAATGCACGGAGCTTCTGGACCAGTCACAATGGGGTGTTTTTCCCAGTCCTTCCCAGTTAGGCTCACCTCAGCCTCTAGCACAGTTAGTTGTTGGGATCCCCCTGTCACTCCAGAAATACAAACGGGTTCTACCCCTTCATGATTCGATGGCATTAGAGTACACTGGGCACCAGTATCCACCAGAGCTTTGTACTCTTGTGGGTCTGACGTACCAGGCCATCGGATCCACACAGTCCAATAAACCCGATTATCCCTCTCCTCCACCTGGCTGGAGGCAGGGCCCCTCTATTGCTGCTGATCATATTTGTTTTCCACTGGTTGCATAAAGGACTTAGAGGTCCCTTCAAGAGGATCAGACACATCAGACATATAGGTAGGCCTTCCAGTTGGTCTAGGGAACTGCCCAGTAGAAACTGGTGCAGCCTTCTTCCTGGCAGAATCTCGTTGTGCGAATGTTTTACCCCGCAGCTCATTTACTCGTGCTCGAAGGGCTGAGGTGGGCTGCATATCCCATTTCCTCATGTCCTCTCCATGATCAAGCAGGTAAAACCACAATGTACGTCGTGGTGTGTATTCTCCCTCTTGGAACGATGGACGCTTTCTCCCAGTAGCTGCAACATTGCTCCATATTGGTTGGGAGTTGGACACATTGTTGTCAAGTCGTTGAACCAGTTTCTCTACTGCTGCAATGACGGAGAGGGAAACATTGTCTTGGTATTTCCGGAGTCGGCAGGCCACCTCATTTACGGTTGGCGGATCCATATCATTCCAGTCAATTGCTGCCAGTGAATTGGTATACCCTGAGGGTGCACTTCGTACAACCTTACGCCACATATCTGGAGTGCATAGGACTTCATCGGGATCAGCGGGAAGCCGTGAATTGTCCAGATCATAATAAATTATCTCCCGTACAGCTAATTCTCTCAGGTGCTGGACAGCTGTCTCTATGCTGTTACCCTTGGGTGTCTGACATGTAATATATTCCTTTATGGGATATCTTTCCTGCACACTTGACAGTAGTCGCCTCCAGAGGCTGAGGATTTCCGGCCTCCTCCCAATTGCTTTGTCAATTCCTCCTTCTCTAGCTAGGGATCCCAACTGCTTGGCCTCTCTGCCTTCTAATTCCAAACTACTGGCCCCGTGATCCCAACATCGGAGCAACCAAGTGATAATGTGCTCACTTGGGTGGCGAGTGAAATCTTTTCGAACCTCACGCAGCTCACTCAGAGTCAGGGATCGGGTAACAATCTCTGGTTCTGCCTCCTCCTGATATCCTCGAGATGATCCCGGTTGATCATCATCCTTATCCGTCACTATGCGAACTGATTTCTTTGTGCCTTTCCTCTTTTGTACGGGAGCAACAGACACCGGTGTGGATTGGTTTTTCGGATCATCTGCAGTGTCTGCTGTAGAGATTACAGTAGCTGCAGTGTCGGTCACAGGGGTTGCAGTAGCTGCAGTGTCAGCCCCAGTGGTTGCAGCAGCTATAGTATCTGCCAGTCTGTTTCCTTTCCCTTCTCCCTGACAGTGCTGACAGTGCTGCCTGCTATCAAGCAGTGTTTGATAAATAGTGGCCAGAGCCCAGCACAGTGCAGTAAGGTGTCCATCTCTGGGAAACCTACAGCAATTTTTCCTTAGGTATGCAGTCACTTGATCGGGGTCTTGTAGCTGTTCAGGAGTGAAGTTCCAAACCATCGGGCGTGAGAAAGTACCTAGGTACTTGCCCATACTTTGCCACATGCCCTGCCACTCGTGATTATTCTGTCTCGGAGAAAGCTCTTCAGTGGTATTCATAAACCTATGCTTGATATATAACAAAAACTGAACCATCTGCACCAAACCTACCAATAGCAAAATGCTAGTTTGAATATCCCAGAGATATTGAAGATTTTCAAAAACTGTCGTAAGAGCTGTTGTATTTAGCCCAAAGGAAAAGAAAGCAGTGCCCCCACCATACCGGCTGCTGTTATTAACCCCTCCCTGTCCAAAGAATGGACAGGACAGCAAAACCTCATACAAGTACCAGCTTAAGCTCATGGTCATCGATATTATTGTATCATAGACCGATATCATAAAATACACTATAATGAAGTATGGGAACAAATACGGGAGCCGCAGACCTGAGAGAGTAAAGAATCCTGCCAGGATTGTATACAGCATGCGGTGGTTTCGCTGCCACAGCCTTGTGAATAAATACCACATCATCGTGACCAGAGATTGCTTAAACAACAGTGCTTATCTTAATTGCGATAGTTAGGGTCAGATCTACCGTTATCCCAACCGTTCGTGCCCCACGTTGGGCGCCAAAATGACTGTCGTGGTTCTGCCCCGGCCGAGGGCCGCACCCCACACAGTCGCTTGTACTTTTAAAAGGAAGGGGGAAGGAAAGTTGGGGGAGGGGGAAAAAGGGAAGGAAGAAAGGAGGGAAAGAAACCACAACCTAGAAACCAGAACCACACAGGTTGGGATAAGGATAGTTTACTAAACAATAACAGAAATCTAGATATAACAATAACAGAAGTTTAAAGCACAAAATAGATGAAACTGGTGATACACAATGCAATTTCTCACCAAACCACACAACTCAGGCCGCACAGCTGAGAGCCGTCCCGGAACCCGACCGTCCCCTGAAACTGCACGTCCTGGCGTTGTCTCCTCCTCTTCCCCCCCAGTCCCCCTTTATACTGAGCATGACGTAACTGGCATGGAATGTCCTCTTTGGCCAATTCGGGTCAACTGTCCTGGCTGCGTCCCCTCCTTTCTCATTAGTAAGGAAGTATGCAGAGCTGAGAATGGTCCTTGATTGCCCGGCAACAATCAGAACCATCAGGGTGCTATCAGCACTGTTCTCATCCTAACACCCAAACATGGCATTCCATCCACTGCTAAAAAAAATTTAACTCCATCATAGCTGAAACCAGGACACCCTCTTGCATTCCAACTGACCTCAGATTGCTCTGGGTGGCTGGGGGCGGCTGGGCTTCACTCCTCAGTGATGTCCAATTAGGTGTTTTGCCGTGGCCAGGTCTTCGCAATTCTCAGGAACAGAATTAAGACTCAAAATGGAGTCAAGGTACAAGTCACTTTATTTGGCCCACAACAAGCGTGCAAGAGAAGGGGGGAAGAAAGAGAAAAGAGTTTAAGAGAGAGAGAGAGAGATTGGAACATATACCACCACAGAGCTATGGCGTCCTGTCAGTTCAATGTCTTCAGGTCTGATGGCAGAGCGTTCTTCGATGTCTTCAGGTCCGATGATGGTCATCTCTGTTCTCTTATTGGGTTGTATTCACTCCTTCCAGGAATCAATTAGCATATTCCAAGAGCTATTTTGTTTAACCACACCCACCACTCAGCAGTGGTGCGCATGCCCAATACTGTCACTGAGTGGTCTCCAGGAGTTTTTAGGTGGTCTTCAGCGGTCTCCGGGTCCCTCTGTCTTCCAGATCCCGGGTCTGGGCGCATGCGCAGGGGTTGGGTTAAATTTAATCAGCTCTCCATTTAGGTCCATAAGAAGGCAGGAAGCATCTGGTCTTGCGGTCTGACCGTTGCTCCATTGCTGAACAGTGATGATAGTTGGTGGTGTAGTGTTCCAGCAATGTTGAGACAAACATTTGACACAGTCTCTTAATCTTTCGACACAGTCCCCTACACCCTTCCCTCCAGCCATAGTGCGTCCTCCCGCACTTTGTCAGGGGCAAGCCTGGTATATTCCCCTTCCCCCTTCACATCTAGTTTAAAGCCCTGTCTATGAGTCCTGCAAGCTCCTGGGCAAAGACCCTCTTTCCTCTATGAGAAAGGTGGCTCCCATGTGATGCCTGTAGTAAGCCTGGTGCCACGTAGGCCATCCCATTGTCAAAAAACCCAGAATTATTACGTTGGCACCAGCCATGGAGCCATGTATTAATAGATTTGTTACGCTTATTCCATCCAATGTCACTGCCTGCAACTGGAAGGAGTGAGGAAAAAAATCTCACCTGGGCTCCAGATTCCCTCACTAGCTGTCCCAGGGCCCTGAAGTCCCTCTGATTGCTCTTGGACTATGTACTGCAGATTCGTCACCCCCCACATGGAAGAGAAGTAGTGGATAGTACTCTGAGGCCCGTACCAAGCTAGGAAGTTTCCTAGTGATACCCCTAACCCGGGCTCCCGGGAGGCAGCAGACCTCCCTATGAGTAGGGTCTGCCCTGCATATTGGTCCCTCCGTTCCCCTTAGCAGGGAGTCTCCTACCACTATCACTCGTCTTTTCCTTCTTGCTGCAGATGTAGTAATTCTGGAAGTATGTTGCTTTGATCTTCACCCCTCCTCTGGCGTAGATGAATCAGCATCCACATTGTCCCCTGCCTGGTCCTCCACAGTTAGAGCCTCATATCTACTGTTTAGAGGCACTCCCTGCAGCCAGAGGCCTGGATGGCGTGATGTTTTGCTGGGAGCTCCGTATTGGTTGACGTATCCCTTCTGGTAGTTATGGAGGATGCAGCTTTCCACCGGGTGGATACCATGGCTGGGCTGCCTCTTACCAACTCAACTTACCGCCTGAACTGTGAGAGAGACTGCACCCTTCCCGCTCACTCTACCTGCTCTAACTGCTGCGCAAACTGACGCGCTGTGCCCTGTTTTTTTATTCTGAGTTGAGTCTGTTCTGCCTGTGACGCTAATTGCTGAATGATCTCTCCCTGTCCTTATCTCGACTCCTAAGCCTCTCAATATCCATTTTCTCTCCTGTCTAGCTGAAAAGGGGAGTGATAGAGCGACTTTGGTGGGCGTTGGTGAGCATCTGGCCTCCAGCCAGGGTTAAATCACCACAGCAGCCCTTTGACCATCTCCTGAAGCTCAGTCAACTGTTGCAGGAGGTCCTCCACATGGACACACCTTGTACAGACTAGATTGCCACCCACCTCTGCTCCGGGAAAGAGGCCTACGCACTTCCCACAGCCTGTTGTCTGCACAGAAGCTTCCATTTTTGATGGAAGAATTCCTTTTTGTGATTGCTTTTCCTTGCATCTCTTGTCCTTGTTTCTCTACGGTCAAGGTAGGCTTTCCATCCCACCTCCTCATGTCCCCAACATGGTAACATAGGTAAAACCACAGGATGCCATATCCTGTGGACCCTCTGTATCCTCTCTATGGATCAGAGGAAAACTTACTCCTTGTAGCTGAGATACTGGTCTGTACAGGCAGGGAATAGGATATATTGTCTTTGAATTGTTGGACCTTCCAGGAAGGTTTCTCCACAGCCAAGACAGGGGAGGAGCAGAAACTTTCTTTGTATTGCTGAAAGCAGCCAGCCACTTCATTCACAGTTGGTGCCACTTCACCTTTCCAGTCTATTACTGCCAGTGGGTTGGCATACAACAATGGTGCGCTCTGCACAAACTTCCGCTACATAGGCTGTGTTTACTGGAATTCATATGAATCTGTGGGCAACTGCACATTGTCTGGGTCATAATAAACCATCTCCTGCAAGCTACTTCCCTCAGGTACTGGATATCTCTCTGCATGGTGGTCCACTTGCTTGAACGACATGCAACATCTTCTTTTAAGGGATATCTCTCCCTCGTGCCTGGCAGAAGCTGCCTCCAGAGGCTGAGGGCTTCTGTTTTTTTACCAATGCCCCCTTCCCTAGACAGGGATCCCAGCTGCTAGGCTTTTCTACCCTCTACTTCCATGCTACTGGCCACATTATCCCAGCATCGGAACAGCCAGGTAACAAAGTGCTCAACTGGATCGAGTGACTATCTCTGGTTCTGCCTCTTTCTCGTGCTCCTGTGAGGGTCCTGGTTCATCGTTATCCCTCACTAAGCAAACCAATTTTTTGGTGTATTTTTTTTCTCCTGTATAATGGTGACTGACGGATACTTGTTCAGGTTGGGTTTTTTGGTTCAGCTGCACGGCCTGTCATTGGCATTTGAGTAGCCACAGCGCCTGTTGGCCTGTTTTCCCTCTCTTCCCCCTGAGGGTGCTGCCTACTATGAAGCAGTGTTTGGTAGATACTGGCCAGGGCCCAGCACAGCGCCGTAAGTTGTGCCACAGCACTTTCCCTTAAAATATTCTATCACTTTATCAGGGTCCTGTAGCTGTTCAGGTATGAAGTTCCAAATGATTGGAGGTGAGAAGTTCTCTAGATACTTGCCTATATTCTCCCACATGCCATGCCACCTTTGACTATTTGGCCTCAGAACAGATCTCTGGGCAGTATTCTTAAAACATTTTATTGCACCCCTAAACAGGACTCGAAACACATTCAGGAAACATAACAATAGGAGCATGTATTCTTGAACATCCCAAAGGTATTCAAAAGTCTCAAAAGCTGCTGTAACCAGCCTGAAGGAAAAAGGGCAGGTGAAAGAGCAGGAGAAGGTAATCCCCACCGCCCCCCCATCTTCCACAGAGATTGGGTGTGATGACTAATCAATTCTGAGACAAGACATCCGAGATAAGGACATAACAGTAATGCAAAGTACAAATACCAGCTTAACCTCATGACCGGTGATGATGTTATATCATGAGTCAATATTACATAGTACAGGAAAAAATGAGAATCCTAACCTCTCTCCCAGAGGTGATAAAAAGTGCTGTAGGGAATACGTACAACAAGCACGGATTTACATAGCACAACCATGTGGACAGAAAAAAACACCGTTGTAACCAGCAACTGTTTACCTGATATAATAAGTGCATATAACAAATTTGTTTTACCATGCTCTGGTCAGATCTGTTGTTCTCTCAACCCTTTTGGCCCCATGTTGGTCATCAAAAAGGACTGCCGTGGTTTAGCTCCAGCCTGCAGCTAACGCTCACTCATCCCTCTTTCCCATGGGAACAGTCTTGGCCAGCTCAGCTCACCTCTGCTGGCTCCTTGGGGAAGTTAACTCTGCCCTGGCCAGAACCAGGACACCCCTCCAAGGGCATGGGGAGGAAAATAGGAGGAAAAAAATGAAAGTCGTGGGTTTCGGATAAGGACAGTTTACTAGCGCAGCAAAGGAAGAGGAAAATAGTAACAACAGTATTTAGAATATACAAAGCGGGTGGATACACACTGCCCGGAAACCCGATGCCCTGCCAGTCCCCAAGCAGTGATGACTCCTCCCTAGCCAGCTGCCCTTTTATATTCTGAGCATAGTATCATAGTATGGAATACACCTTTGGCTTGTTTGGGTCAGCTATCCTGGGTTTGTCCCATCCCAGCTTCTTGTGAACCTTAATTCTATCCCAGACAAAACCAAAGCTTGTGGTTTGAGATAAGGGCATTGAGACATCATTCAGCAATTACTGTCACGGGCAAAACACACTCAACATAGAAAAATACATCTAATTTATTATTAAGCAGAACAGTAGAGAAATGAGAAATAAACCAAATCTTAAAAAACCCTCCCCTCACCCCTCCGTTCTTCCTGGCCTCAACTTTGCTCACAATTTTTTTACCTCCTCCCTCCCAGCGGCACAGGGAGACGGGGAATGGGGGTTACGGTCAGTTCATCACACGTTGTCTCTGCTGCTCCTTCCTCCTCAGGGGGAGGACTCCTGCTCCATCATGGGTCTCCTCCATGGGGTCACAAGTCCTGCCAGAAAACCTGTTCTGGCGTGGGCTCCTCTCTCCACAGGTCCTGCCAGGAGCTTGCTCCAGTGTAGGCTTCCCATGGGGTTGCAGCCTCCTTTGGGTGCCTCCAGCCTGGTCTGATGTGATGTTCTCCATAGGCTGCAGGGGAATCTCTGCTCCGGCACCTGGAGCGCCTCCTCTCTCTCCTTCTTCACTGACCTTGGTGTCTGCAGAGTTTCTCACCTCTTCTCAGTCCTCCCTCTGGCTGCAAAAGCTACTGATCCTTACTTTTTTCCTTTTTAAATATGTTATCACAGAGGCACTACCACCGTTGCTAATTGGCTTGGCCTTGGCTAGCCTTGGTCTGTCTTGGAGCTGGCTGGTATAGGCTCTGTCAGACCTAGGGGAAGCTTCTAGTAGCTTCTCGCAGAAGTCATCCCTGTAGCGTGCCCCGCCCCATCCCGAACCATGACATGCAAACTGAAAACACAGCTTTGCATAGCTTTTCATTGACAGACACTAGTTTGACCAAAACAAGCCAATTTATTTTGGTTGCAGAATTATTCTACACACACATATATGAGCAGAATTTTGCTAGAAATTTTTTTACTATTCCAGATAAAAACACCTTCTGATTCCTAAAACTTCACTTCAAACATCTCAAAGTGCAAATAAACCTGAACGCATTTATACTCAAAGTCTAGCAATATGCTATGTAACAGTATCCTCAGAATAAGGAAATGTTCTGGCTCAGATTTTCCAAGCTGAACAGCAGGCTAATATGGGAATCTTCACTGTGTCCAGTATCAGATACAGCTTTTTTGTCTTTGAAGTGTCCAATGGTTTTGAGTAAATTTGTGGCACTCAGAAATGAAGGCATTTATATTGTTTTAATTTGCATTAGTAATTCTTTACTGAGAAGTCCATGACTGATGGAAAAAGTCCAAATTGCCAAACTGCTAACCGTAACTGCAAGAATCATGAAATAATTGTTGCATTGGCTTGTTTTGGCTTTTCCTTGAACTTAAATGAATTAGTTTTTTTTCCTCTGTATTTGTAAAGGGTAATAACTGAAGCTAAGAAGAGGCCAAAGATGGAAAACTGTATATCCAGAACTGCTTTAAAAGAACTTCTCAAATTTGTGGAAAAGGACATGCTGCATCAGGACAATTCACTGTTACTACAACTTATTGTATTTTTTTTTTTAAGTATTTCTATAAATATTTAAAGATGTGCACATACGTAATATACAAAAGAACATTGCAAAGTAGTATAATCTGGAGTTATTTGCCTCTAATTAATAAAGTGGGGACAATATTGTTTTTTCTCTGTACTTATTGTATATTGATCTCTTTGCCACAAGTAAACTTATTCTAGTTCTAAATTTCAGCATAAATTGCTGCTGCGTAAATATTGTATGATTTACTTGTAGAATTCTATGCAAATATTGCTTATGTAATAGGATATTTTCTGTAAATGTGCGTGTTTGTTTAAAATATTTAAAATTTGCATATCACAACCCTGTGGTAGTATAAAATTTTGCCGCTAACATTCAAACATGCTATGCACGGTAATTTTTTAAAATAAACAGATATGAGGAAAAAAACATGTTAATCTTGGACACTTAAATAAGTTTAAGCTGTGTGCAGATTTTGTTTTGCTGTGTGTATTGATGTGTGCATCTGGAACTGTGCATGTCAGTGTGTTTCCAGTGCACTGCAGCTTCTCTTTTACTGTATCATAACCCTTAAAGGGTGTTGCTGGTGTGAGTCTGGCTTTCCCTGTTAGTAGGCACCAGTGAAAACTGCATTGGTGTTTGCCAACATGTATCATAGACTACCATCATCAAAGGGCCAAGACAAAATAGAAGAAAGGAAGGCAGGGTTTGGGAGTGGGGTTCAGTTTCCCACTCCATGAATGACTCGGTGGGGTGGTTTAGGCCTCGCAGGAGGCCAGACGACCACCAAAGTTGGTCTATCACTCCCCTTTTCAGTTGGACAGGGGAGAAAATATATATTGAGAGGCTTAGGAGTCAAGATAAGGACAGGAAGAGATAATCCCGTAATCAACGTCAATGGGCAAAACAGACTCAACACAGAGTGAAGGAAAGAAAACTCTCAAATTTATTACACTACACTACACACACAGTGAAACCAGAGTCGGATAATGAGAAGCGTGACCAGATCTTAAAGAAGTGCGACCAGATCTTAAAGTACCTTCCCCCACCCCTCCCTTCTTAGAAGACTTCCCTTTAGTCATGATTTTGCTCCCTTCTTTCCCCCCCATTGTGGCACAGGGAGGGGAAGGGACAGGGAAAATGGGGGCTTCCCTTCTCCGGTGGCAAAACGCAGCTGCTTGCCTGTTTTTTTCTCCTATATGTGATTCCCAGAGGCGCTGTGACCATCGCCGACTGGCTCGGCCTTGGTCAGCAGCAAGTCTGGCCTTGAAACAGCCGATGTTTACTCTTCGGGGCCTGCAGAGAGCTTCTAGCTGCTTCTTACAGCAGCCATTTTCTGCAACCCCATTCTCTCCCAGTACCCAGCTACGCAAAACTGCGACACTCGGTACATGTGATTTTTGGTCAAGTCAGATAACTGCCCTGTGTCTCAGGTTCTCAATCTGTAAAATGGGTGTAGCTGTACTTACCTACCTCGCAGCAGAGTTGTGAGGCTTAACTACTGTTTGCAAAAGTGTTTTGGTATTTTTCGTAAATGGCTCCAAGTAAGCGCAGGCACTACGACCATTCTTTTTCACTTTTAAGGTACTGGATATTAAGAGGTACTGGTGGTTATGGAAATTCAATGATCACATACCTTATTTGATGCTGTTAACTATGAGTGGCACTAGAAGATAAATAATCTACATTTTATTAACCATTATGCTGTGTCTGTGGGTTTGGAGAATATTTAAGAAAATAACACTCATGTACAAAGCCTTATATCATTCAGGGAAGATGTTTAAGTAAAAGAATTTACTTAGTAGGATAGAAAAACGGGGGAATGAAATAGGGTCAATAAGTACTTAGAAAATATAGTCATAGAACTTAGTCGCATAACCATATAGTTTGAATAAAACAACTAATGGAGAAAGAAGCCTGTTTCTCTTTCCTGGACAAAGGGCTTACTTGTGAAGAATAAGAAACGGTCTCGCATTATCTCAAGGGAATGAAAAGAAAACAAATGGCTAGCAAGAACATGAATTACATCCAGACCGATAAGTTATACCTCGCTAAAGGAAAACAGACGGTTAACAAGGACATGAATTAGCTCAGACCGATAAGAGCACTGCAAGCTTGCAGGATCGCTGCATTCCAGGCTAAGGGTGAAAAATACATCATGAGGAAGACCTACAGCCTTCCTCTCAAGGACCACCGAAGACCCTTGCCCACAATTATTGGAAGAATCTGCGCAAGCGCGAAGGACTGATAAGCTAATTAGCATCCAAAGCGGGAGTAGGTGGGTTTCGGTAACGAATATGTATAGACGTCAATTGAATATTCACTATTTCATTGTATAAATGTGGGACGGTGGACTACTTCGAGTATGCACGTTTTTGGCGGAATGATCCCCCGTGCATCTGCGCGCATTAAACTTACCTACTTTATACCTTCTGAGTTATAGAGTCTATTTCCGTACGTCACTATCCTCCGATTTTTAAAGGTATTCCTTTAAACTTATTTGAGCTCTTGGTTTGGTGGATGCCCGGCTGTATCTGGTATACTTGGGTATCTTGGTATTTGGTTTTTGGAGACCAGTCATTTGGGGATACTGTAAGCCGTCGGGAGACGTCCCTCGTGAGTGTCGTATACCAGGTTGCTAGTGCCTGATTGTATACACTTGGTTAGTAGCATGTAAATGCTGCTAATAATTGGAATCTCGATAACTGTATCGAGTATTGTTCTGGTTTGGATTTATCGTATAAAGATCTTGTGCAGGTGTGACCGAGACATTTAAGTAAGCACAAAGTGAGTGTGGAGTCCTGCTGCAAACTTCTGTAACAGCGTACTACTTTGTGGTTCAGTGGTAGAACTCCTGCTGTCCCACGTGAGACCGGGCTTTGATTCCCAACAGGAGTCGCTGCTCTGGTGGCACTGATTGATTGGTCTTGACTTTGGATATTGGTACAAGGAACTGAGTTTTGAAAAGTAAAACTGACAAAGGCCCACAATTATTAGCCCCTCTATGAGAAGTTGTGGGACCATCAGGGGAAACACTTAAAGATCCCCTTTACAATCAGTGATTTGGACAATCGGAAGGAAATCGCTAAAGGATATGGGGATGACCCCTCTAAGGTGACAAAAAGATTTGAATTGATTGTTAAGCATTTGGATCCAGATCGGAAGGATATTGATTTAATGTGAAGTGAAATGATAGATACTGAAAAGCTGTTAATATTGCAAGCTGCCCAGACTCATGTGCAGGCAAAGGTAAATGGAAACTTTATATAATATGGATTGTTAGTGGAATGTGAATCAGAGTATAATGCTCCTATTTTACCAATTTTACCAAAAGCCCGATGGAAAATATTGAATAGTACAAAACCTCAGGGCAAATAAATAATATTGTTAAAGATTTGCACCCGGTGCCAGCTAATCCCTATATACTGCTGACAAAGTTTAAGAATACACAGATTTGGTTTACAGTCCCAGACTTAAAAGATGCTTTTTTTTTAATGCCTGCCATTAGCCAAAGAAAAGGAAAAGTTATTTGCATTTGAAGTCCTACCACTGGTAGGAAAACCCAGCTTACCTGGACAGTGTTACCCCAAGATTTTAAAAAATAAATCCAACAATCTTTGGGAAACAGTTTGCAGGAGAACTTGAAACATGGGACCCTCCCTCCAGAGATGGAATCTTTCTACAGTATGTGAATGACCTATTAATAGTAACTCAAAGAAAACCTGACTGGATTCAAGGGACAAGTTTGTTGAATTTTTTGGGGGGGTACTAAATGGATATTAAGTCTCTCAACAGAAAGCTGAAACGGTACGGCAACGAGTAACCTATCTGGGATATGCAATTTCTGGAGGACAAGGAGAATTGGATACCGAGCAAAAAAAAGTCATCTGTAAGACCCCTCTTCCTCAGATGGTAAGAGAACTCAGAACCTTTTTGGGAATGTCGAGCTGGTATCGGTTGTGGATTTACAATTATGGAATAATAGCAAAGCCTCTTTATGAACTCTTGAAAATTAATCCTGCCCAACTGGTGTGGGCAAAAGAGGCACAGAAAGCTTTGAATACACTTAAAAAGGAACTTATGAGAGCTCCAGCCTTGGGGCTGCAGGATGTGACTAAAACCTTCTTGCTCTTTTCACATGAAAAACCAGGAGTCCTGGCTCAACATTTAGAACCTTATGAAAGAGCAGTGGCATACTTCTCTAAACAGCTGGAGGATGAACGCGAGCAGAGGATGGCCAGGGTGTTTACGAGCAGGAGCTTAACATTGAAGAAGCCCGGGAATTCACTGTAGGCCAGAAGATGACGGGAATGATCTCTCGTACAGTGTTCTGGAACTAAAGGGAAATCATTGGCTTTTCCTATCCAGATTTCTGAAATATCAAGGTATTCTTGTGGAGTCTGATGATGTTGTGACTGAAGTAACTAACATTGTGAATCTAGCTTCCTTCCACAGTGAAACTACAACCGAACCACTGACAAATGATAGCTTGGAGACAATGGAAGTTGTGTATTCTAGCAGACCCGATTCAAAAGAAGAACCTTTGGAAGATGCTCAAGATTCCTGGTTTGCAGACTGTAGTAGTTTTTTTTCCAGCAAGGCATCCGTAAGGCTGGATATGCAGTGACCATGACCGACCAAGTAATAGAATCAAATCCTTTTCCTATTGGAACTTCAGCCCAAAAGGCAGAAATTATTTCCTTCACCAGAGCATTAGAACTTGCAGCAGGAAAAAGGATAACTATATGGACAGATTCTAAGTACGCCTTTGGAGTTGTGCATGCCCATGGGGCAATTTGGAAACAGCGTGGACTTTTAACAAGTCATGGGAAACACATTAAGCATGCAGGAGAAATACTTCGCTTATTACAAGCAGTTCAACTGCCAACCAAGATCACCATTATGCACTGCCGAGGACACCTGAAGGGTAACACTGACCAGAAAAAGGTAATAGATTGGCCGATCATGAGGCTAAACAGGCAGCAGAAAGAATGCAAGAGATTCTAACATTAATTCTGGAAAATAGAAATAGGAGTTTTGAATGAGCAGGAAAATATTGAATACTTTAGGGCTGATAAAGAATTACTAGAATAACAGGTAAAGGGAATTGTCAAAGACCACCACAATAGGACACACTGCGGAGCAGACTCCCCGTATAAATTTTAAATCAAAATTAAGGCTATTGAGTTTTGATTCCAGCTTTTCAAGGCATCACTTCTATGACTGGGTTACAACATTGGTGGATAAGGGAAGAGAGAGACTGTTGTCATCTACCCGGATTTATACACAGTTTGAAATAAAATGCTAAGCATAATCATTCAATTTTACACTGACACACTTTAATCCTCTCCAAACATGTTCTGGTCCACTGAAGTATTCTTAGGCATCCTGTGTTGTGCTGACCGTACAGTCTGGTTTGTTAACACCTTCTGAGGTCCACATCACACTTCCTAGGCTCCCTTTTTCTCTGCTGGCCTATATTTACCTCACCTTTTGCAATAAAAAAAAAAAAGTTGTTTATTGCAGGAAAAGAGTCCAGCAGTGTTAGATGAAAACTAGAGATACCAAATGAATCACCCCGTAACACTTTTTCATATACAAAACTATAATTTTTTCCCTTTTGAATGCAAGTAAAAGCAATTAAATGTATTTCTTTAAAACTGTAAAAGATGATTTCTTCAAGAGAATTAATAGCAACATCATGACATCAAATGATTACTCCATTTCCCCCATCTTGCAGCTTATAACAAAACATAAGCTAAAAGGTAAGTCAAGAACAAGGACTACGCCATTTATAATTTTCAGTAAAACTGACCCATTCAATTTTTAATGTCAATAAATGACAGATATTTGAAAAATAACAAAAACATCTTGCAGCAAAAACTAGTGCCTAAATGAATATCATGTTCTATTATACACTCTTGTCCTGGTTTTCGTCTGGAATAGAGTTGACATTCACAAGAAGCTGGGATGGGACACAACCAGGTATGGTGGTTTGACCCTGGCTGGAGGCCAGACGCCCACCAAAGACGCACTATCACTCCCCTTTTCACCTGGACAGGGGAGAAAAGATACACTGAGAGGCCTAGGAGTCGAGATAAGGACAGGGAGAGATCATTCCACAATCACTGTCCCGGGCAGAACAGACTCAACACAGAATAAAGGAAAGAAAACTCTCTAATTTATCACACTGCACTACACCAGATCTTAAAGCACCTCCCCCCACCCCTCCCTTCTTAGCAGACTTCCCTTTAGTCATGATTTCGCTCCCTTCTTCCCCCACATTGTGGCACGAGGAGGGGCAGGGACTGGGGAAAATGGGGGCTGCGGTCAGTTCCTCGCAAGTTGGTTTCCTTCTTGGCCGGAGAGGGGCATTCCACACACACTCCCTTCCCCTGATGCACCGTGGGGTCCCACCCACGGGAGACAGTCCTCCACGAACATCTCCAATGTGAGTCCTTTCCCACAGGGCTTCAGCTCCTCACCAACTGCCTCAGCATGGCTGCCTTCCATGGGGTGCTGACCTTCAGGCCCCGACTGCTCCAGCCTGGTCTCCCATACAGTCACAGGTCCCCCAGCAAACCTGCTCTGGCGTGGGTTGGTCTCTCCACGGCTGCAGGTTTCGCTGCCAGGAGCTTGCTCCAACGCAGACTTCCCACAGGGTCACAGTGTCCTTCATGTGTCTCCACCCGCTCCGGCATGGGGTCCTCCACAGGCTGTAGATGGGATCTCTGCTCCCTGTCATCATCCATGGGCTGCAGGGGGACAGCCTGCTTCACCATGGTCTTCTCCACGGGCTGCAGGGGAATCTCTCTCCCCAGCACCTGGAGCGCCTCGTCCTCCCCCTCTCCTTCCCTGGCCTTGGTGCCTGCACAGATTCTTACATTTTCTCACTCCCTTCTCTGTTGGCAAAATGCAGCTGCTTGCGTTGTTTTCTTCTTAAATGTGATTCCCAGAGGCGCTGTGACCATTGCTGATTGGCTCGGCCTTGGTCAACAACGACTCTGGCCTTGAGTCGGCTGGTGTTTGCTCTCTCGGGCCTGCAGAGAGCTTCTAGCTGCTTCTTGCAGAAGCCACTCCTGCAGCTCCCCCTTCTCCATCAGAACCCAGCCACGCAAAGCTACAACACCAGGATAGGTGACCCAAACTAGCCAAAGGGCTATTTCCAGTTCAGTCTGGATCGGTCCATGTCGGATGGTGGGGCTGTGTTTCCACCCCGAGGCAGTCAATTCCAGGTGTATTAGACACCCCTCTAAGTAAAAGCAAACTGTTGCCTACACTCTTGCCTCCAAAAGGATCGAGAAAAACGCATCTGTGATATCAACTGTGGCATAACCCTTGTCTGCCTTTGATTGGAGTTCATATTGAAGTTCTTGCCTGTCCGGCACTGTAGCACTCATCGTCGACATGACTTCATTCAGGCCATGATAGTCCACTGTTAACCTCCACCCTCTGTCAAACTTTTGCACTGGGACTGTTCAAGGGTGAGCAGGTTCTGCTGATCACTCCTTGGCTCTCCAATCAAATCATCAGTTCATGGATGGGAATCAGGGAGTCTTGGTTGGTGTGATAATGCCGGTGCAGTGCTGTGGTAGTGATTGTCACCTGTTGTTCTTTGACCCTCAACAACCCCACAACAGAAGGGTCCTCCGAGAGACTGGGCAAAATAGACAACTCTTCAATTTCCTCTGTCTCTAGGGCAGCTATTCCAAAAGCCCATCAATACCCTTTTGGATCCTTGAAACATCCTCTCCTGAGGTAGCCTAGGACAAAAAAGGCAAAACTTGCGAGTTGGGATAGAACTTTTAACAGAATATACAAAACAAGTGATGCACAATTTGCTCTCTTGATGGATCGGATACCCAGCCCATCCCTGGGCAGCCACTCCTCCCCAGAAAGCCCCCTTTATGTGCTGAGCATGACACCCTATGGTATGGAATACCCCTTTGGCTAGTTTGGGTTACCTGTCCTGGCTGTGTCCCGTCCTAGCTTCTTGTGAAAATTAATTCTATCCTAGCTGAAAACCAGGACACACATGTAGAGGATTCACACTGGAGCAGTTCTTGAAAGTCTGCAGCCTGTGGGAAAGAGCCACACTGGAGCAGGTGAGGAGAAAAAAGCAGCAGAGAGGAACTGTTATGAACTGACCACCACCACCCCACTCCCCTCTCTGCTGTTTGGGGGTGTCAAGGGGGTAGAAGAGTCAGGAATGAAGGAGTAATGTTGAGCCTGGGAAGGAACTGTTTTAATTTTTGTCCTCATTTCTTACCATCCTACTATATTTTTAATTGTCAATAAATTCAATTAATTTTCTCCAAGCTGAGTCTGTTTTGCCTGTGATGTCCCAGTCTTTATCTCACCCCACAAGCCTTTGAGCTTGTGGCTGAGAGGGTGTCTGGCATCCAGCCTAAATTAACCCACCACACCCACTTAGTGCTAACTCAGCTTGGACCACTAAACAGGTGGGTTTGCCTACTTTCCCACTGCTTAGTCAAAGATAATTCTGCAAATGTCACTATAAGAACAGAGCAGTTCAGCATTGCACAGGTCAGTGCTAATTGCTTCTACAACTTCCCCCCAACATTAGGCCACACCTAGCAAGGACATTAAAAACATTAGAACAGATGAAGAAAATAAAGATGAAGTACAGAGATGAGTCATGGAGAACAGCAAGTCATGAGATGGTACCCACAGATGATTACCTACATAATTAGCGCCAAGCCTGAGAAAAGAAACACTGTTACTAAGTTAATGCAGTGAAGGGGAAAGGGGGAACTTGGGAATTGGGTGGGCACAACACAGAGGGTGTTTCCTTGCTTAATATGTAAGGAACAGTGATGGCAGAAGCAGACTTTCCTTACCCACAGCCAAGTCTTAGAGAAAATCAAGAAAAGCCATGGTAAAGATCAACTCAGAATATTGCTGCTGTGTTGATTAGTAAGGCCTTAACAGGCACCTTCCAAGAAAAACTGTTATCTTTAAATGGTGAAGAACAAAGTCATTGCCTCTGCCCCTTTCTCATTATGCTAATCTGTTTTCTCTGTGTGTGTGTGTGTAATAATTGGATGTTTTTTTATTGTGTTGAGTCTGTTTTGCCTGTGACGCTAATTGCTGAATGGTCTCTCCCTGTCTTTATCTCCACTCCTGAGCCTCTCAATATCTATTTTCTTCCCTGTCCAGCTGAAAAGGGGAGTGATAAAATGACTTTGGTGGGCATCTGGCCTCCAGCCAGGGTTAAACCACCACAGTGTATTTCCTCTTCTGTATAGGGGTGACTGCCACCAGGGTTGTTTTTTTGGCTCAGCTGCAGTGCCTGCCATGGAGGGGTCACGGTAGCTGCAGTGCCTGTCAAAATGTTTTCCTTCCTTTCCCCCTGATAGTGCTGCATCTTATCAAGCAGCATTTGGTAGATAGTGGCCAGGGCCCAGCACAGTGCATTGAGATGTGCTTCTCTGGAATAGCTACAGCAATTTTCTTTCAGATATTCTGTCACTCTATCGGTGTCCTGTAGCTTTTCAGTAGTGAAGTTCAAAACCATTGGGATGAGAAGGTCAGCAGAGAGAGAGAAATAACAACAGGACTTTATAGTAAAAGATACAAAACTGGTGATACACAACATAGTTTCTCATCGAACAACTCAGACCGTTCAGCTCAGAGCCATCCCGAAGCCGGACCATCCCCAAACTACACATCCTGGAGCCATGCGCTTGTCCCACATCAGCCCCCCTTATGCTGAGAAAGACATAATTTGTACGGAATACCCTCTTTGACCAGTTTGGTTCACCTGTCCTGGCTGTGTCCCCTCCCAGCTTCCTGGGTGCCCCCTGCCTTCTCATTAGCAGGGCAGCATCCTAGCTGAACCCAGGACACATGGGGTTTGCCAGAACTCTAGGGACAATTTTTCCACAGCTGAGACCAGGGAGGAAGAAAGACTGACTTCATATTGCCAGAGGCAGTCAGCCACCTTATCTGCTGGTGGTGCTTCTTCATTTCTCCAGTCTGTTACTTCCAGTGAGTTGGTGTATGATGCTGGTGCACTCCGCACAAACTTATGCCACATGGGTGGGGTGCATTGCACTTCATCAGGATCAGTGGGCAGCTGCACATTGTTCAGGGTCATAGTAAACCATCTCTCACACAGCTAATTCCCTCAAGTACTGGATACCGCGCTCCATTGTGGTCCACTTGCCTGGCTGACACGCATCTTCACTGAAATGGTACCTTTGCATTATGCTTGATATAGTTGCCTCCAGAGGCTGAGAGCTGGCAACTCTTTTTTTCCAATCGCCTTGTCGATGCCTCCTTCTCTTGTCATTTGGTGATGACCTATGGTACCACCTCTTCAGGTTCTTGTGACGGTCCTGGTTCATAATTGTCTTTCATAAAGCGGACTGATTTCTTTGTGCGTTTCTTTTGGTGCCCCACGTGTGGCAGCAGAAAGGACTGCCATGGTTCCGCCCCAGGCAGCAGCTGAGCATCACAAACAGCTCACTCACCCCCTCCCACAGGAGGGGCAACAGACAAAGCACCCTAGGGTTGGGATAAGGACAGTTTGCTGACACAGCACAGCGAGAGGGTAACAACAACAGAACCCATGACAGAATACACAAACCGTCATAACAGAGCACTTTTTAGCAAGCCAACAACCAACCACACACAGAACCTCCTCTTCCCTGACCAACCCCCTTTTATGGGGAGCATGATGTCACATGGTATGGAAAACAACCTTGGCCAGCTTGGCTCACCTATTCTGGCTCCTTGGGAGTTAACTGTTCTAGCCAGAACCAGGACAATGGGGTTGAATTTGCTGAACTAAGAAATAAGACTTTACATTTCAGGTGTAATTTAGGCTCAGCTCTGACTATGAAAGTGCAAACTGATATATGATACAACAACTATTTGACTACAGCATGTAAGCACACACCAATAATATTGCATGTGGATAGCATATATTCCATAGCAATCAGCATGATTGCATAATAATATCTGCTTAGTTGACAAGTACATTAAAAAAATTTCTATAAACAACAAAATCCATAGCCAATAAGTTATTGTGGGGAGAGGGAATCCGGCCCAGGGAGGAAAATCGGCGCGGAGAAGCCAGCAGTCGACTCAGTCAGGGTGGTGAAGCAAACTCCGCCTTTAATGCTGATTCACCCTCTTTTATACCATCAGTAATTATGCCTACAAGTCAATTTCTCATTGGCTAAGCTCCAAAGGTTACCATAACATAGCTCTTCTTCCTCTTCCTCTCGGGTTTCAGTTCCGCTTAGTTGTTTGTCTCTGTTCCCTGATTTTGCTAAGTCATGCTGACAAGCCACTACCAACAGGCCTACTCCATAACTATATATTCGTGACCCTCAGAGCCTGGCTTGTACAACATATCCTGGGGGTTGTGCCCCCTTTCCTTTAGCCGTTCTTCAACATCTCTCCCTTTTTCTTTTTGTACAAGTAGGGCTCTGTTAGTTATTTTTGTCACATTATTTACAATACAATTATATGCTAATCTTACCGTTATTATTAGTAATAAAATAATTCCTACAAATCGCAATATTTCTTTAACAGTAGACGAAACCCAAGGGGAAAGGCCACTAAACATTGATTTTAACCACTGGTCAAACGGATTTGTTTCTACTGTTATTTGATTTGCGTGACCTCTTAGCCAGGCCAGTTGTTTTTGGATTGAGCTACTGTGGTCCGACACGTTAAAACAACATATGCCCTCCACGTCCTCACAGCCATGCCCTCGTGCTAGTAACAAAAATATCAATCGCTGCTCGGTTTTGCCATAGGGCGTGTCGAAGAATGTCCATATCTTCTGACAGTTGGCCAAGTAGCATTTTTGCAAAAGCATTATCCATCCTGCAAGATAAACACTGTGACATACACGGCAAAAATAACACTAAGGCAAAAATTACTAATAAAAGCATAAGTCCTTATTTAACTATATTTAAAAGCCATCCTGTAAATGAAAATTCATACTATCAAATGTGGCAAGCTGAAAACTGCTAATTGGCTACACACACTGTTCACACCAGAGTGATTAATTAGTAATTATAACGAGTTTTGATAAGCACATCCTACAGCCAAACATGGCTAGTTTACCTTTGATGTCTAAAAGTTATCTGCAGACCTGCTGTGTTTTTGGCCTTCTTATTATGGCTGGTTCTTGACATATTCACTTACTTCCAAATAACTTCTCACAACTCCTTGGTTTCAGGCAGTCTGTCCACCTGCCTTCAAGGCCGCTATGTTTTGAAAATGTGATTACCAAATACCTCTCAGCATGAGTAATTTCCCTGTCTTGTGGGAATTCAAGGATACTGTCAGGGCCTGTGCCTTAGCGAGGAGATCCAGGCCGCCGGCAGGCCCGCTGTCCTCCCTGACAAATTTTTTTTCTTTTAGTATCTGCGTTTCAAAAACTGCTTTTAGAGGTCTCTGCAAGGGCCCTTTGCAGAAAGCTCAATAAGCATGGCAGTAAGAGTCAGACAAGTACCGTAATTGCTAAATCCAATAATCCAAATTTGACCACTGACAATATCCATCCTGAAATTTCCCACTCGTGAACCCAATTGTCTGATCCAACCAGTCCTTTTTATTGTTGTAACTTTTGTGTTTGAGCTATTAATTTCTGAATGCTCGCATCACTTGACTAAGAGTGGCTAACCAGATTGTTTGCTTTGCCAATCAGAAGTGTCAGAACTGCAGATAACATCAACCTCACACGATCTGCAATCGTAGGCTGTGCAGAAATCACTATTTCCCTACTTTTCATTTACCACAAATACATGCACATCTCAAAGACTGTTAAAATGGTTCAAAATATCCCACGGCAAACTTCATAGTCCACTGTGGCTGCAGTTGGAACACTTGACTTCAGTTACTGTGATCAGGATCCCGTCCTGGTTCACGCAAGCTGGATTTCTTCTGGATCCATGGCTTTATCCACTTGGTTCCCGTATCTGTAATGACACAGGCAGATCTCCTTCCCCAAGTTAGTACCTTCAACTTCATTTTTTACGAACACCTAACATTAACTTTTTTTTTTTTTTAAGCCTCCTTTTAAACCTACTGCATGTTTCATCACTGAAGGTACCAAACTGTTCTGTGGCAGACATAAATAGTTCAAAACATAAAGAGCTTTATTTAATCAATCAGCCAGAGAGATAGAGATACCCTTCTCTCCCCGTTTTTGTTTGTGAAGCAAACGCTTGAGAGTTTGATTCATATGTTCCACTATGGCTTTGCACGAGGATTCACGCCAGGGGCAAGGCCACTGGTGAATTGACAATCCAGGCACAACTGTACAATTCCTTTAGCCTCAGCAACCAACAAGTGGTATTGTCGTTAAAGCACCTTAGCAGATTGGTTAACAAAAATGCATGCAACTTCTGAGCTCGTGCAAAGCGGTCTGCTGAGGGAGCAGCCCAGGCCTGTGCTAGCAGCCTGTCTGCTCTCTGGTTTCTGTCTGCTAGACCTTGAGTTAGTCAGTTAGCTCAGCGTGGCTGCAAATATGGGTAATAAAATGCTGATGCATAATAACATACAATAATCTAATCCAGTTAATATTTCCAAGCAACTTTTGAACACCATTTCATGCGCTAACCTCAGCTTTGATTTCAATCCTCTGAGGTGTTATGGTACTTTTATCAATCTGTCAGTCCAAATATTTCTACTATTGTGAATTTTCTGTAATCTGTAATCCCTTGCTTTTCAGATGCAGTGTTAACTCATGAATCAAACTTTCAACGTCCAAGTTTTTTCCCGCAATCAGTATATCATCCATGTAATGATAAAGGATTATATCAGGATGCGTTTTTCGTACTGGAGCAAGCACCCATGCTACATAAGTCTGGCACATAGTGAATTTTTTATGCCTTGTGGGAGCGCACCCTGTGATACCTTTTGAAAAAGAAAACCCAATCTTTTAAAAATTTTGGCATGTTCCACAGACTTGTGAAAGGCTTGATATGACCCTTAGTCAGGTGCACCTGTATTAAATCCTATAAGTGGGCAATTTTTTCCTTGAGTAAACAGACATTGCTCAACCCAAACAGAGATTTCTGTTTTGCAGGTTAATTTTAAAATAAGCTGCCCACTTTCAATGGTCGCTATCAAAGATCCTTTTGCTTAATAACCAACCTTGCTCTCAGTGGACAAACGCATCCCTGAACCTATAGCACATATGCTGCAAACCAATGCATCAGACAAACGACAGTGCAAGACACAAATTGTCACATCCAGTCTGTATTGGTGGGGGGGGGGGAGCAGTTCTTCCACTGCTACAGCAATTCTGTCAAGGCACCCAGCTGCGCAGCACGTTATCGCGGGTCGCGACTGCTGCCCGCAGCAACGTTCTCCCCCCGCTGTGAACCACAGCGTGACCCTGGTAGTCACTGTGACTGAGCCCCGTGTGAGTGCTAGGACCCTGTTCCGTCCACCTCCCACTGGCCCGCTCTCAAGTTCTTTTCTCCACCACCCGCTCGTCCCCACATAAACTTTTCCCTGGTAATTTTCCCGATTGTGTAGGAATCAAAATACCCTGATTTAACCATTTTTCCCGTTCTGACGCCACCTTACGTGCCCAGGCTCCGACGAGCAGTCTCTGCAGAGTCTCTAGGGCATCGGGAGATGATGTTTGTCGGGCGGTGTGGGTGGGAGTGATGGGTGTAGATACAAAATGTGTCTCTGATCCGATGGTTGTCAAAGCCGATAATTGTCCATGGCCGTAGGTGTCCTGTGTCCTGTCCTTAGGTTTCTTGTCCGTGGGCATAGAATCCTTGTCCGTGCCGTAGTCAGTGATTCTTCGTGTCGGTAGGGTCCAGGTGGGTGGTGGACAATTCTGCAAACCCTTTCACAGCAGGGCATGCTGTTGCTGCAACTGCCTGCTCCGCTTTCATGTTTTCCAGCTTTTCAATGACAAGCTGAAGTTTTAGATGGCGTTTAACATCTCCCACTGAGTCATGGGCTCTTTTAGGCTCAGTAAAAGTGAGAGGTGAATAGATATTAAAGGCAGTTGGTTGTACGTTTTTTTTTTCCTTCCAAAGGTATCATAGTGGGGGGGTTTGCAGACCATGGTGGCAGATTCACGTGCACTACTTGCTCCCCTTCCCGGTGAGTTCCGACAAATTTATCACTTTGCTCTGATAACACGGCATAATTACTTAGCATAGTAACTGGGGTAGGCGAAAGAGCACCCAAAAACAACAAACACGTTCTCCATAGTAGATTGTTTCCATTTCGAATCGGTTCTGTAGAAATCGCAACTGGTGTTAAAGCTGCAAAGGCTGAAGCGGCAGCAACGCAAACCGCCTCCATTTCGGTTAGAGTCCTTTCAATTAATTTCCAGAGAGTTATTAATGACTTAGGTTCTTTCGCCCCAACTGAGGGTTCGTCAAGGAGTTAAACTCCGATAGCCTCCCAAGTAGGCAAATCAAATGCTGTATTTACGTTTGTTATAAGATTCCTTTCTTCGCTCCACAAAAGGAGCTATTTTAAAGCATTTTTAATTACTCTCTTAGAGAGCATATTGTATAACTCCAGTCCAACGGGAGGGAGGGCTACGAACTCCTGGGTCCAGAGGAGCAGAAGGCAATGATGGAGTAACAGCTGCCTCCTCCTTTACTTTTTTTTATGTTGATTGCTTTTCTGTAATTTTTCTCTTTGTGATATTTCCAATTTCTGCAATCGCCCAGTAAGTTTACACATTCCAGTCTCTCCTTCCTCCCCTTCTGAATTTGGCCAAGTAGCTTTGGAGGAAGGAGGGCAACTAGGAGTTGGATCCGAGGGAGTATTCTCAACAGCAGAAGCTGGAGTTTGTGTTGACTCGTTAGTTTTTAAAGCAGAGTTAGTTTTCGGAGTAGAATTAGAGGACTCAGAAACTTCACCCCCCGAGGTGTTAGACTGCTGTTTTTGAATTGAGTCCTGTAACTCCGCAGCATTTGAACAAACCGGGTGAACCAGTCCGCATACCGGAGTTTCTAACAGGGTGGCAGATGGTGTCACTGAGACAGACAGAGCTTGAACAGCTGCAGCAGCTACTTGCCTCTCTGTCTGCATAGCGTTTAGGGTGTTAAATAATACACGCCAGGACGCACCCAACAATCGCAATAGTTTTTCTTCCTTTCCTCCAGTAATCACCGCATCCCAAATATGATCTCCTATCGCTCGCCACTCAGCAACACTGAATATCAGCGCTACTTCTTCCAGGTGTCCCGACCTGCGTGCCCATTTAATTAAATCTGAAAGCCCTATTGGAGTCACCATCTCGCTTTTCTTTGAGAAAATACCTAGAGTTGGCTTCTATGCAGCTAGCCCTATTGGAGATGCCTGCTCGCCTCTCTTAGAGAGTGTACTTAAGAGCAGTTTCTCCGCAGCTCCCCACTCCATTGTGGGCACAGAGGGTGGGTAGCGACCCCACATCCAGCTACCGCAACACTAACGATTCTCAGCGGTGCCTCCTCTGTAGCAACCGTCTCCGAAACCTTCTTTCCGGTCCCTGTTCGGGCGCCAATTGTTGAGTGTTCCCCACGTCCTAATCGAGATCTTGGGAAAATTGTAGGTCCAGGGTCTTCGAAAGAGCGGGACGGCGCTAGGAATCAGACCGCACACCAATATGGCTAAAAGCAGTCAGTTCACTTTATTCTACAGAACAGCGTGATTATATACTCTCTAGCAAGCTTAACAAAGCATGGCTGGGAACCACGGGGGGAGGGAAGCGAAAACAGTGAAAGCAACAGAGCGGAAACCTGTGCAAGGCCTATATCTTATCTTGACTCAGAGGAATGCTTCAGAATTAGGAACTTCTATTCACAGACCATACTCCCCAACCCCTTATCTGACTTTGTTGCTGGCTCCGCAATCCTTTAAAGTGATGTTTCATTCTGGCTGTTTTGTTCGCAGGGATAGAGAGTGGGAAATATGTGGCCGTTCTCAATGAGCCATTCCTCCACAAACATGCTCCTATTGCTATGTTTCCTGAATGTGTTTCGAGTCCTGTTTAGGGGTGCAATAAAATGTTTTAAGAATACTGCCCAGAGATCTGTTCTGAGGCCAAATAGTCAAAGGTGGCATGGCATGTGGGAGAATATAGGCAAGTATCTAGAGAACTTCTCACCTCCAATCATTTGGAACTTCATACCTGAACAGCTACAGGACCCTGATAAAGTGATAGAATATTTTAAGGGAAAGTGCTGTGGCACAACTTACGGCGCTGTGCTGGGCCCTGGCCAGTATCTACCAAACACTGCTTCATAGTAGGCAGCACCCTCAGGGGGAAGAGAGGGAAAACAGGCCAACAGGCGCTGTGGCTACTCAAATGCCAATGACAGGCCGTGCAGCTGAACCAAAAAACCCAACCTGAACAAGTATCCGTCAGTCACCATTATACAGGAGAAAAAAAATACACCAAAAAATTGGTTTGCTTAGTGAGGGATAACGATGAACCAGGACCCTCACAGGAGCACGAGAAAGAGGCAGAACCAGAGATAGTCACTCGATCCAGTTGAGCACTTTGTTACCTGGCTGTTCCGATGCTGGGATAATGTGGCCAGTAGCATGGAAGTAGAGGGTAGAAAAGCCTAGCAGCTGGGATCCCTGTCTAGGGAAGGGGGCATTGGTAAAAAAACAGAAGCCCTCAGCCTCTGGAGGCAGCTTCTGCCAGGCACGAGGGAGAGATATCCCTTAAAAGAAGATGTTGCATGTCGTTCAAGCAAGTGGACCACCATGCAGAGAGATATCCAGTACCTGAGGGAAGTAGCTTGCAGGAGATGGTTTATTATGACCCAGACAATGTGCAGTTGCCCACAGATTCATATGAATTCCAGTAAACACAGCCTATGTAGCGGAAGTTTGTGCAGAGCGCACCATTGTTGTATGCCAACCCACTGGCAGTAATAGACTGGAAAGGTGAAGTGGCACCAACTGTGAATGAAGTGGCTGGCTGCTTTCAGCAATACAAAGAAAGTTTCTGCTCCTCCCCTGTCTTGGCTGTGGAGAAACCTTCCTGGAAGGTCCAACAATTCAAAGACAATATATCCTATTCCCTGCCTGTACAGACCAGTATCTCAGCTACAAGGAGTAAGTTTTCCTCTGATCCATAGAGAGGATACAGAGGGTCCACAGGATATGGCATCCTGTGGTTTTACCTATGTTACCATGTTGGGGACATGAGGAGGTGGGATGGAAAGCCTACCTTGACCGTAGAGAAACAAGGACAAGAGATGCAAGGAAAAGCAATCACAAAAAGGAATTCTTCCATCAAAAATGGAAGCTTCTGTGCAGACAACAGGCTGTGGGAAGTGCGTAGGCCTCTTTCCCGGAGCAGAGGTGGGTGGCAATCTAGTCTGTACAAGGTGTGTCCATGTGGAGGACCTCCTGCAACAGTTGACTGAGCTTCAGGAGATGGTCAAAGGGCTGCTGTGGTGATTTAACCCTGGCTGGAGGCCAGATGCTCACCAACGCCCACCAAAGTCGCTCTATCACTCCCCTTTTCAGCTAGACAGGAGAGAAAATGGATATTGAGAGGCTTAGGAGTCGAGATAAGGACAGGGAGAGATCATTCAGCAATTAGCGTCACAGGCAGAACAGACTCAACTCAGAATAAAAAAACAGGGCACAGCGCGTCAGTTTGCGCAGCAGTTAGAGCAGGTAGAGTGAGCGGGAAGGGTGCAGTCTCACAGTTCAGGCGGTAAGTTGAGTTGGTAAGAGGCAGCCCAGCCATGGTATCCACCCGGTGGAAAGCTGCATCCTCCATAACTACCAGAAGGGATACGTCAACCAATACGGAGCTCCCAGCAAAACATCACGCCATCCAGGCCTCTGGCTGCAGGGAGTGCCTCTAAACAGTAGATATGAGGCTCTAACTGTGGAGGACCAGGCAGGGGACAATGTGGATGCTGATTCATCTACGCCAGAGGAGGGGTGAAGATCAAAGCAACATACTTCCAGAATTACTACATCTGCAGCAAGAAGGAAAAGACGAGTGATAGTGGTAGGAGACTCCCTGCTAAGGGGAACGGAGGGACCAATATGCAGGGCAGACCCTACTCATAGGGAGGTCTGCTGCCTCCCGGGAGCCCGGGTTAGGGGTATCACTAGGAAACTTCCTAGCTTGGTACGGGCCTCAGACTACTATCCACTACTTCTCTTCCATGTGGGGGGTGACGAATCTGCAGTACATAGTCCAAGAGCAATCAGAGGGACTTCAGGGCCCTGGGACAGCTAGTGAGGGAATCTGGAGCCCAGGTGAGATTTTTTCCTCACTCCTTCCAGTTGCAGGCAGTGACATTGGATGGAATAAGCGTAAACAATCTATTAATACATGGCTCCATGGCTGGTGCCAACGAAATAATTCTGGGTTTTTTGACAATAGGATGGCCTACGTGGCACCAGGCATACTACAGGCATCACATGAGAGCCACCTTTCTCATAGAGGAAAGAGGATCTATGCCTAGGAGCTTGCAGGAATCGTAGACATGGCTTAAAGAAGAAGAAGAATAAGAATATGAAGAAGAAGAATACGAATAAGAAGACTACGAAAAAGAAGAAGAATACGAAGAAGAATAAGATGTAGAAGAAGAAGAAGAATATGAAGAATACGAAGAATACAAAGAAGAAGAAGAAGAAGAAGGAGAAGAAGAAGAAGAAGAAGAAGAAAAAGAAGAATAAGAAGAAGAATACGAAGAAGAAGAAGAAAAAGAAGAATTCGAAGAATAATAAGAAGAATGCGAAGAAGAAGAATTTGAAGAACAATTCGAAGAAGAATTCGATAAGAGAAGAAGAAGAAGAATTCGAAGAAGAAGAAGAAGAAGAATTCGAAGAATTCGAAGAAGAAGAAGAAGAATTTGAAGAAGAAGAAGAATTCGAAGAAGAAGAAGAAGAATTCAAAGAAGAAGAATTCGAAGAAGAAGAATTTGAAGAAGAATTCGAAGAAGAAGAAGAATTCGAAGAAGAAGAAGAAAAATTCGTAGAAGAAGAATTCGAAGAAGAAGAAGAATTCGAAGAAGAAGAATTCGAAAAAGAAGAAGAAGAATTCGAAGAAGAAGAAGAAGAATTCGAAGAAGAATTCGAAGAAGAAGAAGAATTCGAAGAAGAAGAATTCGAAGAAGAAGAATTCGAAGAAGAATTCGAAGAATTCGAAGAAGAATTCGAAGAAGAATTCAAAGAAGAATTTGAAATAGAAGAATTCGAAGAAGAAGAAGAATTCGAAGAAGAATTCGAAGAAGAAGAATTATTAGAAGAAGAAGAATTCGAAGAAGAAGTATTCGAAGAAGAATTCGAAGAAGAAGAAGAATTCGAAGAACAAGAAGTATTCGAAGAAGAATTCGAAGCAGAATTCGAAGAAGAAGAATTCGAAGAAGAATTCGAAGAAGAAGACGAAGAATTCGAAGAAGAATAAGAATTCGAAGAAGAAAAAGAAGAAGAATTCGAAGAAGAAGAATTTGAAGAAGAAGAAGAAGAATTCGAAGTAGAAGAATTCGAAGAAGAAGAAGAATTCGAAGAAGAAGAAGAAGAATTCGAAGAAGAAGAAGAATTCGAAGAAGGAGAATTTGATGAAGAAGAAGAAGAATTCGAAGAAGAAAAAGTATTCGAAGAAGAATTCGAAGAAGAATTCAAATAAGAATTCGAAGAAGAATAATTCGAATAAGAATTCGAAGAAGAATTCGATAAGAATTCAAAGAAGAAGAAAAATTCGAGGAAGAAGAAGAAGACAAAAAAGAAGAATTCGAAGAAGAAGAAGACGAAGAGTTCGAAGAAGAATTCGAAGAAGAAGAATTCGAAGAAGAAGAAGAATTCGAAGAAGAAGAATTTGAAAAAGAAGAAGAAGAATTCGAAGACGAAGAAGAAGAATTCGAAGAAGAAATCGAAGAAGAAGAATTCGAAGAAGAAGAATTCGAAGAAAAAGAAGAAGAATTCGAAGAAGAAGAATTTTAAGAAGAAGAATTCGAAGAAGAAGAATTCGAAGAAGAAGAAGAATTCAAAGAAGAAGAATTCGAAGAAGAAGAAGAATTCGAAGAAGAAGAAGAAGAATTCATAGAAGAAGAAGAAGAATTCGAAGAAGAAGGAGATCATAAGAATTCGAAGAAGAAGAAGAAGAAGAATTCGAAGAAGAAGAAGAATTCGAAGAAGCATTCGAAGAAGAAGAATTCAAAGAAGAATTCGAAGAAGAAGAAGAAGAAGAAGAGGAATTCGAAGAAGTATAATTCGAAGAAGAATTCGAAGAAGAAGAAGAATTCGAAGAAGAATAACTCGAAGAATTCGAAGAAGAAGAAGAAGAAGAAGAAGAAGAAGAAGAAGAAGAAGAAGAAGAAGAAGACGAAAAAGAAGAAGAATTCGAAGAAGAAGAAGAAGAATTCGAAGACGAAGAATTTGAAGAAGAAGAATTCGAAGAAGAAGAATTCGAAACAGAATTCGAAAAAGAAGAATTCGAAGAAGAAGAATTCGAAGAAGAAGAAGAATTCGAAGAAGAATTCGAAGAAGAAGAATTCGAAGAAGAATAACTCGAAGAAGAAGAAGAAGAATTCGAAGAAGAATTCGAAGAAGAAGAAGAAGAATTCGAAGAAGAAGAAGAAGTCGAATAATAATAATAAGAAGAAGAATTCAAAGAAGAAGAAGAAGAATTCGAAGAAGAAGAATTCAAAAAATTCGAAGAATTCGAAAAAGAAGAAAAAGATGAAGAAGATTTCGAAGAAGAAGAAGAATTCGAAGAATAATTTGAAGAAGAATTCGAAGCAGAAGAAGAATTCGAAGAAGAATTCAAAGAAGAATTCGAAGAAGAAGAAGAAGACGAAGAAGAAGAAGAAGAATTCGAAGAAGAATTCGAAGAAGAAGAAGAATTCGAAGAAGAAGAATTCGAAGAAGAAGAATTTGAAGAAGAATACGAAGAAGAAGAATTCGAAACAGAATTCGAAAAAGAAGAATTCGAAGAAGAAGAATTCGAAGAAGAAGAAGAATTCGAAAAAGAATTCGAAGAAGAAGAATTCGAAGAAGAAGAAGAAGAATTCGAAGAAGAAGAAGAAGAAGTCGAATAATAATAATAATAAGAAGAATTCGAAGAAGAAGAATTCGAAGAATTCGAAGAATAAGAAGAAGAAGAAGAAGAAGATGAAGAAGATTTCGAAGAAGAAGAAGAATTCGAAGAAGAATTCGAAGAATTCGAAGCAGAAGAAGAATTCAAAGAAGAATTCAAAGAAGAATTCGAAGAAGAGAAAGAATTCGAAGAAGAAGAAGAAGATTTCGAAGAATTCGAAGAAGAAGAAGAAGAAGAAGAATTTGAAGAAGAAGAAGAATTCAAAAAAGAAGAAGAAGAATTCGAAGAAGAAGAAGAATACGGAGAAGAAGAATTTGAAGAGAATTCGAAGAAGAAGAATAATTTGAAGAAGAAGAATTCGAAGAAGAAGAAGAATTCGAAGAATTCGAAGAAGAATTCTTAGAAGAAGAATTCGAAGAAGAAGAATTCGAAGAAGAAGAACTAGAAAAAGAAGAAGAATTCGAAGAAGAAGAATAATTTGAAGAAGAATTCGAAGAAGAAGAAGAAGAATTCGAAGAAGAAGAAGAAGAATTCGAAGAAGAATTCGAAGAAGAATTTGAAGTAGAAGAATTCGAAGAAGAAGAAGGATTCGAAGAAGAATTCGAAGAAGAAGAAGAAGATTTCGAAGAAGAAGAAGAATTCGAAGAAGGAGAATTCGTAGAAGAATAAGAAGAAGAATTCGAAGAAGAAGAAGTATTCGAAGAAGAATTCGAAAAAGAAGAAGTATTCGAACAAGAATTAGAAGAAGAATTCAAAGAATTCGAAGAAGAATAATTTGAAGAAGAAGAAGAATAATAAGAAGAATTCGAAGAAGAAGAATTCGAAGAAGAATTCGAAGAAGAATTCGAAGAGGAAGAAGAAGAAGAATTCGAAGAATTCGAAGAAGAATTCGAAGAAGAAGAAGTATTCGAAGAAGAATTCGGAAAAAAAAAAGAAGTATTCGAAGAAGAAAAAGAAGAATTCGAAGAAGAATTCGGAGAAGAAGAGTTTGAAGAAGAATTCGAAGAAGAATAAGAATTCGAAGAAGAAGAAGAAGAATTCGAAAAATTCGCAGAAGAATTCGTAGAAGAAGAATTCGAAGAAGAATTCGAAGTAGAAGTATTCGAAGAAGAAGAAGAATTCGAAGAAGAAGAATTCGAAGAAGAAGAATTTGAAGAAGAATACGAAGAAGAAGAATTCGAAACAGAATTCGAAAAAGAAGAATTCGAAGAAGAAGAATTCGAAGAAGAAGAAGAATTCGAAAAAGAATTCGAAGAAGAAGAATTCGAAGAAGAAGAAGAAGAATTCGAAGAAGAAGAAGAAGAAGTCGAATAATAATAATAATAAGAAGAATTCGAAGAAGAAGAATTCGAAGAATTCGAAGAATAAGAAGAAGAAGAAGAAGAAGATGAAGAAGATTTCGAAGAAGAAGAAGAATTCGAAGAAGAATTCGAAGAATTCGAAGCAGAAGAAGAATTCAAAGAAGAATTCAAAGAAGAATTCGAAGAAGAGAAAGAATTCGAAGAAGAAGAAGATTTCGAAGAATTCGAAGAAGAAGAAGAAGAAGAAGAATTTGAAGAAGAAGAAGAATTCAAAAAAGAAGAAGAAGAATTCGAAGAAGAAGAAGAATACGGAGAAGAAGAATTTGAAGAGAATTCGAAGAAGAAGAATAATTTGAAGAAGAAGAATTCGAAGAAGAAGAAGAATTCGAAGAATTCGAAGAAGAATTCTTAGAAGAAGAATTCGAAGAAGAAGAATTCGAAGAAGAAGAACTAGAAAAAGAAGAAGAATTCGAAGAAGAAGAATAATTTGAAGAAGAATTCGAAGAAGAAGAAGAAGAATTCGAAGAAGAAGAAGAAGAATTCGAAGAAGAATTCGAAGAAGAATTTGAAGTAGAAGAATTCGAAGAAGAAGAAGGATTCGAAGAAGAATTCGAAGAAGAAGAAGAAGATTTCGAAGAAGAAGAAGAATTCGAAGAAGGAGAATTCGTAGAAGAATAAGAAGAAGAATTCGAAGAAGAAGAAGTATTCGAAGAAGAATTCGAAAAAGAAGAAGTATTCGAACAAGAATTAGAAGAAGAATTCAAAGAATTCGAAGAAGAATAATTTGAAGAAGAAGAAGAAGAATAAGAAGAATTCGAAGAAGAAGAATTCGAAGAAGAATTCGAAGAAGAATTCGAAGAGGAAGAAGAAGAAGAATTCGAAGAATTCGAAGAAGAATTCGAAGAAGAAGAAGTATTCGAAGAAGAATTCGGAAAAAAAAAAGAAGTATTCGAAGAAGAAAAAGAATTCGAAGAAGAATTCGGAGAAGAAGAGTTTGAAGAAGAATTCGAAGAAGAATAAGAATTCGAAGAAGAAGAAGAAGAATTCGAAAAATTCGCAGAAGAAGAAGAATTAGATGAAGAAGAAGAGGAAGAAGAAGAAGAAGAAGAAGAAGAAGAAGAAGAAGAAAAAGAATTCTAAGAAGAAGAATTCTAAGAAGAAGAATTTGAAGAGGAATTCGAAGAAGAAGAATTTGAAGAAGAAGAATAAGAAGAAGAATTTGAAAAAGAAGAAGAATTCGAAGAAGAAGAATTTGAAGTAGAATTCGAAGAAGAAGAAGAAGAAGAAGAAGAATTTGAAGAAGAAGAAGAATTCGAAGAAGAAGAATTTGAAGAAGAATTCGAAGAAGAAGAAGAAGAATTCGAAGAAGAAGAAGAAGAATTCGAAGAAGAAGAATTCGAAGAAGTATTCGAAGAAGAAGAAGAAGAAGATTTCGAAGAAGAATTCGAAGAAGAAGAAGAATTCGAAGAAGAATTCGAAAAAGAAGAAGAATTCGAAGAAGAATTCGAAGAAGAAGAAGAATTCGAAGAAGAAGAAGAATTTGAAGAAGAATTTGAAGAAGAAGAAGAAGAAGAAGAATTCGAAGAAGAAGAAGAATTCGAAGAAGAATTCGAAGAAGAAGAGGAATTCGAAGAAAAAGAAGAAGAAAAGAAGAAGAATTCGAAGAAGAAGAATTCGAAGAATTCGAAGAAGAAGAAGAAGAATTCGAAGAAAAAGAAGAAGAAGAATTCGAAGAAGAAGAATTTTAAGAAGAAGAATTCGAAGAAGAAGAATTCGAAGAAGAAGAAGAATTCAAAGAAGAAGAATTCGAAGAAGAAGAAGAATTCGAAGAAGAAGAAGAATAATTCGTAGAAGAAGAAGAATTCGAAGAAGAAGAAGAAGAAGAAGAAGAAGAAGAAGAAGAAGAAGAAGAAGAAGAAGAAGAAGAATTCGAAAAAGAAGAATAAGAAGAATTCGATGAAGAATAATTCGAAGAAGAAGAATTCAAAAAGAAGAATTCGAAGAACAAGAAGAAGAAGAATTCGAAGAAGAAGAAGATCATAAGAATTCGAAGAAGAAGAAGAAGAAGAAGATGAAGAAGAATTCGAAGAAGAAGAAGAATTCGAAGAAGAATTCGAAGAAGAAGAAGAAGAATTCGAAGAAGAAGAAGAATTCGAATAAGAAGGAGAAGAAGAAGAAGAATTCGAAGAAGAAGAATTCGAAGAAGAAGAAGAAGAAGAATTCGAATAAGAAGAAGAAGAAGAATTCGAAGAAGAAGAATTCGAAGAATTGGAAGAAGATGAAGAAGATTTCGAAGAAGACGACGAATTCGAAGAAGAATTCGAAGAAGAATTCGAAGCAGAAGAAGAATTCGAAGAAGAAGAATTCGAAGAATTCGAAGACTTCAAAGAAGAAGAAGAAGAAGAAAAGGAATTCGAAAAAAAAGAAGAAGTCGAAGAAGAAGAATTCGAAGAAGAAGAAGAAGAAGAAGAATTCGAAGAAGAAGAAGAATTCGAAGAAGAAGAAGAATTCGAATAAGAATTCGAAGAAGAAGAATTCGAAGAAGAAGAAGAATTCGAAGAATTCGAAGAAGAAGAATTCGAAGAAGAAGTATTCGAAGAAAAAGAATTCGAAGAATTCGAAGAAGAAAAAGGAGAAGAATTCGAAGAAGGAGAAGAAGAAGAAGAAGAAGAAGAAGAAGAAGAATTCGAAGAATTCGAAGAAGAATTCGAATAAGAATTCGAAGAAGAAGAAGAATTCGAAGAAGAATTCAAAGAAGAATTCGAAGAAGAGAAAGAATTCGAAGAAGAAGAAGAAGATTTCGAAGAATTCGAAGAAGAAGAAGAAGAAGAAGAATTTGAAGAAGAAGAAGAATTCAAAAAAGAAGAAGAAGAATTCGAAGAAGAAGAAGAATACGGAGAAGAAGAATTTGAAGAGAATTCGAAGAAGAAGAATAATTTGAAGAAGAAGAATTCGAAGAAGAAGAAGAATTCGAAGAATTCGAAGAAGAATTCTTAGAAGAAGAATTCGAAGAAGAAGAATTCGAAGAAGAAGAACTAGAAAAAGAAGAAGAATTCGAAGAAGAAGAATAATTTGAAGAAGAATTCGAAGAAGAAGAAGAAGAATTCGAAGAAGAAGAAGAAGAATTCGAAGAAGAATTCGAAGAAGAATTTGAAGTAGAAGAATTCGAAGAAGAAGAAGGATTCGAAGAAGAATTCGAAGAAGAAGAAGAAGATTTCGAAGAAGAAGAAGAATTCGAAGAAGGAGAATTCGTAGAAGAATAAGAAGAAGAATTCGAAGAAGAAGAAGTATTCGAAGAAGAATTCGAAAAAGAAGAAGTATTCGAACAAGAATTAGAAGAAGAATTCAAAGAATTCGAAGAAGAATAATTTGAAGAAGAAGAAGAATAATAAGAAGAATTCGAAGAAGAAGAATTCGAAGAAGAATTCGAAGAAGAATTCGAAGAGGAAGAAGAAGAAGAATTCGAAGAATTCGAAGAAGAATTCGAAGAAGAAGAAGTATTCGAAGAAGAATTCGGAAAAAAAAAAGAAGTATTCGAAGAAGAAAAAGAAGAATTCGAAGAAGAATTCGGAGAAGAAGAGTTTGAAGAAGAATTCGAAGAAGAATAAGAATTCGAAGAAGAAGAAGAAGAATTCGAAAAATTCGCAGAAGAATTCGTAGAAGAAGAATTCGAAGAAGAATTCGAAGTAGAAGTATTCGAAGAAGAAGAAGAATTCGAAGAAGAATTCGAAGAAGAATTTGAAGAAGATTTCAAAGAAGAATTCGAAGAAGAAGAATTCGAAGAAGAATTCGAAGAAGAAGGAGAAGAATAAGAATTCGAAGAAGAAGAAGAATTAGATGAAGAAGAAGAGGAAGAAGAAGAAGAAGAAGAAGAAGAAGAAGAAGAAGAAAAAGAATTCTAAGAAGAAGAATTCTAAGAAGAAGAATTTGAAGAGGAATTCGAAGAAGAAGAATTTGAAGAAGAAGAATAAGAAGAAGAATTTGAAAAAGAAGAAGAATTCGAAGAAGAAGAATTTGAAGTAGAATTCGAAGAAGAAGAAGAAGAAGAAGAAGAATTTGAAGAAGAAGAAGAATTCGAAGAAGAAGAATTTGAAGAAGAATTCGAAGAAGAAGAAGAAGAATTCGAAGAAGAAGAAGAAGAATTCGAAGAAGAAGAATTCGAAGAAGTATTCGAAGAAGAAGAAGAAGAAGATTTCGAAGAAGAATTCGAAGAAGAAGAAGAATTCGAAGAAGAATTCGAAAAAGAAGAAGAATTCGAAGAAGAATTCGAAGAAGAAGAAGAATTCGAAGAAGAAGAAGAATTTGAAGAAGAATTTGAAGAAGAAGAAGAAGAAGAAGAATTCGAAGAAGAAGAAGAATTCGAAGAAGAATTCGAAGAAGAAGAGGAATTCGAAGAAAAAGAAGAAGAAAAGAAGAAGAATTCGAAGAAGAAGAATTCGAAGAATTCGAAGAAGAAGAAGAAGAATTCGAAGAAAAAGAAGAAGAAGAATTCGAAGAAGAAGAATTTTAAGAAGAAGAATTCGAAGAAGAAGAATTCGAAGAAGAAGAAGAATTCAAAGAAGAAGAATTCGAAGAAGAAGAAGAATTCGAAGAAGAAGAAGAATAATTCGTAGAAGAAGAAGAATTCGAAGAAGAAGAAGAAGAAGAAGAAGAAGAAGAAGAAGAAGAAGAAGAAGAAGAAGAAGAAGAATTCGAAAAAGAAGAATAAGAAGAATTCGATGAAGAATAATTCGAAGAAGAAGAATTCAAAAAGAAGAATTCGAAGAACAAGAAGAAGAAGAATTCGAAGAAGAAGAAGATCATAAGAATTCGAAGAAGAAGAAGAAGAAGAAGATGAAGAAGAATTCGAAGAAGAAGAAGAATTCGAAGAAGAATTCGAAGAAGAAGAAGAAGAATTCGAAGAAGAAGAAGAATTCGAATAAGAAGGAGAAGAAGAAGAAGAATTCGAAGAAGAAGAATTCGAAGAAGAAGAAGAAGAAGAATTCGAATAAGAAGAAGAAGAAGAATTCGAAGAAGAAGAATTCGAAGAATTGGAAGAAGATGAAGAAGATTTCGAAGAAGACGACGAATTCGAAGAAGAATTCGAAGAAGAATTCGAAGCAGAAGAAGAATTCGAAGAAGAAGAATTCGAAGAATTCGAAGACTTCAAAGAAGAAGAAGAAGAAGAAAAGGAATTCGAAAAAAAAGAAGAAGTCGAAGAAGAAGAATTCGAAGAAGAAGAAGAAGAAGAAGAATTCGAAGAAGAAGAAGAATTCGAAGAAGAAGAAGAATTCGAATAAGAATTCGAAGAAGAAGAATTCGAAGAAGAAGAAGAATTCGAAGAATTCGAAGAAGAAGAATTCGAAGAAGAAGTATTCGAAGAAAAAGAATTCGAAGAATTCGAAGAAGAAAAAGGAGAAGAATTCGAAGAAGGAGAAGAAGAAGAAGAAGAAGAAGAAGAAGAATAATTCGAAGAATTCGAAGAAGAATTCGAATAAGAATTCGAAGAAGAAGAAGAATTCGAAGAAGAAGACGAATTCGAAGGAGAATTCGAAGAAGAAGAAGAATTCGAAGAAGAAGAATTCCAAGAAGAAGAAGAATTAGAAGAAGAATTCTAAGAAGAATAAGAATTCAAAGAATTAGAAGAAGAAGAAGAAGAATTCAAAGAAGAATTCGAAGAAGAATTCGAAGAATTCGAAGAAGAAGAAGAATTCGAAGAATTCAAAGAAGAAGAAGAAGAAGAACTGGTAGAAGAAGAAGAATTTGAAGAATAATTCGAAGAAAAAGAATTCGAAGAATTCGAAGAAGAAGAATTCGAAGAAGAATTCGAAGAAGAAGAAAAAGAATCCAAAGAAGAATTCGAAGAAGAATTCGAAGAATTCGAAAAATTCGAAGAAGAAGAAGAAGAAGAAGAAGAAGAAGAAGAAGAAGAATTCAAAGAAGATTTCGAAGAAGAATTCGAAGAAAAATTCAAAGAAGAAGAATTCGAAGAAGAATTCGAAGAAGAAGAAGAAGAATTCGAAGAAGAAGTATTCGAAGAAGAATTCGAAGAAGAAGAATTCGAAGAAGAATAATTCGAAGAAGAAGAACAATTGGAAGTAGTAGAAGAATTCAAAGAAGAAGAAGAAGACTTCGAAGAAGAATAATTCAAAGAATTCAAAGAAGAAGAATTCGAAGAATTCAAAGAAGAAGAATTCGAAGAAGAATTCGTAGAAGAAGAATTCGAAGAAGAAGAAGAGTTCGAAGAAGAAGATGAAGAATTCGAAGAAGAATTCGAAGAAGAAGATGAAGAATTCGAAGAAGAAGAATTCGAAGAAGAATTCGAAGAAGAAGAAGAAGAAGAATTCGAAAAAGTAGAATTCGAAGAAGAAGAATTCGAAGAATAAGAATTCAAAGCAGAATTCGAAGAAGAATTCGAAGAAGAAGAATTCGAAGAAGAATTCAAAGCAGAAGAATTCGGAGAAGAATTCAAAGAAGAAGAAGAAGAATTCGAAGATGAATTCAAAGAAGAAGAAGAATTCGAAGAATTCGAAGAAGAATAATTCGAAGAAGAAGAATTCGAAGAAGAAGAAGAAGAATTCGAAGAATTCGAAGAAGAAGAATTCGAAGAAGAATTCGAAGAAGAAGAAGGAGAATTCGAAGAAAAAGAAGAAGAAGAAGAGTAAGAATTCGAAGAAGAAGAATATGAAGAATTCGAAGAAGAAGTAGAAGAAAAAGAAGAAGAAGAAGAAGAAGAAGAAGAAGAAGAAGAAGAAGAAGAATTCGAAAAAGAATTCAAAGAAGAATTCGAAGAAGAATTTGGAAGAAGAATTCGAAGAAGAAGAAGAAGAAGAATTCGAAGAAGAATTCGAAGAAGAAGTATTCGAAGAAGAAGAAGAAGAATTCGAAGAAGAAGAATTCGCAGAAGAAGAATTCGAAGAAGAAGAATTCGAAGAAGAATTCGAAGAAGAATTCGAAGAAGAAGAAGAAGAATTTGAAGAGGAATTCGAAAGAGAAGAAGAAGAAGAAGAAGAAGAAGAAGAAAAAGAAGAAGAAGAAGAAAAAGATGAAGAAGAAAAAGATGAATTCGAAAAAGAAGTAGAATTCGATGAAGAAAAATAATTCGAAGAAGAAGAATTCGAAGAAGAATTCGAAGAAGAAGAAGAAGAAGAATTCGAAGAAGAATTCTAAGAAAAATTTGAAGAAGAATTCGAACAAGAAGAAGAAGAAGAAGAAGAGTTCGAAGAATTCGAAGAAGAAGAATTCGAAGAAGAAGAATTAAAAGAAGAAGAAGAATAAGAAGAAGAATAAGAAGAAGAAGAAGAAGAAGAAGACGAAAAAGAAGAAGAATTTGAAGAAGAAGAAGAATTCGAAGAAGAAAAAGAATTCGAAGAAGAAGAATTTGAAGAAGAAGAATTTGAAGAAGAAGAAGAAGAAGAAGAAGAAGAAGAATTCAAAGAAGAATTCGAAGAAGAATTCGAAGAAGAATTCGAAGAAGTAGAAGAAGAAGAAGAAGAGTTCGAAGAAGAAGAAGAAGAAGAATTCGAAGAAGAAGAAAGAAGAAGAAGAAAAATAATTCGAAGAAGAATTCGAAGAAGAATTCGAAGTAGAATTCGAAGAAGAATAATAAGAAGAAGAATTCGAAAAAGTAGAATTCGAAGAAGAATAATTCGAAGAAGAAGAATTCGAAGAAGAATTCGAAGAAGAAGAAGAAGAATTCAAAGAAGAATTCAAAGAAGAAGAATTCGAAGAAGAATTCAAAGAAGAAAAAGAAGAAGAATTCGAAGATGAATTCAAAGAAGAAGAAGAAGAATTCGGAGAAGAATTCGAATTAAAAGAAGAATTCGGAGAAGAATTTGAAGAATTCGAAGAAGAATTCGAAGAAGAATTCGAAGAAGAAGAAGAAGAATTCGAAGAAGAAGAAGAAGAATTCGAAGAAGAATTCGAAGAAGAAGAAGAAGAATTCGAAGAAGAAGAAGAAGAAGATTTCGAAGAAGAATTCGAAGACGAAGAAGAATTCGAAGAAGAAGAATTCGAAGAAGAAGAAGAATTCGAAGAAGAATTCGAAGAAGAATTTGAAGAATTATTAGAAGAAAAAGAAGAAGAATTCGAAGAAGAAATCGAAGAAGTCGAAGAAGAATTCGAAGAAGAAGAAGAAGAATTCGAAGAAGAAGATTCGAAGAAGAATTCGAAGAAGAAGATTCGAAGAAGAATTCGAAGAAGAAGAAGAAGAATAAGAAGAATTCGAAGAAGAAGAATTCGAAGACGAAGAAGGAGAATTCGAAGATTAAGAAGAGTAAGAATTCGAAGAAGAAGAATATGAAGAATTCGAAGAAGAAGAATTCGAAGAAGAAGAAGAAGAAGAATTCGAAGTAGAAGAATTCGAAGAAGAAGAAGAAGAAGAAGAAGAAGAAGAAGAAGAAGAAGAAGAAGAATTCGAAGAAGAATTCGAAAAAGAAGAAGAAGAAGAATTCGAAGAAGAAGAAGAAGAATTCGAAGAAGAAGAAGAATTCGAAGAAGGAGAATTTGATGAAGAAGAAGAAGAATTCGAAGAAGAAAAAGTATTCGAAGAAGAATTCGAAGAAGAATTCAAATAAGAATTCGAAGAAGAATAATTCGAATAAGAATTCGAAGAAGAATTCAATAAGAATTCAAAGAAGAAGAAAAATTCGAGGAAGAAGAAGAAGACAAAAAAGAAGAATTCGAAGAAGAAGAAGACGAAGAGTTCGAAGAAGAATTCGAAGAAGAAGAATTCGAAGAAGAAGAAGAAGAATTCGAAGAAGAAATCGAAGAAGAAGAATAATTCGAAGAAGAAGAGGAATTCGAAGAACAAGAAGGATTTGAAGAAGAATTCGAAAAGTTCGAAGAAGAATTCGTAAAAGAAGAATTCGAAGAAGAAGAATTCGAAGAAGAAGAAGTATTCGAAGAATTCGAAGAATTCAAAGAAGAATTCGAAGAAGAATTCGAAGAAGAATTCGAATAAGTATTCGAAGAAGAATTCGAAGAAGAATTCGAAGAAGAAGAATTCGAAGAATTCGAAGAAGGATTCGAAGAAGAAGAATTCGAAGAAAAAGAAGAAGAATTCGAAGAAGAAGAATTTTAAGAAGAAGAAGTCGAAGAAGAAGAATTCGAAGAAGAAGAAGAATTCGAAGAAGAAGAAGAATTCGAAGAAGCATTCGAAGAAGAAGAATTCAAAGAAGAATTCGAAGAAGAATAATTTGAAAAAGAAGAAGAATTCAAAAAAGAAGAAGAAGAATTCGAAGAAGAAGAAGAATACGGAGAAGAAGAATTTGAAGAGAATTCGAAGAAGAAGAATAATTTGAAGAAGAAGAATTCGAAGAAGAAGAAGAATTCGAAGAATTCGAAGAAGAATTCGTAGAAGAAGAATTCGAAGAAGAAGAATTTGAAGAAGAAGAACTAGAAAAAGAAGAAGAATTCGAAGAAGAAGAAGAATAATTTGAAGAAGAATTCGAAGAAGAAGAAGAAGAATTCGAAGAAGAATTCGAAGAAGAATTTGAAGTAGAAGAATTCGAAGAAGAAGAATTCGAAGAAGAATTCGAAGAAGAATTTGAAGTAGAAGAATTCGAAGAAGAAGAAGGATTCGAAGAAGAATTCGAAGAAGAAGAAGAAGATTTCGAAGAAGAAGAAGAAGAAGAAGATGAAGAAGAATTCGAAGAAGAAGAAGAATTCGAAGAAGAATTCGAAGAAGAAGAAGAATAATTCGAAGAAGAAGAAGAATTCGAATAAGAAGGAGAAGAAGAAGAAGAATTCGAAGAAGAAGAATTCGAAGAAGAAGAAGAAGAAGAATTCGAATAAGAAGAAGAAGAAGAATTCGAAGAAGAAGAATTCGAAGAATTGGAAGAAGATGAAGAAGATTTCGAAGAAGACGACGAATTCGAAGAAGAATTCGAAGAAGAATTCGAAGCAGAAGAAGAATTCGAAGAAGAAGAATTCGAAGAATTCGAAGACTTCAAAGAAGAAGAAGAAGAAGAAAAGGAATTCGAAAAAAAAGAAGAATTCGAAGAAGAAGAATTCGAAGAAGAAGAAGAAGAAGAAGAATTCGAAGAAGAAGAAGAATTCGAAGAAGAAGAAGAATTCGAATAAGAATTCGAAGAAGAAGAATTCGAAGAAGAAGAAGAATTCGAAGAATTCGAAGAAGAAGAATTCGAAGAAGAAGTATTCGAAGAAAAAGAATTCGAAGAATTCGAAGAAGAAAAAGGAGAAGAATTCGAAGAAGGAGGAGAAGAAGAAGAAGAAGAAGAAGAAGAAGAAGAATTCGAAGAATTCGAAGAAGAATTCGAATAAGAATTCGAAGAAGAAGAAGAATTCGAAGAAGAAGACGAATTCGAAGGAGAATTCGAAGAAGAAGAAGAATTCGAAGAAGAAGAATTCCAAGAAGAAGAAGAATTAGAAGAAGAATTCTAAGAAGAATAAGAATTCAAAGAATTAGAAGAAGAAGAAGAAGAATTCAAAGAAGAATTCGAAGAAGAATTCGAAGAATTCGAAGAAGAAGAAGAATTCGAAGAATTCAAAGAAGAAGAAGAAGAAGAACTGGTAGAAGAAGAAGAATTTGAAGAATAATTCGAAGAAAAAGAATTCGAAGAATTCGAAGAAGAAGAATTCGAAGAAGAATTCGAAGAAGAAGAAAAAGAATCCAAAGAAGAATTCGAAGAAGAATTCGAAGAATTCGAAAAATTCGAAGAAGAAGAAGAAGAAGAAGAAGAAGAAGAAGAAGAAGAAGAATTCAAAGAAGATTTCGAAGAAGAATTCGAAGAAAAATTCAAAGAAGAAGAATTCGAAGAAGAATTCGAAGAAGAAGAAGAAGAATTCGAAGAAGAAGTATTCGAAGAAGAATTCGAAGAAGAAGAATTCGAAGAAGAATAATTCGAAGAAGAAGAACAATTGGAAGTAGTAGAAGAATTCAAAGAAGAAGAAGAAGACTTCGAAGAAGAATAATTCAAAGAATTCAAAGAAGAAGAATTCGAAGAATTCAAAGAAGAAGAATTCGAAGAAGAATTCGTAGAAGAAGAATTCGAAGAAGAATTCGAAGAAGAAGAAGAAGAATTCGAAGAAGAAGAAGAGTTCGAAGAAGAAGATGAAGAATTCGAAGAAGAATTCGAAGAAGAAGATGAAGAATTCGAAGAAGAAGAATTCGAAGAAGAATTCGAAGAAGAAGAAGAAGAAGAATTCGAAAAAGTAGAATTCGAAGAAGAAGAATTCGAAGAATAAGAATTCAAAGCAGAATTCGAAGAAGAATTCGAAGAAGAAGAATTCGAAGAAGAATTCAAAGCAGAAGAATTCGAAGAAGAATTCAAAGAAGAAGAAGAAGAATTCGAAGATGAATTCAAAGAAGAAGAAGAATTCGAAGAATTCGAAGAAGAATAATTCGAAGAAGAAGAATTCGAAGAAGAAGAAGAAGAATTCGAAGAATTCGAAGAAGAAGAATTCGAAGAAGAAGAATTCGAAGAAGAAGAAGGAGAATTCGAAGAAAAAGAAGAAGAAGAAGAGTAAGAATTCGAAGAAGAAGAATATGAAGAATTCGAAGAAGAAGTAGAAGAAAAAGAAGAAGAAGAAGAAGAAGAAGAAGAAGAATTCGAAAAAGAATTCAAAGAAGAATTCGAAAAAGAATTCAAAGAAGAATTCGAAGAAGAATTTGGAAGAAGAATTCGAAGAAGAAGAAGAAGAAGAATTCGAAGAAGAATTCGAAGAAGAAGTATTCGAAGAAGAAGAAGAAGAATTCGAAGAAGAAGAATTCGCAGAAGAAGAATTCGAAGAAGAAGAATTCGAAGAAGAATTCGAAGAAGAATTCGAAGAAGAAGAAGAAGAATTTGAAGAGGAATTCGAAAGAGAAGAAGAAGAAGAAGAAGAAGAAGAAGAAAAAGAAGAAGAAGAAGAAAAAGATGAAGAAGAAAAAGATGAATTCGAAAAAGAAGTAGAATTCGATGAAGAAAAATAATTCGAAGAAGAAGAATTCGAAGAAGAATTCGAAGAAGAAGAAGAAGAAGAATTCGAAGAAGAATTCTAAGAAAAATTTGAAGAAGAATTCGAAAAAGAAGAAGAAGAAGAAGAAGAGTTCGAAGAATTCGAAGAAGAAGAATTCGAAGAAGAAGAATTAAAAGAAGAAGAAGAATAAGAAGAAGAATAAGAAGAAGAAGAAGAAGAAGAAGACGAAAAAGAAGAAGAATTTGAAGAAGAAGAAGAAGAATTCGAAGAAGAAAAAGAATTCGAAGAAGAAGAATTTGAAGAAGAAGAATTTGAAGAAGAAGAAGAAGAAGAAGAAGAAGAAGAATTCAAAGAAGAATTCGAAGAAGAATTCGAAGAAGAATTCGAAGAAGTAGAAGAAGAAGAAGAAGAGTTCGAAGAAGAAGAAGAAGAAGAATTCGAAGAAGAAGAAAGAAGAAGAAGAAAAATAATTCGAAGAAGAATTCGAAGAAGAATTCGAAGTAGAATTCGAAGAAGAATAATAAGAAGAAGAATTCGAAAAAGTAGAATTCGAAGAAGAATAATTCGAAGAAGAAGAATTCGAAGAAGAATTCGAAGAAGAAGAAGAAGAATTCGAAGAAGAATTCAAAGAAGAAGAATTCGAAGAAGAATTCAAAGAAGAAAAAGAAGAAGAATTCGAAGATGAATTCAAAGAAGAAGAAGAAGAATTCGGAGAAGAATTCGAATTAAAAGAAGAATTCGGAGAAGAATTTGTAGAATTCGAAGAAGAATTCGAAGAAGAATTCGAAGAAGAAGAAGAAGAATTCGAAGAAGAAGAAGAAGAATTCGAAGAAGAATTCGAAGAAGAATTCGAAGAAGAATTCGAAGAAGAAGAAGAAGAAGATTTCGAAGAAGAATTCGAAGACGAAGAAGAATTCGAAGAAGAAGAATTCGAAGAAGAAGAAGAATTCGAAGAAGAATTCGAAGAAGAATTTGAAGAATTATTAGAAGAAAAAGAAGAAGAATTCGAAGAAGAAATCGAAGAAGTCGAAGAAGAATTCGAAGAAGAAGAAGAAGAATTCGAAGAAGAAGATTCGAAGAAGAATTCGAAGAAGAAGATTCGAAGAAGAATTCGAAGAAGAAGAAGAAGAATAAGAAGAATTCAAAGAAGAAGAATTCGAAGACGAAGAAGGAGAATTCGAAGATTAAGAAGAGTAAGAATTCGAAGAAGAAGAATATGAAGAATTCGAAGAAGAAGAATTCGAAGAAGAAGAAGAAGAAGAATTCGAAGTAGAAGAATTCGAAGAAGAAGAAGAAGAAGAAGAAGAAGAAGAAGAAGAAGAAGAAGAAGAAGAAGAATTCGAAGAAGAATTCGAAAAAGAAGAAGAAGAAGAATTCGAAGAAGAAGAAGAAGAATTCGAAGAAGAAGAAGAATTCGAAGAAGGAGAATTTGATGAAGAAGAAGAAGAATTCGAAGAAGAAAAAGTATTCGAAGAAGAATTCGAAGAAGAATTCAAATAAGAATTCGAAGAAGAATAATTCGAATAAGAATTCGAAGAAGAATTCAATAAGAATTCAAAGAAGAAGAAAAATTCGAGGAAGAAGAAGAAGACAAAAAAGAAGAATTCGAAGAAGAAGAAGACGAAGAGTTCGAAGAAGAATTCGAAGAAGAAGAATTCGAAGAAGAAGAAGAAGAATTCGAAGAAGAAATCGAAGAAGAAGAATAATTCGAAGAAGAAGAGGAATTCGAAGAACAAGAAGGATTTGAAGAAGAATTCGAAAAGTTCGAAGAAGAATTCGTAAAAGAAGAATTCGAAGAAGAAGAATTCGAAGAAGAAGAAGTATTCGAAGAATTCGAAGAATTCAAAGAAGAATTCGAAGAAGAATTCGAAGAAGAATTCGAATAAGTATTCGAAGAAGAATTCGAAGAAGAATTCGAAGAAGAAGAATTCGAAGAATTCGAAGAAGGATTCGAAGAAGAAGAATTCGAAGAAAAAGAAGAAGAATTCGAAGAAGAAGAATTTTAAGAAGAAGAAGTCGAAGAAGAAGAATTCGAAGAAGAAGAAGAATTCGAAGAAGAAGAAGAATTCGAAGAAGCATTCGAAGAAGAAGAATTCAAAGAAGAATTCGAAGAAGAATAATTTGAAAAAGAAGAAGAATTCAAAAAAGAAGAAGAAGAATTCGAAGAAGAAGAAGAATACGGAGAAGAAGAATTTGAAGAGAATTCGAAGAAGAAGAATAATTTGAAGAAGAAGAATTCGAAGAAGAAGAAGAATTCGAAGAATTCGAAGAAGAATTCGTAGAAGAAGAATTCGAAGAAGAAGAATTTGAAGAAGAAGAACTAGAAAAAGAAGAAGAATTCGAAGAAGAAGAAGAATAATTTGAAGAAGAATTCGAAGAAGAAGAAGAAGAATTCGAAGAAGAATTCGAAGAAGAATTTGAAGTAGAAGAATTCGAAGAAGAAGAATTCGAAGAAGAATTCGAAGAAGAATTTGAAGTAGAAGAATTCGAAGAAGAAGAAGGATTCGAAGAAGAATTCGAAGAAGAAGAAGAAGATTTCGAAGAAGAAGAAGAAGAAGAAGAATTCGAAGAAGAAGAAGAATTCGAAGAAGAATTCGAAGAAGAATTCGAAGAAGAAGAATTCGAAGAAGAAGAATTCGAAGAAGAATTCGAAGAAGAAGAAGAATTCGAAGAAGAAGAAGAATTCGAAGAAGAAGAAGAATTTGAAGAAGAAGAAGAAGAAGAATTCGAAGAAGAATTCGAAGAAGAAGAATTAGAAGAAGAAATGAAGAAGAATTCGAAGAAGAAGAAGAATTCGAAGAAGAATTCGAAGAAGAAGAAGAAGAAGAATTCGAAGAAGAATTCGAAGAAGAAGAAGAATTCGAAGAAGAAGAAGAAGAAGAAGAAGAAGAAGAAGAATTCGAAGAAGAAGAAGAAGAATTCGAAGAAGAAGAAGAAGAAGATTTCGAAGAAGAATTCGAAGACGAAGAAGAATTCGAAGAAGAAGAATTCGAAGAAGAAGAAGAATTCGAAGAAGAATTCGAAGAAGAATTTGAAGAATTATTAGAAGAAAAAGAAGAAGAATTCGAAGAAGAAATCGAAGAAGTCGAAGAAGAATTCGAAGAAGAAGAAGAAGAATTCGAAGAAGAAGATTCGAAGAAGAATTCGAAGAAGAAGATTCGAAGAAGAATTCGAAGAAGAAGAAGAAGAATAAGAAGAATTCGAAGAAGAAGAATTCGAAGACGAAGAAGGAGAATTCGAAGATTAAGAAGAGTAAGAATTCGAAGAAGAAGAATATGAAGAATTCGAAGAAGAAGAATTCGAAGAAGAAGAAGAAGAATTCGAAGTAGAAGAATTCGAAGAAGAAGAAGAAGAAGAATTCGAAGAAGAAGAAGAAGAAGAAGAAGAAGAAGAAGAAGAATTCGAAAAAGAAGAAGAAGAAGAATTCGAAGAAGAAGAAGAAGAATTCGAAGAAGAAGAAGAATTCGAAGAAGGAGAATTTGATGAAGAAGAAGAAGAATTCGAAGAAGAAAAAGTATTCGAAGAAGAATTCGAAGAAGAATTCAAATAAGAATTCGAAGAAGAATAATTCGAATAAGAATTCGAAGAAGAATTCAATAAGAATTCAAAGAAGAAGAAAAATTCGAGGAAGAAGAAGAAGACAAAAAAGAAGAATTCGAAGAAGAAGAAGACGAAGAGTTCGAAGAAGAATTCGAAGAAGAAGAATTCGAAGAAGAAGAAGAAGAATTCGAAGAAGAAATCGAAGAAGAAGAATAATTCGAAGAAGAAGAGGAATTCGAAGAACAAGAAGGATTTGAAGAAGAATTCGAAAAGTTCGAAGAAGAATTCGTAAAAGAAGAATTCGAAGAAGAAGAATTCGAAGAAGAAGAAGTATTCGAAGAATTCGAAGAATTCAAAGAAGAATTCGAAGAAGAATTCGAAGAAGAATTCGAATAAGTATTCGAAGAAGAATTCGAAGAAGAATTCGAAGAAGAAGAATTCGAAGAATTCGAAGAAGGATTCGAAGAAGAAGAATTCGAAGAAAAAGAAGAAGAATTCGAAGAAGAAGAATTTTAAGAAGAAGAAGTCGAAGAAGAAGAATTCGAAGAAGAAGAAGAATTCGAAGAAGAAGAAGAATTCGAAGAAGCATTCGAAGAAGAAGAATTCAAAGAAGAATTCGAAGAAGAATAATTTGAAAAAGAAGAAGAATTCAAAAAAGAAGAAGAAGAATTCGAAGAAGAAGAAGAATACGGAGAAGAAGAATTTGAAGAGAATTCGAAGAAGAAGAATAATTTGAAGAAGAAGAATTCGAAGAAGAAGAAGAATTCGAAGAATTCGAAGAAGAATTCGTAGAAGAAGAATTCGAAGAAGAAGAATTTGAAGAAGAAGAACTAGAAAAAGAAGAAGAATTCGAAGAAGAAGAAGAATAATTTGAAGAAGAATTCGAAGAAGAAGAAGAAGAATTCGAAGAAGAATTCGAAGAAGAATTTGAAGTAGAAGAATTCGAAGAAGAAGAATTCGAAGAAGAATTCGAAGAAGAATTTGAAGTAGAAGAATTCGAAGAAGAAGAAGGATTCGAAGAAGAATTCGAAGAAGAAGAAGAAGATTTCGAAGAAGAAGAAGAAGAAGAAGAATTCGAAGAAGAAGAAGAATTCGAAGAAGAATTCGAAGAAGAATTCGAAGAAGAAGAATTCGAAGAAGAAGAATTCGAAGAAGAATTCGAAGAAGAAGAAGAATTCGAAGAAGAAGAAGAATTCGAAGAAGAAGAAGAATTTGAAGAAGAAGAAGAAGAAGAATTCGAAGAAGAATTCGAAGAAGAAGAATTAGAAGAAGAAATGAAGAAGAATTCGAAGAAGAAGAAGAATTCGAAGAAGAATTCGAAGAAGAAGAAGAAGAAGAATTCGAAGAAGAATTCGAAGAAGAAGAATTCGAAGAAGAAGAAGAAGAAGAAGAAGAAGAAGAAGAATTCGAAGAAGAAGAAGAAGAATTCGAAGAAGAAGAAGAAGAAGATTTCGAAGAAGAATTCGAAGACGAAGAAGAATTCGAAGAAGAAGAATTCGAAGAAGAAGAAGAATTCGAAGAAGAATTCGAAGAAGAATTTGAAGAATTATTAGAAGAAAAAGAAGAAGAATTCGAAGAAGAAATCGAAGAAGTCGAAGAAGAATTCGAAGAAGAAGAAGAAGAATTCGAAGAAGAAGATTCGAAGAAGAATTCGAAGAAGAAGATTCGAAGAAGAATTCGAAGAAGAAGAAGAAGAATAAGAAGAATTCGAAGAAGAAGAATTCGAAGACGAAGAAGGAGAATTCGAAGATTAAGAAGAGTAAGAATTCGAAGAAGAAGAATATGAAGAATTCGAAGAAGAAGAATTCGAAGAAGAAGAAGAAGAATTCGAAGTAGAAGAATTCGAAGAAGAAGAAGAAGAAGAATTCGAAGAAGAAGAAGAAGAAGAAGAAGAAGAAGAAGAAGAATTCGAAAAAGAAGAAGAAGAAGAATTCGAAGAAGAAGAAGAAGAATTCGAAGAAGAAGAAGAATTCGAAGAAGGAGAATTTGATGAAGAAGAAGAAGAATTCGAAGAAGAAAAAGTATTCGAAGAAGAATTCGAAGAAGAATTCAAATAAGAATTCGAAGAAGAATAATTCGAATAAGAATTCGAAGAAGAATTCAATAAGAATTCAAAGAAGAAGAAAAATTCGAGGAAGAAGAAGAAGACAAAAAAGAAGAATTCGAAGAAGAAGAAGACGAAGAGTTCGAAGAAGAATTCGAAGAAGAAGAATTCGAAGAAGAAGAAGAATTCGAAGAAGAAATCGAAGAAGAAGAATAATTCGAAGAAGAAGAGGAATTCGAAGAACAAGAAGGATTTGAAGAAGAATTCGAAAAGTTCGAAGAAGAATTCGTAAAAGAAGAATTCGAAGAAGAAGAATTCGAAGAAGAAGAAGTATTCGAAGAATTCGAAGAATTCAAAGAAGAATTCGAAGAAGAATTCGAAGAAGAATTCGAATAAGTATTCGAAGAAGAATTCGAAGAAGAATTCGAAGAAGAAGAATTCGAAGAATTCGAAGAAGGATTCGAAGAAGAAGAATTCGAAGAAAAAGAAGAAGAATTCGAAGAAGAAGAATTTTAAGAAGAAGAAGTCGAAGAAGAAGAATTCGAAGAAGAAGAAGAATTCGAAGAAGAAGAAGAATTCGAAGAAGCATTCGAAGAAGAAGAATTCAAAGAAGAATTCGAAGAAGAATAATTTGAAAAAGAAGAAGAATTCAAAAAAGAAGAAGAAGAATTCGAAGAAGAAGAAGAATACGGAGAAGAAGAATTTGAAGAGAATTCGAAGAAGAAGAATAATTTGAAGAAGAAGAATTCGAAGAAGAAGAAGAATTCGAAGAATTCGAAGAAGAATTCGTAGAAGAAGAATTCGAAGAAGAAGAATTTGAAGAAGAAGAACTAGAAAAAGAAGAAGAATTCGAAGAAGAAGAAGAATAATTTGAAGAAGAATTCGAAGAAGAAGAAGAAGAATTCGAAGAAGAATTCGAAGAAGAATTTGAAGTAGAAGAATTCGAAGAAGAAGAATTCGAAGAAGAATTCGAAGAAGAATTTGAAGTAGAAGAATTCGAAGAAGAAGAAGGATTCGAAGAAGAATTCGAAGAAGAAGAAGAAGATTTCGAAGAAGAAGAAGAAAAAGAAGAATTCGAAGAAGAAGAAGAAGAATTCGAAGAAGAATTCGAAGAAGAATTCGAAGAAGAAGAATTCGAAGAAGAAGAATTCGAAGAAGAATTCGAAGAAGAAGAATTCGAAGAAGAATTCGAAGAAGAAGAAGAATTCGAAGAAGAAGAAGAATTCGAAGAAGAAGAAGAATTTGAAGAAGAATTCGAAGAAGAATTCGAAGAAGAATTCGAAGAAGAAGAATTAAAAGAAGAAATGAAGAAGAATTCGAAGAAGAAGAAGAATTCGAAGAAGAATTCGAAGAAGAAGAAGAAGAAGAATTCGAAGAAGAATTCGAAGAAGAAGAAGAATTCGAAGAAGAAGAAGAAGAAGAAGAAGAAGAAGAATTCGAAGAAGAAGAAGAAGAAGAAGAAGAATTCGAAGAAGAAGAAGAAGAAGAATTCAAAGAAGAAGAAGAAGAAGAATTCGAAGAAGAAGAATTCGAAGAATTCGAAGAAGAAGAAGAAGAAGAATTCGAAGAAGAAGAATTCGAAGAAGAATTCGAAGAAGAAGAAGAAGAAGAATTCGAAGAAGAAGAAGAAGAATTCGAAGAAGAAGAATTCGAAGAAGAAGAAGAAGAAGAAGAAGAATTCGAATTCGAAGAAGAAGAAGAAGAAGAATTCGAATTCGAAGAAGAAGAAGAAGAAGAAGAAGAAGAAGAATTCGAAGAATTCGAAGAAGAAGAAGAAGAAGAATTCGAAGAAGAAGAAGAAGAAGAATTCGAAGAAGAAGAAGAATTCGAAGAAGAAGAATTTGAAGAATTATTAGAAGAAGAAGAAGAATTCGAAGAAGAAGAATTCGAAGAAGAATTCGAAGAAGAAGAATTCGAAAAAGAAGAATTCGAAGAAGAAGAATTCGAAGAAGAAGAATTCGAAGAAGAATTCGAAGAAGAATTCGAAGAATTTGTAGAATTCGAAGAATTCGAAGAATTTGAAGAATTCGAAGAAGAATTCGAAGAAGAAGAAGAAGAAGAATTTGAAGAATTCGAAGAAGAAGAAGAAGAATTTGAAGAATTCGAAGAAGAAGAAGAAGAATAAGATGAAGAAGAAGAATTCGAAGAAGAAGAATTCGAAGAAGAAGAAGAATTCGAAGAATTCGAAGAAGAAGAATTCGAAGAAGAAGAAGAAGAATAAGAAGAAGAATTCGAAGAAGAAGAATTCGAAGAAGAAGAAGAAGAATTCGAAGGAAAAGAAGAAGAAGAATAGGAAGAATTCGAAGAAGAAGAATATGAAGAATTCGAAGAAGAAGAATTAGAAGAAGAAGAATTCGAAGAAGAATTCGAAATGAAGAATAAGAAGAAGAATTCGAAGAAGAAGAATTCGACGAAGAAGAATTCGAAAAAGAAGAAGAAGAATTCAAAGAAGAATTCGAAGAAGAAGAAGAAGAATTCGAAGAAGAAGAATTCGAAGAATTCGAAGAAGAAGAAGAAGAAGAATTCGAAGAAGAAGAATTCGAAGAAGAATTCGAAGAAGAAGAAGAAGAAGAATTCGAAGAAGAAGAAGAAGAATTCGAAGAAGAAGAATTCGAAGAAGAATTCGAAGAAGAAGAAGAAGAAGAATTCGAATTCGAAGAAGAAGAAGAAGAAGAATTCGAATTCGAAGAAGAAGAAGAAGAAGAATAAGAATTCGAAGAATTCGAAGAAGAAGAAGAAGAAGAATTCGAAGAAGAAGAAGAAGAAGAATTCGAAGAAGAAGAAGAATTCGAAGAAGAAGAATTTGAATAATTATTAGAAGAAGAAGAAGAATTCGAAGAAGAAGAATTCGAAGAAGAATTCGAAGAAGAAGAATTCGAAGAAAAATTCGAAGAAGAAGAATTCGAAGAAGAATTCGAAGAAGAAGAATTCGAAGAAGAATTCGAAGAAGAAGAATTGGAAGAAGAATTCGAAGAAGAATTCGAAGAAGAAGAATTCGAAAAAGAAGAATTCGAAGAAGAAGAATTCGAAGAAGAAGAATTCGAAGAAGAATTCGAAGAAGAATTCGAAGAATTTGTAGAATTCGAAGAATTCGAAGAATTTGAAGAATTCGAAGAAGAATTCGAAGAAGAAGAAGAAGCAGAATTTGAAGAATTCGAAGAAGAAGAAGAAGAATAAGATGAAGAAGAAGAATTCGAAGAAGAAGAATTCGAAGAAGAAGAAGAATTCGAAGAATTCGAAGAAGAAGAATTCGAAGAAGAAGAAGAAGAATAAGAAGAAGAATTCGAAGAAGAAGAATTCGAAGAAGAAGAAGAAGAATTCGAAGGAAAAGAAGAAGAAGAATAGGAAGAATTCGAAGAAGAAGAATATGAAGAATTCGAAGAAGAAGAATTAGAAGAAGAAGAATTCGAAGAAGAATTCGAAATGAAGAATAAGAAGAAGAATTCGAAGAAGAAGAATTCGACGAAGAAGAATTCGAAAAAGAAGAAGAAGAATTCAAAGAAGAATTCGAAGAAGAAGAAGAAGAATTCGAAGGAAAAGAAGAAGAAGAATAGGAAGAATTCGAAGAAGAAGAATATGAAGAATTCGAAGAAGAAGAATTAGAAGAAGAAGAATTCGAAGAAGAATTCGAAATGAAGAATAAGAAGAAGAATTCGAAGAAGAAGAATTCGACGAAGAAGAATTCGAAAAAGAAGAAGAAGAATTCAAAGAAGAATTCAAAGAAGAAGAAGAAGAATAAGAAGAAGAATTCGAAGAAGAAGAATTCGAAGAAGAATTCGAAGAAGAAGAATTCCAAGAAGAAGAAGAAGAATTCGAAAAAAAATAAGAAGAAGAAGAATTCGAAAAAAAATAAGAAGAAGAAGAAGAAGAAGAATTCGAAGAAGAAGAAGAATTCAAAGAAGAATTCGAAGAAGAAGAAAAAGAAGAAGAAGAAGAAGAAGAATTCGAAGAAGAAGAAGAAGGAGAAGAAGAAGAAGAATTCGAAGAAGAAGAATTCGAAGAAGAAGAAGTATAAGAAGAAGAATAATTCAAAGAAGAATTCGAAGAAGAATTCGAAGAAGTAGAATTCGAAGAAGAAGAAGAAGAAGAATTCGAAGAAGAATTCGAAAGACAAGAAGAATTCGAAGAAGAATAAGAAAAAGAAGAAGAAGAAGATGAAAAATAAGAAGAAGATGAATTCGAAAAATAAGTAGAATTCGAAGAAGAAGAATAATTCGAAGAAGAAGAAGAAGAATTCGAAGAAGAATTCGAAGAAGAAGAAGAAGAAGAAGAAGAAGAAGAAGAAGAAGAAGAAGAAGAATTCGAAGAAGAAGAATTCGAAGAAGAATTCGAAGAAGAAGAAGAAGGATTCGAAGAAGAAGAAGAAGAAGAGGAATTCGAAGAAGAAGAATTCGAAGAAGAATTCGAAGAAGAAGAAGGAGAAGGATTCGAAGAAGAAGAAGAAGAAGAATTCGAAGAAGAAGAATATGAAGAAGAATTCGAAGAAGAAGAATTCGAAGAAGAATTCGAAGAAGCATTCAAAGAAGAAGAAATCAAAGAAGAATTCGAAGAAGAAGAATTCGAAGAAGAAGCAGAAGAATTCGAAGAAGAAGAATTCGAAGAAGAATACGAAGAAGAAGAAGAAGAAGAATTCGAAGAAAAACAAGAAGAAGAAGAAGAAGAAGAATTCGAAGAAGAAGAAGAAGAATTCAAAGAAGAATTCGAAGAAGATGAAGAAGAATCCGAAGAAGAAGAATTTGAAGAAGAAGAAGAAGAAGAATAAGAAGAATTCGAAGAAGAAGAATTCGAAGAAGAAGAATAAGAAGAATTCGAAGAAGAAAAAGAATAATTCGAATAAGAGGAAGAAGAAGAAGAAGAAGAAGAAGAAGAAGAAGAAGAAGAAGAAGAAGAAGGAGAAGAAGAATTCGAAGAAGAAGAAGAATTTGAAGAAGAAGAAGAAAAATTCAAAGAAGAAGAAGAAGAATTCGAAGAAGGAGAATTCGAATAATAATAATAATAATAATAATAAGAAGAAGAAGAAGAAGAAGAAGAAGAAGAAGAATCGAAGAAGAATTCGAAGAAGAAGAAGAAGAAGAAGAATTCGAAAAAGAAGTAGAATTCGAAGAAGAAGAAGAATTCGAAGAAGAAGAAGAATTCGAATAAGAATTCTAAGAAGAATTTGAAGAAGAATTCGAAGAAGAAGAAGAAGAGTTCGAAGAATAAGAAGATGAAGAATTTGAAGAAGAAGAATTCGAAGAAGAAGACTTCGAAGAATAAGAGGAAGAATTCGAAGCAGAAGAATTCGAAGAAGAAGAATTCGAAGAAGTAGAATTCGAAGAAGAAGAATTCGAAGAAGAATTCGAAGAAGAAGAAAAAGAAGAATTCGAAGAAGAAGAATTCGAAGAAGAAGAATTCGAAGAAGAAAAAGAATAATTCGAATAAGAGGAAGAAGAAGAAGAAGAAATCGAAGAAGAAGAAGAAGAAGAAGAAGTAGAAGAAGAATTCGAAGAAGAAGAAGAATTTGAAGAAGAAGAAGAAGAAGAATTCGAAGAAGAAGAAGAAGAATTCGAAGAAAAAGGAGAATTCGAATAATAATAATAATAATAATAATAATTAGAAGAAGAAGAAGAAGAAGAAGAAGAAGAAGAAGAAGAATCGAAGAAGAATTCGAAGAATTCGAAGAAGAAGAAGAATTCGAAGAAGAAGAAGAATTCGAAGAAGAAGAAGTATTTGAAGAAGAAGAAGAAGAAGAATTTCAAGAAGAAGAAGAAGGAGAATTCGAAGTAGAAGAAGAATTCGAAGAAGAATTCGAAGAAGAAGAAGAAGAATTCGAAAAAAAATAAGAAGAAGAAGAAGAAGAAGAATGTGAAGAATTCGAAGAAGTAGATGAAGAATTCGAAGAAGAATTCGAAGAAGAATTCGAAGAAGAAGAATTCGAAGAAGAAGAATTCGAAGAAGAATTCGAAGAAGAATTCTAAGAAGAAGAATTCTAAGAAGAAGAAGTATTCGAAGAAGAAGAAGAAAGAAGAATAAGAAGAAAAATAATTCGAAGAAGAAGAATTCGAAGAAGGATTCGAAGAAGAATTCGAAGAAGAAGAATAATAATAAGAAGAAGAATTCGAAGAAGAATTTGAAGAAGAAGAAGAATTTGAAGAAGAAGAAGAAGAAGAAGAAGACGAAAAATAAGAAGAATTTGAAGAAGAAGAAGAATAAGAAAAAGAAGAAGAAGAAGCAGAAGAAGAAGAAGAAGAAGAAGAATTCAAAAAAGAAGTAGAATTCGAAGAAGAAGAATAATTCGAAAAAGAAAAAGAAGAATGCGAAGAAGAATTCTAAGAAGAAGAAGAAGAAGAATTCGAAGAAGAAGAAGAATTCGAAGAATTCGAAGAAGAAGAAGAATTCGAAGAAGAATAAGAATTCGAAGAAGAATTCGAAGAAGAAGAAGAATTCGAAGAAGAATTCGAAGAAGAAGAAGAATTCGAAGAAGAAGAAGAAGAAGAATTCGAAGAAGAAGAAGAAGAAGAATTCGAAGAAGAAGAATTCGAAGAAGAAGAAGAATTCGAAAAAGAAGAAGAATTCGAAGAAGAAGAATAAGAAGAATTCGAAGAAGAAGAAGAAGAAGAATTCGAAGAAGAAGAAGAAGAAGAATTCGAAGAAGAAGAAGAAGAATTCGAAGAAGAAGAAGAATTCGAAGAAGAAGAATAATTCGAAGAAGAAGAAGAATTCGAAGAAGAAGAATTCGAAGAAGAAGAAGAAGAAGAAGAATTCGAAGAAGAAGAAGAAGAAGAAGAAGAATTCGAAGAAGAAGAAGAATTCGAACAAGAAGAAGAATTCGAAGAAGAATTCGAAGAAGAAGAATTCGAAGAAGAATTCGAAGAAGAATTCGAAGAAGAAGAATTCGAAGAAGAAGAATTCTAAGAAGAAGAAGAAGAATTCGAAGAAGAAGAATTCGAAGAAGAAGAATTCGAAGAAGAAGAAGAAGAAGAATTCGAAGAAGAAGAAGAATTCGAATAAGAAGAAGAAGAATTCGAAGAAGAAGAAGAATTCGAAGAAGAAGAAGAAGAAGAATTCGAAGAAGAAGAATTCGAAGAAGAAGAAGAAGAAGAATTCGAAGAATTCGAAGAAGAATGATTCGAAGAAGAATTCGAAGAAGAATTCGAAGAATTCGAAGAAGAAGAATTCGAAGAAGAAGAAGAATTCGAAGAAGAAGAATTCGAAGAAGAAGAAGAATTCGAAGAAGAAGAATTCGAAGAAGAAGAAGAATTCGAAGAAGAAGAATTCGAAGAAGAAGAATTCGAAGAAGAAGAATTCGAAGAAGAAGAAGAAGAAGAAGAAGAAGAAGAAGAAGAAGAAGAAGAAGAATTCGATGTAGAAGAAGAATTCGAAGAAGAATTCGAAGAAGAAGAATTCGAAGAAGAATTCGAAGAAGAAGAAGAATTCGAAGAAGAATTCGAAGAAGAAGAAGAAGAAGAATTCGAAGAAGAAGAAGAATTCGAAGAAGAATTCGAAGAAGAAGAAGAAGAAGAAGAAGAAAAAGAATTCGAAGAAGAAGAAGAAGAAGAAGAAGAATTCGAAGAAGAAGAAGAAGAAGAAGAAGAAGAAGAAGAATTCGAAGAAGAAGAAGAAGAATTGGAAGAAGAAGAAGAAGAAGAAGAATTCGAAGAAGAATTCGAAGAAGAATTCGAAGAAGAAGAATTCGAAGAAGAAGAAGAATTCGAAGAAGAAGAAGAATTTGAAGAAGAAGAAGAAGAAGAATTCGAAGAAGAATTCGAAGAAGAAGAATTAGAAGAAGAAATGAAGAAGAATTCGAAGAAGAAGAAGAATTCGAAGAAGAATTCGAAGAAGAAGAAGAAGAAGAAGAATTCGAAGAAGAAGAAGAAGAAGAAGAAGAATTCGAAGAAGAAGAAGAAGAAGAAGAAGAAGAAGAAGAAGAAGAAGAAGAAGAAGAAGAAGAAGAAGAAGAAGAAGAAGAATTCAAAGAAAAGAAGAAGAAGAATTCGAAGAAGAAGAATTCGAAGAATTCGAAGAAGAAGAAGAAGAAGAATTCGAAGAAGAAGAATTCGAAGAAGAATTCGAAGAAGAAGAAGAAGAAGAATTCGAAGAAGAAGAAGAAGAATTCGAAGAAGAAGAATTCGAAGAAGAAGAAGAAGAAGAAGAAGAATTCGAATTCGAAGAAGAAGAAGAAGAAGAATTCGAATTCGAATTCGAAGAAGAAGAAGAAGAAGAATTCGAAGAATTCGAAGAAGAAGAAGAAGAAGAATTCGAAGAAGAAGAATTTGAAGAATTATTATAAGAAGAAGAAGAATTCGAAGAAGAAGAATTCGAAGAAGAATTCGAAGAAGAAGAATTCGAAGAAAAATTCGAAGAAGAAGAATTCGAAGAAGAATTCGAAGAAGAAGAATTCGAAGAAGAATTCGAAGAAGAAGAATTGGAAGAAGAATTCGAAGAAGAATTCGAAGAAGAAGAATTCGAAAAAGAAGAATTCGAAGAAGAAGAATTCGAAGAAGAAGAATTCGAAGAAGAATTCGAAGAAGAATTCGAAGAATTTGTAGAATTCGAAGAAGAATTCGAAGAATTTGAAGAATTCGAAGAAGAATTCGAAGAAGAAGAAGAAGAAGAATTTGAAGAATTCGAAGAAGAAGAAGAAGAATAAGATGAAGAAGAAGAATTCGAAGAAGAAGAATTCGAAGAAGAAGAAGAATTCGAAGAATTCGAAGAAGAAGAATTCGAAGAAGAAGAAGAAGAATAAGAAGAAGAATTCGAAGAAGAAGAATTCGAAGAAGAAGAAGAAGAATTCGAAGGAAAAGAAGAAGAAGAATAGGAAGAATTCGAAGAAGAAGAATATGAAGAATTCGAAGAAGAAGAATTAGAAGAAGAAGAATTCGAAGAAGAATTCGAAATGAAGAATAAGAAGAAGAATTCGAAGAAGAAGAATTCGACGAAGAAGAATTCGAAAAAGAAGAAGAAGAATTCAAAGAAGAATTCGAAGAAGAAGAAGAAGAATTCGAAGGAAAAGAAGAAGAAGAATAGGAAGAATTCGAAGAAGAAGAATATGAAGAATTCGAAGAGGAAGAATTAGAAGAAGAAGAATTCGAAGAAGAATTCGAAATGAAGAATAAGAAGAAGAATTCGAAGAAGAAGAATTCGACGAAGAAGAATTCGAAAAAGAAGAAGAAGAAATCAAAGAAGAATTCAAAGAAGAAGAAGAAGAATAAGAAGAAGAATTCGAAGAAGAAGAATTCGAAGAAGAATTCGAAGAAGAAGAATTCCAAGAAGAAGAAGAAGAATTCGAAAAAAAATAAGAAGAAGAAGAAGAAGAAGAATTCGAAGAAGAAGAAGAATTCAAAGAAGAATTCGAAGAAGAAGAAAAAGAAGAAGAAGAAGAAGAAGAATTCGAAGAAGAAGAAGAAGGAGAAGAAGAAGAAGAATTCGAAGAAGAAGAATTCGAAGAAGAAGAAGTATAAGAAGAAGAATAATTCAAAGAAGAATTCGAAGAAGAATTCGAAGAAGTAGAATTCGAAGAAGAAGAAGAAGAAGAATTCGAAGAAGAATTCGAAAGACAAGAAGAATTCGAAGAAGAATAAGAAAAAGAAGAAGAAGAAGATGAAAAATAAGAAGAAGATGAATTCGAAAAATAAGTAGAATTCGAAGAAGAAGAATAATTCGAAGAAGAAGAAGAAGAATTCGAAGAAGAATTCGAAGAAGAAGAAGAAGAAGAAGAAGAAGAAGAAGAAGAAGAAGAAGAATTCGAAGAAGAAGAATTCGAAGAAGAAGAATTCGAAGAAGAATTCGAAGAAGAAGAAGGAGAAGGATTCGAAGAAGAAGAAGAAGAAGAGGAATTCGAAGAAGAAGAATTCGAAGAAGAATTCGAAGAAGAAGAAGGAGAAGGATTCGAAGAAGAAGAAGAAGAAGAATTCGAAGAAGAAGAATTTGAAGAAGAATTCGAAGAAGAAGAATTCGAAGAAGAATTCGAAGAAGCATTCAAAGAAGAAGAAATCAAAGAAGAATTCGAAGAAGAAGAATTCGAAGAAGAAGCAGAAGAATTCGAAGAAGAAGAAGAAGAATTCGAAGAAGAATACGAAGAAGAAGAAGAAGAAGAAGAATTCGAAGAAAAACAAGAAGAAGAAGAAGAAGAAGAATTCGAAGAAGAAGAAGAAGAATTCAAAGAAGAATTCGAAGAAGATGAAGAAGAATCCGAAGAAGAAGAATTTGAAGAAGAAGAAGAAGAAGAATAAGAAGAATTCGAAGAAGAAGAATTCGAAGAAGAAGAAGAAGAAGAATTCGAAGAAGAAAAAGAATAATTCGAATAAGAGGAAGAAGAAGAAGAAGAAGAAGAAGAAGAAGAAGAAGAAGAAGAAGAAGGAGAAGAATTTGAAGAAGAAGAAGAAAAATTCGAAGAAGAAGAAGAAGAATTCGAAGAAGAAGGAGAATTCGAATAATAATAATAATAATAATAAGAAGAAGAAGAAGAAGAAGAAGAAGAAGAATCGAAGAAGAATTCGAAGAAGAAGAAGAAGAAGAAGAATTCGAAAAAGAAGTAGAATTCGAAGAAGAAGAATAATTCGAAGAAGAAGAAGAATTCGAATAAGAATTCTAAGAAGAATTTGAAGAAGAATTCGAAGAAGAAGAAGAAGAGTTCGAAGAATAAGAAGATGAAGAATTTGAAGAAGAAGAATTCGAAGAAGAAGAATTCGAAGAATAAGAGGAAGAATTCGAAGCAGAAGAATTCGAAGCAGAAGAATTCGAAGAAGTAGAATTCGAAGAAGAAGAATTCGAAGAAGAATTCGAAGAAGAAGAAAAAGAAGAATTCGAAGAAGAAGAATTCGAAGAAGAAAAAGAATAATTCGAATAAGAGGAAGAAGAAGAAGAAGAAATCGAAGAAGAAGAAGAAGAAGAAGAAGGAGAAGAAGAATTCGAAGAAGAAGAAGAATTTGAAGAAGAAGAAGAAGAAGAATTCGAAGAAGAAGAAGAAGAATTCGAAGAAGAAGGAGAATTCGAATAATAATAATAATAATAATAATAATTAGAAGAAGAAGAAGAAGAAGAAGAAGAAGAAGAAGAAGAATCGAAGAAGAATTCGAAGAATTCGAAGAAGAAGAAGAATTCGAAGAAGAAGAAGAATTCGAAGAAGAAGAATTCGAAGAAGAAGAAGAATTCGAAGAAGAAGAAGTATTTGAAGAAGAAGAAGAAGAAGAATTTCAAGAAGAAGAAGAAGAAGAATTCGAAGAAGAAGAAGAAGAATTCGAAGAAGAAGGAGAATTCGAAGTAGAAGAAGAATTCGAAGAAGAATTCGAAGAAGAAGAAGAAGAATTCGAAAAAAAATAAGAAGAAGAAGAATGTGAAGAATTCGAAGAAGTAGATGAAGAATTCGAAGAAGAATTCGAAGAAGAAGAATTCGAAGAAGAAGAATTCGAAGAAGAAGAATTCGAAGAAGAATTCGAAGAAGAATTCTAAGAAGAAGAATTCTAAGAAGAATTCTAAGAAGAAGAATTTGAAGAAGAAGAAGTATTCGAAGAAGAAGAAGAAAGAAGAATAAGAAGAAAAATAATTCGAAGAAGAAGAATTCGAAGAAGGATTCGAAGAAGAATTCGAAGAAGAATAATAATAATAAGAAGAAGAATTCGAAGAAGAATTTGAAGAAGTAGAATTCGAAGAAGAAGAAGAAGAAGAATTCGAAGAAGAAGAAGAAGAAGAAGAAGAAGTATAAGAAGAATAATTCAAAGAAGAATTCGAAGAAGAATTCGAAGAAGTAGAATTCGAAGAAGAAGAAGAAGAAGAATTCGAAGAAGAATTCGAAAGACAAGAAGAATTCGAAGAAGAATAAGAAAAAGAAGAAGAAGAAGATGAAAAATAAGAAGAAGATGAATTCGAAAAATAAGTAGAATTCGAAGAAGAAGAATAATTCGAAGAAGAAGAAGAAGAATTCGAAGAAGAATTCGAAGAAGAAGAAGAAGAAGAAGAAGAAGAAGAAGAAGAAGAAGAAGAAGAAGAATTCGAAGAAGAAGAATTCGAAGAAGAAGAATTCGAAGAAGAATTCGAAGAAGAAGAAGGAGAAGGATTCGAAGAAGAAGAAGAAGAAGAGGAATTCGAAGAAGAAGAATTCGAAGAAGAATTCGAAGAAGAAGAAGGAGAAGGATTCGAAGAAGAAGAAGAAGAAGAATTCGAAGAAGAAGAATTTGAAGAAGAATTCGAAGAAGAAGAATTCGAAGAAGTATTCGAAGAAGCATTCAAAGAAGAAGAAATCAAAGAAGAATTCGAAGAAGAAGAATTCGAAGAAGAAGCAGAAGAATTCGAAGAAGAAGAAGAAGAATTCGAAGAAGAATACGAAGAAGAAGAAGAAGAAGAAGAATTCGAAGAAAAACAAGAAGAAGAAGAAGAAGAAGAATTCGAAGAAGAAGAAGAAGAATTCAAAGAAGAATTCGAAGAAGATGAAGAAGAATCCGAAGAAGAAGAATTTGAAGAAGAAGAAGAAGAAGAATAAGAAGAATTCGAAGAAGAAGAATTCGAAGAAGAAGAAGAAGAAGAATTCGAAGAAGAAAAAGAATAATTCGAATAAGAGGAAGAAGAAGAAGAAGAAGAAGAAGAAGAAGAAGAAGAAGAAGAAGGAGAAGAAGAATTCGAAGAAGAAGAAGAATTTGAAGAAGAAGAAGAAAAATTCGAAGAAGAAGAAGAATTCGAAGAAGAAGGAGAATTCGAATAATAATAATAATAATAATAATAATAATAATAAGAAGAAGAAGAAGAAGAAGAAGAAGAATCGAAGAAGAATTCGAAGAAGAAGAAGAAGAAGAAGAAGAATTCGAAGAAGAAGAAGAAGAAGAAGAAGAAGAAGAAGAAGAAGAAGAAGAAGAAGAAGAAGAAGAAGAAGAATTCAAAGAAAAGAAGAAGAAGAATTCGAAGAAGAAGAATTCGAAGAATTCGAAGAAGAAGAAGAAGAAGAATTCGAAGAAGAAGAATTCGAAGAAGAATTCGAAGAAGAAGAAGAAGAAGAATTCGAAGAAGAAGAAGAAGAATTCGAAGAAGAAGAATTCGAAGAAGAAGAAGAAGAAGAAGAAGAATTCGAATTCGAAGAAGAAGAAGAAGAAGAATTCGAATTCGAATTCGAAGAAGAAGAAGAAGAAGAATTCGAAGAATTCGAAGAAGAAGAAGAAGAAGAATTCGAAGAAGAAGAATTTGAAGAATTATTATAAGAAGAAGAAGAATTCGAAGAAGAAGAATTCGAAGAAGAATTCGAAGAAGAAGAATTCGAAGAAAAATTCGAAGAAGAAGAATTCGAAGAAGAATTCGAAGAAGAAGAATTCGAAGAAGAATTCGAAGAAGAAGAATTGGAAGAAGAATTCGAAGAAGAATTCGAAGAAGAAGAATTCGAAAAAGAAGAATTCGAAGAAGAAGAATTCGAAGAAGAAGAATTCGAAGAAGAATTCGAAGAAGAATTCGAAGAATTTGTAGAATTCGAAGAAGAATTCGAAGAATTTGAAGAATTCGAAGAAGAATTCGAAGAAGAAGAAGAAGAAGAATTTGAAGAATTCGAAGAAGAAGAAGAAGAATAAGATGAAGAAGAAGAATTCGAAGAAGAAGAATTCGAAGAAGAAGAAGAATTCGAAGAATTCGAAGAAGAAGAATTCGAAGAAGAAGAAGAAGAATAAGAAGAAGAATTCGAAGAAGAAGAATTCGAAGAAGAAGAAGAAGAATTCGAAGGAAAAGAAGAAGAAGAATAGGAAGAATTCGAAGAAGAAGAATATGAAGAATTCGAAGAAGAAGAATTAGAAGAAGAAGAATTCGAAGAAGAATTCGAAATGAAGAATAAGAAGAAGAATTCGAAGAAGAAGAATTCGACGAAGAAGAATTCGAAAAAGAAGAAGAAGAATTCAAAGAAGAATTCGAAGAAGAAGAAGAAGAATTCGAAGGAAAAGAAGAAGAAGAATAGGAAGAATTCGAAGAAGAAGAATATGAAGAATTCGAAGAAGAAGAATTAGAAGAAGAAGAATTCGAAGAAGAATTCGAAATGAAGAATAAGAAGAAGAATTCGAAGAAGAAGAATTCGACGAAGAAGAATTCGAAAAAGAAGAAGAAGAAATCAAAGAAGAATTCAAAGAAGAAGAAGAAGAATAAGAAGAAGAATTCGAAGAAGAAGAATTCGAAGAAGAATTCGAAGAAGAAGAATTCCAAGAAGAAGAAGAAGAATTCGAAAAAAAATAAGAAGAAGAAGAAGAAGAAGAATTCGAAGAAGAAGAAGAATTCAAAGAAGAATTCGAAGAAGAAGAAAAAGAAGAAGAAGAAGAAGAAGAATTCGAAGAAGAAGAAGAAGGAGAAGAAGAAGAAGAATTCGAAGAAGAAGAATTCGAAGAAGAAGTATAAGAAGAAGAATAATTCAAAGAAGAATTCGAAGAAGAATTCGAAGAAGTAGAATTCGAAGAAGAAGAAGAAGAAGAATTCGAAGAAGAATTCGAAAGACAAGAAGAATTCGAAGAAGAATAAGAAAAAGAAGAAGAAGAAGATGAAAAATAAGAAGAAGATGAATTCGAAAAATAAGTAGAATTCGAAGAAGAAGAATAATTCGAAGAAGAAGAAGAAGAATTCGAAGAAGAATTCGAAGAAGAAGAAGAAGAAGAAGAAGAAGAAGAAGAAGAAGAAGAAGAATTCGAAGAAGAAGAATTCGAAGAAGAAGAATTCGAAGAAGAATTCGAAGAAGAAGAAGGAGAAGGATTCGAAGAAGAAGAAGAAGAAGAGGAATTCGAAGAAGAAGAATTCGAAGAAGAATTCGAAGAAGAAGAAGGAGAAGGATTCGAAGAAGAAGAAGAAGAAGAATTCGAAGAAGAAGAATTTGAAGAAGAATTCGAAGAAGAAGAATTCGAAGAAGAATTCGAAGAAGCATTCAAAGAAGAAGAAATCAAAGAAGAATTCGAAGAAGAAGAATTCGAAGAAGAAGCAGAAGAATTCGAAGAAGAAGAAGAAGAATTCGAAGAAGAATACGAAGAAGAAGAAGAAGAAGAAGAATTCGAAGAAAAACAAGAAGAAGAAGAAGAAGAAGAATTCGAAGAAGAAGAAGAAGAATTCAAAGAAGAATTCGAAGAAGATGAAGAAGAATCCGAAGAAGAAGAATTTGAAGAAGAAGAAGAAGAAGAATAAGAAGAATTCGAAGAAGAAGAATTCGAAGAAGAAGAAGAAGAAGAATTCGAAGAAGAAAAAGAATAATTCGAATAAGAGGAAGAAGAAGAAGAAGAAGAAGAAGAAGAAGAAGAAGAAGAAGAAGAAGGAGAAGAATTTGAAGAAGAAGAAGAAAAATTCGAAGAAGAAGAAGAAGAATTCGAAGAAGAAGGAGAATTCGAATAATAATAATAATAATAATAATAAGAAGAAGAAGAAGAAGAAGAAGAAGAATCGAAGAAGAATTCGAAGAAGAAGAAGAAGAAGAAGAATTCGAAAAAGAAGTAGAATTCGAAGAAGAAGAATAATTCGAAGAAGAAGAAGAATTCGAATAAGAATTCTAAGAAGAATTTGAAGAAGAATTCGAAGAAGAAGAAGAAGAGTTCGAAGAATAAGAAGATGAAGAATTTGAAGAAGAAGAATTCGAAGAAGAAGAATTCGAAGAATAAGAGGAAGAATTCGAAGCAGAAGAATTCGAAGCAGAAGAATTCGAAGAAGTAGAATTCGAAGAAGAAGAATTCGAAGAAGAATTCGAAGAAGAAGAAAAAGAAGAATTCGAAGAAGAAGAATTCGAAGAAGAAAAAGAATAATTCGAATAAGAGGAAGAAGAAGAAGAAGAAATCGAAGAAGAAGAAGAAGAAGAAGAAGGAGAAGAAGAATTCGAAGAAGAAGAAGAATTTGAAGAAGAAGAAGAAGAAGAATTCGAAGAAGAAGAAGAAGAATTCGAAGAAGAAGGAGAATTCGAATAATAATAATAATAATAATAATAATTAGAAGAAGAAGAAGAAGAAGAAGAAGAAGAAGAAGAAGAAGAAGAATCGAAGAAGAATTCGAAGAATTCGAAGAAGAAGAAGAATTCGAAGAAGAAGAAGAATTCGAAGAAGAAGAATTCGAAGAAGAAGAAGAATTCGAAGAAGAAGAAGTATTTGAAGAAGAAGAAGAAGAAGAATTTCAAGAAGAAGAAGAAGAAGAATTCGAAGAAGAAGAAGAAGAATTCGAAGAAGAAGGAGAATTCGAAGTAGAAGAAGAATTCGAAGAAGAATTCGAAGAAGAAGAAGAAGAATTCGAAAAAAAATAAGAAGAAGAAGAATGTGAAGAATTCGAAGAAGTAGATGAAGAATTCGAAGAAGAATTCGAAGAAGAAGAATTCGAAGAAGAAGAATTCGAAGAAGAAGAATTCGAAGAAGAATTCGAAGAAGAATTCTAAGAAGAAGAATTCTAAGAAGAATTCTAAGAAGAAGAATTTGAAGAAGAAGAAGTATTCGAAGAAGAAGAAGAAAGAAGAATAAGAAGAAAAATAATTCGAAGAAGAAGAATTCGAAGAAGGATTCGAAGAAGAATTCGAAGAAGAATAATAATAATAAGAAGAAGAATTCGAAGAAGAATTTGAAGAAGTAGAATTCGAAGAAGAAGAAGAAGAAGAATTCGAAGAAGAAGAAGAAGAAGAAGAAGAAGTATAAGAAGAATAATTCAAAGAAGAATTCGAAGAAGAATTCGAAGAAGTAGAATTCGAAGAAGAAGAAGAAGAAGAATTCGAAGAAGAATTCGAAAGACAAGAAGAATTCGAAGAAGAATAAGAAAAAGAAGAAGAAGAAGATGAAAAATAAGAAGAAGATGAATTCGAAAAATAAGTAGAATTCGAAGAAGAAGAATAATTCGAAGAAGAAGAAGAAGAATTCGAAGAAGAATTCGAAGAAGAAGAAGAAGAAGAAGAAGAAGAAGAAGAAGAAGAAGAAGAAGAATTCGAAGAAGAAGAATTCGAAGAAGAAGAATTCGAAGAAGAATTCGAAGAAGAAGAAGGAGAAGGATTCGAAGAAGAAGAAGAAGAAGAGGAATTCGAAGAAGAAGAATTCGAAGAAGAATTCGAAGAAGAAGAAGGAGAAGGATTCGAAGAAGAAGAAGAAGAAGAATTCGAAGAAGAAGAATTTGAAGAAGAATTCGAAGAAGAAGAATTCGAAGAAGTATTCGAAGAAGCATTCAAAGAAGAAGAAATCAAAGAAGAATTCGAAGAAGAAGAATTCGAAGAAGAAGCAGAAGAATTCGAAGAAGAAGAAGAAGAATTCGAAGAAGAATACGAAGAAGAAGAAGAAGAAGAAGAATTCGAAGAAAAACAAGAAGAAGAAGAAGAAGAAGAATTCGAAGAAGAAGAAGAAGAATTCAAAGAAGAATTCGAAGAAGATGAAGAAGAATCCGAAGAAGAAGAATTTGAAGAAGAAGAAGAAGAAGAATAAGAAGAATTCGAAGAAGAAGAATTCGAAGAAGAAGAAGAAGAAGAATTCGAAGAAGAAAAAGAATAATTCGAATAAGAGGAAGAAGAAGAAGAAGAAGAAGAAGAAGAAGAAGAAGAAGAAGAAGGAGAAGAAGAATTCGAAGAAGAAGAAGAATTTGAAGAAGAAGAAGAAAAATTCGAAGAAGAAGAAGAAGAATTCGAAGAAGAAGGAGAATTCGAATAATAATAATAATAATAATAATAATAATAAGAAGAAGAAGAAGAAGAAGAAGAAGAAGAATCGAAGAAGAATTCGAAGAAGAAGAAGAAGAAGAAGAATTCGAAAAAGAAGTAGAATTCGAAGAAGAAGAATAATTCGAAGAAGAAGAAGAATTTGAATAAGAATTCTAAGAAGAATTTGAAGAAGAATTCGAAGAAGAAGAAGAGTTCGAAGAATAAGAAGATGAAGAATTTGAAGAAGAAGAATTCGAAGAAGAAGAATTCGAAGAATAAAGGAAGAATTCGAAGCAGAAGAATTCGAAGAAGAAGAATTCGAAGAAGTAGAATTCGAAGAAGAAGAATTCGAAGAAGAATTCGAAGAAGAAGAAAAAGAAGAATTCGAAGAAGAAGAATTCGAAGAAGAAGAATTAGAAGAAGAAAAAGAATAATTCGAATAAGAGGAAGAAGAAGAAGAAGAAATCGAAGAAGAAGAAGAATAAGAAGAAGGAGAAGAAGAATTCGAAGAAGAAGAAGAAGAATTCGAAGAAGAAGGAGAATTCGAATAATAATAATAATAATAATAATAATTAGAAGAAGAAGAAGAAGAAGAAGAAGAAGAAGAAGAAGAATCGAAGAAGAATTCGAAGAATTCGAAGAAGAAGAAGAATTCGAAGAAGAAGAAGAATTCGAAGAAGAAGAATTCGAAGAAGAAGAAGAATTCGAAGAAGAAGAAGTATTTGAAGAAGAAGAAGAAGAAGAATTTCAAGAAGAAGAAGAAGAAGAATTCGAAGAAGAAGAAGAAGAATTCGAAGAAGAAGGAGAATTCGAAGTAGAAGAAGAATTCGAAGAAGAATTCGAAGAAGAAGAAGAAGAATTCGAAAAAAAATAAGAAGAAGAAGAAGAAGAAGAATGTGAAGAATTTGAAGAAGTAGATGAAGAATTCGAAGAAGAATTCGAAGAAGAATTCGAAGAAGAAGAATTCGAAGAAGAAGAATTCGAAGAAGAATTCGAAGAAGAATTCTAAGAAGAAGAATTCTAAGAAGAATTCTAAGAAGAATTCTAAGAAGAAGAATTTGAAGAAGAAGAAGTATTCGAAGAAGAAGAAGAAAGAAGAATAAGAAGAAAAATAATTCGAAGAAGAAGAATTCGAAGAAGGATTCGAAGAAGAATTCGAAGAAGAAGAATAATAATAAGAAGAAGAATTCGAAGAAGAATTTGAAGAAGAAGAAGAATTTGAAGAAGAAGAAGAAGAAGAAGAAGAAGAAGACGAAAAATAAGAAGAATTTGAAGAAGAAGAAGAATAAGAAAAAGAAGAAGAAGAAGCAGAAGAAGAAGAAGAAGAAGAATAATTCAAAAAAGAAGTAGAATTCGAAGAAGAAGAATAATTCGAAAAAGAAAAAGAAGAATGCGAAGAAGAATTCTAAGAAGAAGAAGAAGAAGAATTCGAAGAAGAAGAAGAAGAATTTGAAGAAGAAGAAGAATTCGAAGAAGAATTCGAAGAAGAAGAATTCGAAGAAGAATTCGAAGAATTCGAAGAAGAAGAAGAATTCGAAGAAGAATAAGAATTCGAAGAAGAATTCGAAGAAGAAGAAGAATTCGAAGAAGAATTCGAAGAAGAATAAGAATTCGAAGAAGAATAAGAAGAAGAATTCGAAGAAGAAGAAGAAGAAGAATTCGAAGAAGAAGAAGAATTCGAAGAAGAAGAAGAAGAAGAATTCGAAGAAGAAGAAGAAGAAGAATTCGAAGAAGAAGAATTCGAAGAAGAAGAAGAATTCGAAAAAGAAGAAGAATTCGAAGAAGAAGAAGAAGAAGAATTCGAAGAAGAAGAAGAAGAAGAATTCGAAGAAGAAGAAGAAGAATTCGAAGAAGAAGAAGAATTCGAAGAAGAAGAATAATTCGAAGAAGAAGAAGAATTCGAAGAAGAAGAATTCGAAGAAGAAGAAGAAGAAGAAGAATTCGAAGAAGAAGAAGAAGAAGAAGAAGAAGAAGAATTCGAAGAAGAAGAAGAATTCGAACAAGAAGAAGAATTCGAAGAAGAATTCGAAGAAGAAGAATTCGAAGAAGAATTCGAAGAAGAATTCGAAGAAGAAGAATTCGAAGAAGAAGAATTCGAAGAAGAAGAAGAAGAATTCGAAGAAGAAGAATTCGAAGAAGAAGAATTCGAAGAAGAAGAAGAAGAAGAATTCGAAGAAGAAGAATTCGTATAAGAAGAAGAAGAATTCGAAGAAGAAGAAGAATTCGAAGAAGAAGAAGAAGAAGAATTCGAAGAAGAAGAATTCGAAGAAGAAGAAGAAGAAGAATTCGAAGAATTCGAAGAAGAATGATTCGAAGAAGAATTCGAAGAAGAATTCGAAGAATTCGAAGAAGAAGAATTCGAAGAAGAAGAAGAATTCGAAGAAGAAGAATTCGAAGAAGAAGAATTCGAAGAAGAAGAATTCGAAGAAGAAGAAGAAGAAGAATTCGAAGAAGAAGAAGAAGAAGAAGAAGAAGAAGAAGAAGAAGAAGAATTCGAAGTAGAAGAAGAATTCGAAGAAGAATTCGAAGAAGAAGAATTCGAAGAAGAATTCGAAGAAGAAGAAGAATTCGAAGAAGAAGAAGAATTCGAAGAAGAATTCGAAGAAGAAGAAGAAGAAGAATTCGAAGAAGAAGAAGAATTCGAAGAAGAATTCGAAGAAGAAGAAGAAGAAGAAGAAGAAGAAGAATTCGAAGAAGAAGAAGAAGAAGAAGAAGAATTTGAAGAAGAAGAATTCGAAGAAGAAGAATTCGAAGAAGAAGAAGAAGAAGAAGAAGAAGAAGAATTCGAAGAAGAAGAAGAAGAATTGGAAGAAGAAGAAGAAGAAGAAGAATTCGAAGAAGAAGAAGAAGAATTCGAAGAAGAATTCGAAGAAGAATTCGAAGAAGAAGAATTCGAAGAAGAAGAATTCGAAGAAGAATTCGAAGAAGAAGAATTCGAAGAAGAATTCGAAGAAGAAGAAGAATTCGAAGAAGAAGAAGAATTCGAAGAAGAAGAAGAATTTGAAGAAGAATTCGAAGAAGAATTCGAAGAAGAATTCGAAGAAGAAGAATTAGAAGAAGAAATGAAGAAGAATTCGAAGAAGAAGAAGAATTCGAAGAAGAATTCGAAGAAGAAGAAGAAGAAAAAGAATTCGAAGAAGAAGAAGAAGAAGAAGAAGAATTCGAAGAAGAAGAAGAAGAATTCGAAGAAGAAGAAGAATTCGAAGAAGAAGAAGAAGAAGAAGAAGAATTCGAAGAAGAAGAAGAAGAAGAATTCAAAGAAGAAGAAGAAGAAGAATTCGAAGAAGAAGAATTCGAAGAATTCGAAGAAGAAGAAGAAGAAGAATTCGAAGAAGAAGAATTCGAAGAAGAATTCGAAGAAGAAGAAGAAGAATTCGAAGAAGAAGAAGAAGAATTCGAAGAAGAAGAATTCGAAGAAGAAGAAGAAGAAGAAGAAGAATTCGAATTCGAAGAAGAAGAAGAAGAAGAATTCGAATTCGAAGAAGAAGAATTCGAAGAAGAAGAATTCGAAGAATTCGAAGAAGAAGAAGAAGAAGAATTCGAAGAAGAAGAAGAAGAAGTATTCGAAGAAGAAGAAGAATTCGAAGAAGAAGAATTTGAAGAATTATTAGAAGAAGAAGAAGAATTCGAAGAAGAAGAATTCGAAGAAGAAGAATTCGAAGAAGAATTCGAAGAAGAAGAATTCGAAGAAGAATTCGAAGAAGAAGAATTCGAAGAAGAATTCGAAGAAGAAGAATTGGAAGAAGAATTCGAAGAAGAATTCGAAGAAGAAGAATTCGAAAAAGAAGAATTCGAAGAAGAAGAATTCGAAGAAGAAGAATTCGAAGAAGAATTCGAAGAAGAAGAATTCGAAGAAGAATTCGAAGAAGAAGAAGAATTCGAAAAAAAATAAGAAGAAGAAGAAGAAGAAGAAGAATGCGAAGAATTCGAAGAAGTAGATGAAGAATTCGAAGAAGAATTCGAAGAAGAATTCGAAGAAGAAGAATTCGAAGAAGAAGAATTCGAAGAAGAATTCGAAGAAGAATTCTAAGAAGAAGAATTCTAAGAAGAATTCTAAGAAGAATTCTAAGAAGAAGAATTTGAAGAAGAAGAAGTATTCGAAGAAGAAGAAGAAAGAAGAATAAGAAGAAAAATAATTCGAAGAAGAAGAATTCGAAGAAGGATTCGAAGAAGAATTCGAAGAAGAAGAATAATAATAAGAAGAAGAATTCGAAGAAGAATTTGAAGAAGAAGAAGAATTTGAAGAAGAAGAAGAAGACGAAAAATAAGAAGAATTTGAAGAAGAAGAAGAATAAGAAAAAGAAGAAGAAGAAGCAGAAGAAGAAGAAGAAGAAGTAGAATTCGAAGAATTCGAAGAAGAAGAAGAATTTGAAGAAGAAGAATAAGAAGAAAAAGAAGAAGAATTCAAAAAAGAAGTAGAATTCGAAGAAGAATAAGAAGTCGAAGAAGAATAAGAAGAAGAAGAATCAGAAGAAGAAGAAGAAATAGAGGAAGAAGAAGAAGAATCAGAAGAAGAAGAAGAAGAAGAAGAATTCGAAGAAGAAGAAGAATTCGAAGAAGAATTCGAAGAAGAAGAATTCGAAGAAGAATTCGAAGAAGAAGAAGAAGAAGAAGAATTCGAAGAAGAAGAAGAATTCGAAGAAGAAGAAGAATTCGAAGAAGAATTCGAAGAAGAATTCGAAGAAGAATAAGAATTCGAAGAAGAATTCGAAGAAGAAGAAGAATTCGAAGAAGAATTCGAAGAAGAATAAGAATTCGAAGAAGAATAAGAATTCGAAGAAGAATAAGAAGAAGAATTCGAAGAAGAATAAGAAGAAGAATTCGAAGAAGAAGAAGAAGAAGAATTCGAAGAAGAAGAAGAATTCGAAGAAGAAGAAGAAGAAGAATTCGAAGAAGAAGAAGAAGAATTCGAAGAAGAATAATTCGAAGAAGAATAATAATAATAAGAAGAAGAATTCGAAGAAGAATTCAAAGAAGGAGAATTCAAAGAAGAATTCAAAGAAGAAGTATTCGAAGAAGAATTCAAAGAAGAAGAATTCGAAGAAGAATTCAAAGAAGAAGAATTCGAAGAAGAATTCGAAGAAGAAGAATTCGAAGAAGAATTCGAAGAAGTAGAATTCGAAGAAGAAGAATTCGAAGATGAAGAAGAAGAATTCGAAGAAGAAGAATTCGAAGAAGAAGAATTCGAAGAAGAAGAATTCGAAGAAGAAGAAGAAGAATTCGAAGAAGAAGAAGAAGAAATCGAAGAAGAAGAATTCGAAGAAGAAGAATTCGAAGAAGAAGAATTCGAAGAAGAAGAAGACGAATTCGAAGAAGAAGAAGAAGAATTCGAAGAATTCGAAGAAGAATTCGAAGAAGAATTCGAAGAAGAAGAATTCGAAGAAGAAGAATTCGAAGAAGTAGAAGAAGAATTCGAAGAATTCGAAGAAGAATTCGAAGAAGAAGAATTCGAAGAAGAAGAAGAAGAATTCGAAGAAGAAGAATTCGAAGAAGAAGTATTCGAAGAAGAAGAATTCGAAGAAGAAGAATTCAAAGACGAATTCGAAGAAGAAGAATTCGAAGAAGAAGAAGACGAATTCGAAGAAGAAGAAGATGAATTCGAAGAATTCGAAGAAGAATTTGAAGAAGAATTCGAAGAAGAAGAATTCGAAGAAGAAGAATTCGAAGAAGAAGAAGAAGAATTCGAAGAAGTAGAATTCGAAGAAGAAGAATTCGAAGAAGAAGAAGAAGAATTCGAATAAGAAGAATTCGAAGAAGAAGAAGAAGAATTCGAAGAAGAAGAATTCGAAGAAGAAGAATTCGAAGAAGAAGAAGAATTCGAAGAAGAAGAAGAAGAATTCGAAGAAGAAGAGGAAGAATTCGAAGAAGAATTCGAAGTAGAAGAATTCGAAGAAGAAGAAGACGAATTCGAAGAAGAAGAAGAAGAATTCGAAGAATGCGAAGAAGAATTCGAAGAAGAAGAATTCGAAGAAGAAGAATTCGAAGAAGAAGAATTCGAAGAAGAAGAAGAAGAATTCGAAGAAGAATTCGAAGAAGAAGAATTCGAAGAAGAAGAAGAATTCGAAGAAGAAGAATTCGAAGAAGAAGAAGAATTCGAAGAAGTAGAATTCGAAGAAGAAGAATTCGAAGAAGAAGAAGAAGAATTCGAAGAAGAAGAATTCGAAGAAGAAGAATTCGAAGAAGAAGAAGAAGAATTCGAAGAAGAAGAATTCGAAGAATTCGAAGAAGAATTCGAAGAATTCGAAGAAGAAGAATTCGAAGAAGAAGAAGAAGAATTCGAAGAAGAAGAAGAAGAATTCGAAGAAGAAGAATTCGAAGAAGAAGAATTCGAAAAAGAAGAAGAATTCGAAGAAGAAGAAGAAGAAGAATTCGAAGAAGAAGAAGAAGAAGTATTCGAAGAAGAAGAAGAAGAATTCGAAGAAGAAGAAGAATTCGAAGAAGAAAAAGAATTCGAAGAAGAAGAAGAAGAAGAAGAAGAAGAAGAAGAAGAATTCGAACAAGAAGAAGAATTCGAAGAAGAATTCGAAGAAGAAGAATTCGAAGAAGAAGAATTCGAAGAAGAAGAATTCGAAGAAGAAGAAGAAGAATTCGAAGAAGAAGAATTCGAAGAAGAAGAAGAAGAAGAATTCGAAGAAGAAGAAGAATTCGAATAAGAAGAAGAAGAAGAATTCGAAGAAGAAGAAGAAGAATTCGAAGAAGAAGAAGAAGAAGAATTCGAAGAATTCGAAGAAGAATGATTCGAAGAAGAATTCGAAGAAGAATTCGAAGAATTCGAAGAAGAAGAATTCGAAGAAGAAGAAGAATTCGAAGAAGAAGAATTCGAAGAAGAATTCGAAGAAGAAGAAGAATTCGAAGAAGAAGAATTCGAAGAAGAAGAATTCGAAGAAGAAGAAGAAGAAGAAGAATTCGAAGAAGAAGAAGAATTCGAAGAAGAATTCGAAGAAGAAGAATTCGAAGTAGAAGAAGAATTCGAAGAAGAATTCGAAGAAGAAGAATTCGAAGAAGAATTCGAAGAAGAATTCGAAGAAGAAGAAGAATTCGAAGAAGAAGAAGAAGAATTCGAAGAAGAATTCGAAGAAGAATTCGAAGAAGAAGAAGAAGAAGAAGAAGAAGAAGAAGAAGAAGAAGAAGAATTCGAAGAAGAAGAAGAAGAAGAAGAAGAATTCGAAGAAGAAGAATTCGAAGAAGAAGAAGAAGAAGAATTCGAAGAAGAAGAAGAAGAATTGGAAGAAGAAGAAGAAGAAGAAGAATTCGAAGAAGAAGAAGAAGAATTCGAAGAAGAATTCGAAGAAGAATTCGAAGAAGAAGAATTCGAAGAAGAAGAATTCGAAGAAGAATTCGAAGAAGAAGAATTCGAAGAAGAAGAAGAAGAAGAATTCGAAGAAGAATTCGAAGAAGAAGAAGAATTAGAAGAAGAAATGAAGAAGAATTCGAAGAAGAAGAATTCGAAGAATTCGAAGAAGAAGAATTCGAAGAATTCGAAGAAGAAGAAGAAGAAGAATTCGAAGAAGAAGAATTCGAAGAAGAATTCGAAGAAGAAGAAGAAGAAGAATTCAAAGAAGAAGAAGAAGAATTCGAAGAAGAAGAATTCGAAGAATAAGAATTCGAAGAAGAAGAAGAAGAAGAAGAAGAAGAAGAATTCGAAGAAGAAGAAGAAGAAGAATTCGAATTCGAATTCGAAGAAGAAGAAGAAGAAGAATTCGAAGAAGAAGAATTTGAAGAATTATTAGAAGAAGAAGAAGAATTCGAAGAAGAATTTAAAGAAGAAGAATTCGAAGAAGAATTCGAAGAAGAAGAATTCGAAGAAGAATTCGAAGAAGAAGAATTCGAAGAAAAATTCGAAGAAGAAGAATTCGAAGAAGAATTCGAAGAAGAAGAATTCGAAGAAGAAGAATTCGAAAAAGAAGAATTCGAAGAAGAAGAATTCGAAGAAGAAGAATTCGAAGAAGAATTCGAAGAATTTGTAGAATTCGAAGAAGAATTCGAAGAATTTGAAGAATTCGAAGAAGAATTCGAAGAAGAAGAAGAAGAAGAATTTGAAGAATTCGAAGAAGAAGAAGAAGAATAAGAAGAAGAAGAAGAATTCGAAGAAGAAGAATTCGAAGAAGAAGAAGAATTCGAAGAAGAAGAATTCGAAGAAGAAGAAGAATTCGAAGAAGAAGAAGAATTCGAAGAATTCGAAGAAGAAGAATTCGAAGAAGAAGAAGAAGAATAAGAAGAAGAATTCGAAGAAGAAGAATTCGACGAAGAAGAAGAAGAATTCGAAGGAAAAGAAGAAGAAGAATAGGAAGAATTCGAAGAAGAAGAATATGAAGAATTCGAAGAAGAAGAATTAGAAGAAGAAGAATTCGAAGAAGAATTCGAAATGAAGAATAAGAATAAGAATTCGAAGAAGAAGAATTCGACGAAGAAGAATTCGAAAAAGAAGAAGAAGAATTCAAAGAAGAATTCGAAGAAGAAGAAGAAGAATAAGAAGAAGAATTCGAAGAAGAAGAATTCGAAGAAGAATTCGAAGAAGAAGAATTCCAAGAAGAAGAAGAAGAATTCGAAAAAAAATAAGAAGAAGAAGAATTCGAAAAAAAATAAGAAGAAGAAGAAGAAGAAGAATTCGAAGAAGAAGAAGAATTCAAAGAAGAATTCGAAGAAGAAGAAAAAGAAGAAGAAGAAGAAGAAGAATTCGAAGAAGAAGAAGAATTCAAAGAAGAAGAATTCGAAGAAGAAGAATTCGAAGAAGAAGAAGAAGAATAAGAAGAAGAATTCGAAGAAGAAGAATTCGAAGAAGAATTCGAAGAAGAATTCGAAGAAGTAGAATTCGAAGAAGAAGAAGAAGAAGAATTCGAAGAAGAATTCGAAAGAGAAGAAGAATTCGAAGAAGAATAAGAAAAAGAAGAAGAAGAAGATGAAAAATAAGAAGAAGATGAATTCGAAAAATAAGTAGAATTCGAAGAAGAAGAATAATTCGAAGAAGAAGAAGAAGAATTCGAAGAAGAATTCGAAGAAGAATTTGAAGAAGAATTCGAAAAAGAAGAAGAAGAAGAAGAGTTCGAAGAAGAAGAAGAAGAAGAATTCGAAGAAGAATTCGAAGAAGAATTTGAAGAAGAATTCGAAAAAGAAGAAGAAGAAGAAGAGTTCGAAGAAGAAGAAGAAGAAGAATTCGAAGAAGAATTTGAAGAAGAATTCGAAATAGAAGAAGAAGAAGAAGAGTTCGAAGAAGAAGAAGAAGAATTCAAAGAAGAATTCGAAGAAGAATTCTAAGAAGAAGAATTCGAAGAAGAATTCAAAGAAGAAGAAGAAGAAGAATTCAAAGAAGAATTCGAAGAAGAAGAAGAATTCGAAGAAGAAGAAGTATTCAAAGAAGAAGAAGAAAGAAGACGAAGAAGAAAAATAACTCGAAGAAGAATTCGAAGAAGGATTCGAAGAAGAAATCGAAGAAGAATAATAATAATAAGAAGAAGAATTCGAAGAAGAATTTGAAGAAGAAGAATTCGAAGAAGAATTCGAAGAAGAAGAATTCGAAGAAGAATTCAAAGAAGAAGAATTCAAAGAAGAATTCAAAGAAGAAGAATTCGAAGAAGAATTCGAAGAAGAATTCGAAGAAGAAGAATTCGAAAAAAAATAAGAAGAAGAAAAGAAGAAGAAGAATGCGAAGAATTAGAAGTAGATGAAGAATTCGAAGAAGAATTCGAAGAAGAATTCGAAGAAGAAGAATTCGAAGAAGAAGAATTCGAAGAAGAATTCGAAGAAGAATTCGAAGAAGAAGAATTCTAAGAAGAATTCTAAGAAGAATTCTAAGAAGAAGAATTTGAAGAAGAAGAAGTATTCGAAGAAGAAGAAGAAAGAATAATAAGAAGAAAAATAATTCGAAGAAGAAGAATTCGAAGAAGGATTCGAAGAAGAATTCGAAGAAGAAGAATAATAATAAGAAGAAGAATTCGAAGAAGAATTTGAAGAAGAAGAAGAATTTGAAGAAGAAGAAGAAGAAGAAGACGAAAAATAAGAAGAATTTGAAGAAGAAGAAGAATAAGAAAAAGAAGAAGAAGAAGCAGAAGAAGAAGAAGAAGAAGTAGAATTCGAAGAATTCGAAGAAGAAGAAGAATTTGAAGAAGAAGAAGAAGAAGAAAAAGAAGAAGAATTCAAAAAAGAAGTAGAATTCGAAGAAGAATAAGAATTCGAAGAAGAATAAGAAGAAGAAGAATCAGAAGAAGAAGAAGAAATAGAGGAAGAAGAAGAAGAATCAGAAGAAGAAGAAGAAGAATTCGAAGAAGAAGAATTCGAAGAAGAAGAATTCGAAGAAGAAGAAGAAGAATTCGAAGAAGAAGAATTCGAAGAAGAAGAATTCAAAGAAGAAGAAGAAGAATTCGAAGAAGAAGAAGAAGAATTCGAAGAAGAAGAATTCGAAGAAGAAGAATTCGAAAAAGAAGAAGAATTCGAAGAAGAAGAAGAAGAAGAATTCGAAGAAGAAGAAGAAGAAGAATTCGAAGAAGAAGAAGAAGAATTCGAAGAAGAAGAAGAATTCGAAGAAGAAGAAGAATTCGAAGAAGAAGAAGAAGAAGAAGAAGAAGAAGAAGAAGAATTCGAACAAGAAGAAGAATTCGAAGAAGAATTCGAAGAAGAAGAATTCGAAGAAGAAGAATTCGAAGAAGAAGAAGAAGAATTCGAAGAAGAAGAATTCGAAGAAGAAGAAGAAGAAGAATTCGAAGAAGAAGAAGAATTCGAATAAGAAGAAGAAGAAGAATTCGAAGAAGAAGAAGAAGAATTCGAAGAAGAAGAAGAAGAAGAATTCGAAGAATTCGAAGAAGAATGATTCGAAGAAGAATTCGAAGAAGAATTCGAAGAATTCGAAAAAGAAGAATTCGAAGAAGAAGAAGAATTCGAAGAAGAAGAAGAATTCGAAGAAGAAGAAGAATTCGAAGAAGAAGAATTCGAAGAAGAAGAAGAAGAAGAATTCGAAGAAGAAGAAGAAGAAGAAGAAGAATTCGAAGAAGAAGAAGAAGAAGAAGAATTCGAAGAAGAATTCGAAGAATTCGAAGAAGAATTCGAAGAAGAAGAATTCGAAGTAGAAGAAGAATTCGAAGAAGAATTCGAAGAAGAAGAATTCGAAGAAGAATTCGAAGAAGAATTCGAAGAAGAAGAAGAATTCGAAGAAGAAGAAGAAGAATTCGAAGAAGAATTCGAAGAAGAATTCGAAGAAGAATTCGAAGAAGAAGAAGAAGAAGAATTCGAAGAAGAAGAATTCGAAGAAGAAGAAGAAGAAGAAGAAGAATTCGAAGAAGAAGAATTCGAAGAAGAAGAAGAAGAAGAATTCGAAGAAGAAGAAGAAGAAGAATTCGAAGAAGAAGAAGAAGAATTGGAAGAAGAAGAAGAAGAAGAAGAATTCGAAGAAGAAGAAGAAGAATTCGAAGAAGAATTCGAAGAAGAATTCGAAGAAGAAGAATTCGAAGAAGAAGAATTCGAAGAAGAATTCGAAGAAGAAGAATTCGAAGAAGAATTCGAAGAAGAAGAAGAATTCGAAGAAGAAGAAGAAGAAGAATTCGAAGAAGAATTCGAAGAAGAATTCGAAGAAGAAGAAGAATTAGAAGAAGAAATGAAGAAGAATTCGAAGAAGAAGAATTCGAAGAATTCGAAGAAGAAGAATTCGAAGAATTCGAAGAAGAAGAATTCGAAGAAGAATTCGAAGAAGAAGAAGAAGAAGAATTCAAAGAAGAAGAAGAAGAATTCGAAGAAGAAGAATTCGAAGAAGAAGAAGAAGAAGAAGAAGAATTCGAATTCGAAGAAGAAGAAGAAGAAGAATTCGAATTCGAAGAAGAAGAAGAAGAATTCGAAGAATTCGAAGAATTCGAAGAAGAAGAAGAATTCGAAGAATTCGAAGAAGAAGAAGAAGAATTCGAAGAAGAAGAAGAATTCGAAGAAGAAGAATTTGAAGAATTATTTGAAGAAGAAGAAGAATTCGAAGAAGAATTTAAAGAAGAAGAATTCGAAGAAGAATTCGAAGAAGAAGAATTCGAAGAAGAATTCGAAGAAGAAGAATTCGAAGAAAAATTCGAAGAAGAAGAATTCGAAGAAGAATTCGAAGAAGAAGAATTCGAAGAAGAATTCGAAGAAGAATTCGAAGAAGAAGAATTCGAAGAAGAAGAATTCGAAAAAGAAGAATTCGAAGAAGAAGAATTCGAAGAAGAAGAATTCGAAGAAGAATTAGAAGAATTTGTAGAATTCGAAGAAGAATTCGAAGAATTTGAAGAATTCGAAGAAGAATTCGAAGAAGAAGAAGAAGAAGAATTTGAAGAATTCGAAGAAGAAGAAGAAGAATAAGAAGAAGAAGAAGAATTCGAAGAAGAAGAATTCGAAGAAGAAGAAGAATTCGAAGAAGAAGAATTCGAAGAAGAAGAAGAATTCGAAGAAGAAGAAGAATTCGAAGAATTCGAAGAAGAAGAATTCGAAGAAGAAGAAGAAGAATAAGAAGAAGAATTCGAAGAAGAAGAATTCGAAGAAGAAGAAGAAGAATTCGAAGGAAAAGAAGAAGAAGAATAGGAAGAATTCGAAGAAGAAGAATATGAAGAATTCGAAGAAGAAGAATTAGAAGAAGAAGAATTCGAAGAAGAATTCGAAATGAAGAATAAGAATAAGAATTCGAAGAAGAAGAATTCGACGAAGAAGAATTCGAAAAAGAAGAAGAAGAATTCAAAGAAGAATTCGAAGAAGAAGAAGAAGAATAAGAAGAAGAATTCGAAGAAGAAGAATTGGAAGAAGAATTCGAAGAAGAAGAATTCCAAGAAGAAGAAGAAGAATTCGAAAAAAAATAAGAAGAAGAAGAATTCGAAAAAAAATAAGAAGAAGAAGAAGAAGAAGAATTCGAAGAAGAAGAAGAATTCAAAGAAGAATTCGAAGAAGAAGAAAAAGAAGAAGAAGAAGAAGAAGAATTCGAAGAAGAAGAAGAAGGAGAAGAAGAAGAATTCGAAGAAGAAGAATTCGAAGAAGAAGAAGTATAAGAAGAAGAATAATTCAAAGAAGAATTCGAAGAAGAATTCGAAGAAGAATTCGAAGAAGTAGAATTCGAAGAAGAAGAAGAAGAAGAATTCGAAGAAGAATTCGAAAGAGAAGCAGAATTCGAAGAAGAATAAGAAAAAAAAGAAGAAGAAGATGAAAAATAAGAAGAAGATGAATTCGAAAAATAAGTAGAATTCGAAGAAGAAGAATAATTCGAAGAAGAAGAAGAAGAATTCGAAGAAGAATTCGAAGAAGAATTTGAAGAAGAATTCGAAAAAGAAGAAGAAGAAGAAGAGTTCGAAGAAGAAGAAGAAGAAGAATTCGAAGAAGAATTTGAAGAAGAATTCGAAAAAGAAGAAGAAGAAGAAGAGTTCGAAGAAGAAGAAGAAGAATTCGAAGAAGAATTCGAAGAAGAATTCTAAGAAGAAGAATTCGAAGAAGAATTCAAAGAAGAAGAAGAAGAAGAATTCAAAGAAGAATTCGAAGAAGAATTTGAAGAAGAATTCAAAGGAGAATTCGAAGAAGAAGAAGAATTCGAAGAAGAAGAAGTATTCAAAGAAGAAGAAGAAAGAAGACGAAGAAGAAAAATAACTCGAAGAAGAATTCGAAGAAGGATTCGAAGAAGAAATCGAAGAAGAATAATAATAATAATAAGAAGAATACGAAGAAGAATTTGAAGAAGAAGAATTCGAAGAAGAATACGAAGAAGAAGAATTCGAAGAAGAATTCGAAGAAGAAGAATTCGAAGAAGAATTCAAAGAAGAAGAATTCGAAGAAGAATTCGAAGAAGAATTCGAAGAAGAAGAAGAATTCGAAAAAAAATAAGAAGAAGAAAAGAAGAAGAAGAATGCGAAGAATTAGAAGAAGTAGATGAAGAATTCGAAGAAGAATTCGAAGAAGAATTCGAAGAAGAAGAATTCGAAGAAGAAGAATTCGAAGAATTCGAAGAAGAATTCGAAGAAGAAGAATTCTAAGAAGAATTCTAAGAAGAATTCTAAGAAGAAGAATTTGAAGAAGAAGAAGTATTCGAAGAAGAAGAAGAAAGAAGAATAAGAAGAAAAAAAATTCGAAGAAGAAGAATTCGAAGAAGGATTCGAAGAAGAATTCGAAGAAGAAGAATAATAATAAGAAGAAGAATTCGAAGAAGAATTTGAAGAAGAAGAAGAATTTGAAGAAGAAGAAGAAGAAGAAGACGAAAAATAAGAAGAATCTGAAGAAGAAGAAGAATAAGAAAAAGAAGAAGAAGAAGCAGAAGAAGAAGAAGAAGTAGAATTCGAAGAATTCGAAGAAGAATAAGAATTCGAAGAAGAATTCGAAGAAGAAGAAGAAGAATTCGAAGAAGAAGAAGAATTCGAAGAAGAATTCGAAGAAGAATTCGAAGAAGAATAAGAATTCGAAGAAGAATTCGAAGAAGAAGAAGAATTCGAAGAAGAATTCGAAGAAGAATAAGAATTCGAAGAAGAATAAGAATTCGAAGAAGAAGAAGAATTCGAAGAAGAAGAATTCGAAGAAGAATTCGAAGAAGAAGAATTCGAAGAAGAAGAAGAATTCGAAGAAGAAGAATTCGAAGAATTCGAAGAAGAAGAAGAAGAATTCGAAGAAGAAGAAGAAGAAGAATTCGAAGAAGAAGAAGAAGAATTCGAAGAAGAAGAATAATTCGAAGAAGAAGAAGAATTCGAAGAAGAAGAATTCGAAGAAGAATTCGAAGAATAAGAATTCGAAGAAGAAGAAGAAGAAGAATTCGAAGAAGAAGAAGAAGAAGAAGAAGAAGAATTCGAAGAAGAAGAAGTATAAGAAGAAGAATAATTCAAAGAAGAATTCGAAGAAGAATTCGAAGAAGAATTCGAAGAAGTAGAATTCGAAGAAGAAGAAGAAGAAGAATTCGAAGAAGAATTCGAAAGAGAAGCAGAATTCGAAGAAGAATAAGAAAAAAAAGAAGAAGATGAAAAATAAGAAGAAGATGAATTCGAAAAATAAGTAGAATTCGAAGAAGAAGAATAATTCGAAGAAGAAGAAGAAGAATTCGAAGAAGAATTCGAAGAAGAATTTGAAGAAGAATTCGAAAAAGAAGAAGAAGAAGAAGAGTTCGAAGAAGAAGAAGAAGAAGAATTCGAAGAAGAATTTGAAGAAGAATTCGAAAAAGAAGAAGAAGAAGAAGAGTTCGAAGAAGAAGAAGAAGAATTCGAAGAAGAATTCGAAGAAGAATTCTAAGAAGAAGAATTCGAAGAAGAATTCAAAGAAGAAGAAGAAGAAGAATTCAAAGAAGAATTCGAAGAAGAATTTGAAGAAGAATTCAAAGGAGAATTCGAAGAAGAAGAAGAATTCGAAGAAGAAGAAGTATTCAAAGAAGAATAAGAAAGAAGACGAAGAAGAAAAATAACTCGAAGAAGAATTCGAAGAAGGATTCGAAGAAGAAATCGAAGAAGAATAATAATAATAATAAGAAGAATTCGAAGAAGAATTTGAAGAAGAAGAATTCGAAGAAGAATACGAAGAAGAAGAATTCGAAGAAGAATTCGAAGAAGAAGAATTCGAAGAAGAATTCAAAGAAGAAGAATTCGAAGAAGAATTCGAAGAAGAATTCGAAGAAGAAGAAGAATTCGAAAAAAAATAAGAAGAAGAAAAGAAGAAGAAGAATGCGAAGAATTAGAAGAAGTAGATGAAGAATTCGAAGAAGAATTCGAAGAAGAATTCGAAGAAGAAGAATTCGAAGAAGAAGAATTCGAAGAATTCGAAGAAGAATTCGAAGAAGAAGAATTCTAAGAAGAATTCTAAGAAGAATTCTAAGAAGAAGAATTTGAAGAAGAAGAAGTATTCGAAGAAGAAGAAGAAAGAAGAATAAGAAGAAAAAAAATTCGAAGAAGAAGAATTCGAAGAAGGATTCGAAGAAGAATTCGAAGAAGAAGAATAATAATAAGAAGAAGAATTCGAAGAAGAATTTGAAGAAGAAGAAGAATTTGAAGAAGAAGAAGAAGAAGAAGACGAAAAATAAGAAGAATTTGAAGAAGAAGAAGAATAAGAAAAAGAAGAAGAAGAAGCAGAAGAAGAAGAAGAAGAAGTAGAATTCGAAGAATTCGAAGAAGAATAAGAATTCGAAGAAGAATTCGAAGAAGAAGAAGAAGAATTCGAAGAAGAAGAAGAATTCGAAGAAGAATTCGAAGAAGAATTCGAAGAAGAATAAGAATTCGAAGAAGAATTCGAAGAAGAAGAAGAATTCGAAGAAGAATTCGAAGAAGAAGAAGAATTCGAAGAAGAATAAGAAGAAGAATTCGAAGAAGAAGAATTCGAAGAAGAAGAAGAATTCGAAGAAGAAGAATTCGAAGAATTCGAAGAAGAAGAAGAAGAATTCGAAGAAGAAGAAGAAGAAGAATTCGAAGAAGAAGAAGAAGAATTCGAAGAAGAAGAATAATTCGAAGAAGAAGAAGAATTCGAAGAAGAAGAATTCGAAGAAGAATTCGAAGAATAAGAATTCGAAGAAGAAGAAGAAGAAGAATTCGAAGAAGAAGAAGAAGAAGAAGAAGAAGAATTCGAAGAAGAAGAAGAATTCGAAGAAGAAGAAGAAGAAGAATTCGAAGAAGAATTCGAAGAAGAAGAAGAAGAAGAATTCGAAGAATTCGAAAAGAATGATTCGAAGAAGAATTCGAAGAAGAATTCGAAGAATTCGAAGAAGAAGAATTCGAAGAAGAAGAATTCGAAGAAGAAGAAGAATTCGAAGAAGAAGAAGAAGAAGAAGAAGAAGAAGAAGAAGAAGAAGAATTCGAAGAAGAAGAAGAATAAGAATTCGAAGAAGAAGAAGAAGAAGAAGAATTCGAAGAAGAAGAAGAATTCGAAGAAGAAGAAGAATTCGAAGAAGAATTCGAAGAAGAAGAAGAAGAATTCGAAGAAGAAGAAGAATTCGAAGAAGAATTTGAAGAAGAAGAAGAAGAAGAATTCGAAGAAGAAGAAGAAGAATTCGAAGAAGAAGAATTCGAAGAAGAAGAATTCGAAGAAGAAGAATTCGAAGAAGAAGAATTCGAAGAAGAATTTGAAGAAGAATTCGAAGAAGAAGAAGAAGAAGAATTGGAAGAAGAAGTAGAAGAAGAAGAAGAATTCGAAGAAGAAGAAGAAGAATTCGAAGAAGAATTCGAAGAAGAATTCGAAGAAGAAGAAGAAGAAGAAGAAGAATTCGAAGAAGAATTCGAAGAAGAAGAAGAATTCGAAGAAGAAGAAGAATTCGAAGAAGAAGAAGAAGAAGAATTCGAAGAAGAAGAAGAATTCGAAGAAGAATTCGAAGAAGAAGAAGAATTAGAAGAAGAAATGAAGAAGAATTCGAAGAAGAAGAAGAATTCGAAGAAGAATTCGAAGAAGAAGAAGAGGAAGAAGAATTCGAAGAAGAAGAAGAAGAAGAAGAAGAATTCGAAGAAGAAGAAGAAGAATTCGAAGAAGAAGAATTCGAAGAATTCGAAGAAGAAGAAGAAGAAAAATTCGAAGAAGAAGAATTCGAAGAAGAAGAATTCGAAGAAGAAGAAGAAGAATTCGAAGAATTCGAAGAAGAATTCGAAGAAGAAGGATTCAAAGAAGAAGAAGAAGAACAAGAATTCGAATTCGAAGAAGAAGAAGAAGAAGAAGAATTCGAAGAATTCGAAGAAGAAGAAGAAGAAGAAGAATTCGAAGAAGAAGAAGAAGTATTCGAAGAAGAAGAAGAATTCGAAGAATAAGAATTTGAAGAATTATTAGAAGAAGAAGAAGAATTCGAAGAAGAATTCGAAGAAGAAGAATTCGAAGAAGAATTCGAAGAAGAAGAATTCGAAGAAGAAGAATTCGAAAAAGAAGAATTCAAAGAAGAAGAATTCGAAGAAGAAGAATTCGAAGGAGAATTCGAAGAAGAAGAATGCGAAGAAGAATTCGAAGAATTTGTAGAATACGAAGAAGAATTCGAAGAATTTGAAGAATTCGAAGAATTCGAAGAAGAAGAAGAAGAAGAAGAATTTGAAGAATTCGAAGAAGAAGAAGAAGAATAAGAAGAAGAAGAAGAATTCGAAGAAGAAGAATTCGAAGAAGAAGAAGAATTCGAAGAAGAAGAATTCGAAGAAGAAGAAGAATTCGAAGAATTCGAAGAAGAAGAATTCGAAGAAGAAGAAGAAGAATAAGAAGAAGAATTCGAAGAAGAAGAATTCGAAGAAGAAGAAGAAGAATTCGAAGGAAAAGAAGAAGAAGAATAGGAAGAATTCGAAGAAGAAGAATATGAAGAATTCGAAGAAGAAGAATTAGAAGAAGAAGAATTCGAAGAAGAATTCGAAGAAGAAGAATTCGAAGAAGAATTCAAAGAAGAAGAATTCGAAGAAGAATTCGAAGAAGAATTCGAAGAAGAAGAAGAATTCGAAAAAAAATAAGAAGAAGAAAAGAAGAAGAAGAATGCGAAGAATTAGAAGAAGTAGATGAAGAATTCGAAGAAGAATTCGAAGAAGAATTCGAAGAAGAAGAATTCGAAGAAGAATTCGAAGAAGAATTCGAAGAAGAAGAATTCTAAGAAGAATTCTAAGAAGAATTCTAAGAAGAAGAATTTGAAGAAGAAGAAGTATTCGAAGAAGAAGAAGAAAGAAGAATAAGAAGAAAAATAATTCGAAGAAGAAGAATTCGAAGAAGGATTCGAAGAAGAATTCGAAGAAGAAGAATAATAATAAGAAGAAGAATTCGAAGAAGAATTTGAAGAAGAAGAAGAATTTGAAGAAGAAGAAGAAGAAGAAGACGAAAAATAAGAAGAATTTGAAGAAGAAGAAGAATAAGAAAAAGAAGAAGAAGAAGCAGAAGAAGAAGAAGAAGAAGTAGAATTCGAAGAATTCGAAGAAGAAGAAGAATTTGAAGAAGAAGAAGAAGAAGAAAAAGAAGAAGAATTCAAAAAAGAAGTAGAATTCGAAGAAGAATAAGAATTCGAAGAAGAATAAGAAGAAGAAGAATCAGAAGAAGAAGAAGAAATAGAGGAAGAAGAAGAAGAATCAGAAGAAGAAGAAGAAGAAGAAGAATTCGAAGAAGAAGAAGAATTCGAAGAAGAATTCGAAGAAGAAGAATTCGAAGAAGAATTCGAAGAAGAATTCGAAGAAGAAGAATTCGAAGAAGAAGAATTCGAAGAAGAAGAAGAATTCGAAGAAGAATTCGAAGAAGAATTCGAAGAAGAGTAAGAATTCGAAGAAGAATTCGAAGAAGAAGAAGAATTCGAAGAAGAATTCGAAGAAGAATAAGAATTCGAAGAAGAATAAGAATTCGAAGAAGAATAAGAAGAAGAATTCGAAGAAGAATAAGAAGAAGAATTCGAAGAAGAAGAAGAAGAAGAATTCGAAGAAGAAGAAGAATTCGAAGAAGAAGAAGAAGAAGAATTCGAAGAAGAAGAAGAAGAATTCGAAGAAGAAGAATTCGAAGAAGAAGAAGAATTCGAAAAAGAAGAAGAATTCGAAGAAGAAGAAGAAGAATTCGAAGAAGAAGAAGAAGAAGAATTCGAAGAAGAAGAAGAAGAATTCGAAGAAGAAGAATTCGAAGAAGAAGAATAATTCGAAGAAGAAGAAGAAGAAGAAGAAGAAGAAGAATTCGAAGAAGAATTCGAAGAAGAAGAATTCGAAGAAGAAGAAGAAGAAGAATTCGAAGAAGAAGAAGAAGAAGAAGAAGAATTCGAAGAAGAAGAAGAATTCGAACAAGAAGAAGACTTCGAAGAAGAATTCGAAGAAGAAGAATTCGAAGAAGAATTCGAAGAATAAGAATTCGAAGAAGAAGAAGAAGAATTCGAAGAAGAAGAATTCGAAGAAGAAGAAGAAGAAGAATTCGAAGAAGAAGAAGAATTCGAAGAAGAAGAAGAAGAAGAATTCGAAGAAGAAGAAGAATTCGAAGAAGAAGAAGAAGAAGAATTCGAAGAATTCGAAAAGAATGATTCGAAGAAGAATTCGAAGAAGAATTCGAAGAATTCGAAGAAGAAGAATTCGAAGAAGAAGAATTCGAAGAAGAAGAAGAATTCGAAGAAGAAGAATTCGAAGAAGAAGAAGAAGAAGAAGAAGAATTCGAAGAAGAAGAAGAAGAATAAGAATTCGAAGAAGAAGAAGAAGAAGAAGAATTCGAAGAAGAAGAAGAATTCGAAGAAGAAGAAGAAGAAGAAGAAGAATTCGAAGAAGAATTCGAAGAAGAATTCGAAGAAGAAGAAGAAGAATTCGAAGAAGAATTCGAAGAAGAAGAAGAAGAATTCGAAGAAGAAGAATTCGAAGAAGAATAAGAATTCGAAGAAGAAGAAGAAGAAGAATTCGAAGAAGAAGAAGAAGAAGAATTGGAAGAAGAAGAAGAAGAAGAAGAAGAAGAAGAAGAAGAATTCGAAGAAGAATTCGAAGAAGAATTCGAAGAAGAAGAAGAAGAAGAAGAAGAAGAAGAAGAAGAAGAAGAAGAATTCGAAGAAGAAGAAGAAGAAGAAGAATTCGAAGAAGAATAAGAATTCGAAGAAGAAGAAGAAGAAGAATTCGAAGAAGAAGAAGAATTCGAAGAAGAATTCGAAGAAGAAGAAGAATTAGAAGAAGAAATGAAGAAGAATTCGAAGAAGAAGAAGAATTCGAAGAAGAATTCGAAGAAGAAGAAGAGGAAGAAGAATTCGAAGAAGAAGAAGAAGAAGAAGAAGAATTCGAAGAAGAAGAAGAAGAAGAATTCGAAGAAGAAGAATTCGAAGAATTCGAAGAAGAAGAAGAAGAAAAATTCGAAGAAGAAGAATTCGAAGAAGAAGAATTCGAAGAAGAAGAAGAAGAATTCGAAGAATTCGAAGAAGAATTCGAAGAAGAAGAATTCGAAGAAGAAGAATTCGAAGAAGAAGAAGAAGAATTCGAATTCGAAGAAGAAGAAGAAGAAGAAGAAGAATTCGAAGAATTCGAAGAAGAAGAAGAAGAAGAAGAATTCGAAGAAGAAGAAGAAGAAGAATTCGAAGAAGAAGAAGAATTCGAAGAAGAAGAATTTGAAGAATTATTAGAAGAAGAAGAAGAATTCGAAGAAGAATTCGAAGAAGAAGAATTCGAAGAAGAATTCGAAGAAGAAGAATTCGAAGAAGAAGAATTCGAAAAAGAAGAATTCGAAGAAGAAGAATTCGAAGAAGAAGAATTCGAAGGAGAATTCGAAGAAGAAGAATGCGAAGAAGAATTCGAAGAATTTGTAGAATACGAAGAAGAATTCGAAGAATTTGAAGAATTCGAAGAATTCGAAGAAGAAGAAGAAGAAGAAGAATTTGAAGAATTCGAAGAAGAAGAAGAAGAATAAGAAGAAGAAGAAGAATTCGAAGAAGAAGAATTCGAAGAAGAAGAAGAATTCGAAGAAGAAGAATTCGAAGAAGAAGAAGAATTCGAAGAATTCGAAGAAGAAGAATTCGAAGAAGAAGAAGAAGAATAAGAAGAAGAATTCGAAGAAGAAGAATTCGAAGAAGAAGAAGAAGAATTCGAAGGAAAAGAAGAAGAAGAATAGGAAGAATTCGAAGAAGAAGAATATGAAGAATTCGAAGAAGAAGAATTAGAAGAAGAAGAATTCGAAGAAGAATTCGAAGAAGAAGAATTCGAAGAAGAATTCAAAGAAGAAGAATTCGAAGAAGAATTCGAAGAAGAATTCGAAGAAGAAGAAGAATTCGAAAAAAAATAAGAAGAAGAAAAGAAGAAGAAGAATGCGAAGAATTAGAAGAAGTAGATGAAGAATTCGAAGAAGAATTCGAAGAAGAATTCGAAGAAGAAGAATTCGAAGAAGAATTCGAAGAAGAATTCGAAGAAGAATTCGAAGAAGAAGAATTCTAAGAAGAATTCTAAGAAGAATTCTAAGAAGAAGAATTTGAAGAAGAAGAAGTATTCGAAGAAGAAGAAGAAAGAAGAATAAGAAGAAAAATAATTCGAAGAAGAAGAATTCGAAGAAGGATTCGAAGAAGAATTCGTAGAAGAAGAATAATAATAAGAAGAAGAATTCGAAGAAGAATTTGAAGAAGAAGAAGAAGAAGAAGACGAAAAATAAGAAGAATTTGAAGAAGAAGAAGAATAAGAAAAAGAAGAAGAAGAAGCAGAAGAAGAAGAAGAAGAAGTAGAATTCGAAGAATTCGAAGAAGAAGAAGAATTTGAAGAAGAAGAAGAAGAAGAAAAAGAAGAAGAATTCAAAAAAGAAGTAGAATTCGAAGAAGAATAAGAATTCGAAGTAGAATAAGAAGAAGAAGAATCAGAAGAAGAAGAAGAAATAGAGGAAGAAGAAGAAGAATCAGAAGAAGAAGAAGAAGAAGAAGAATTCGAAGAAGAAGAAGAAGAAGAAGAAGAATTCGAAGAAGAAGAAGAAGAATTCGAAGAAGAATTCGAAGAAGAAGAGTTCGAAGAAGAAGAATTCGAAGAAGAAGAAGAATTCGAAGAAGAATTCGAAGAAGAATTCGAAGAAGAATAAGAATTCGAAGAAGAATTCGAACAAGAAGAAGAATTCGAAGAAGAATTCGAAGAAGAATAAGAATTCGAAGAAGAATAAGAATTCGAAGAAGAATAAGAAGAAGAATTCGAAGAAGAATAAGAAGAAGAATTCGAAGAAGAAGAAGAAGAAGAATTCGAAGAAGAAGAAGAATTCGAAGAAGAAGAAGAATTCGAAGAAGAAGAAGAAGAATTCGAAGAAGAAGAATTCGAAGAAGAAGAAGAATTCGAAAAAGAAGAAGAATTCGAAGAAGAAGAAGAAGAATTCGAAGAAGAAGAAGAAGAAGAATTCGAAGAAGAAGAAGAAGAATTCGAAGAAGAAGAAGAATTCGAAGAAGAAGAATAATTCGAAGAAGAAGAAGAAGAAGAAGAAGAAGAAGAAGAAGAAGAATCCGAAGAAGAAGAATTCGAAGAAGAAGAAGAAGAAGAATTCGAAGAAGAAGAAGAAGAAGAAGAAGAATTCGAAGAAGAAGAAGAATTCGAACAAGAAGAAGACTTCGAAGAAGAATTCGAAGAAGAAGAATTCGAAGAAGAATTCGAAGAATAAGAATTCGAAGAAGAAGAAGAAGAATTCGAAGAAGAAGAATAAGAAGAAGAAGAATCAGAAGAAGAAGAAGAAATAGAGGAAGAAGAAGAAGAATCAGAAGAAGAAGAAGAAGAAGAAGAATTCGAAGAAGAAGAAGAATTCGAAGAAGAATTCGAAGAAGAAGAATTCGAAGAAGAATTCGAAGAAGAATTCGAAGAAGAAGAATTCGAAGAAGAAGAATTCGAAGAAGAAGAAGAATTCGAAGAAGAATTCGAAGAAGAATTCGAAGAAGAATAAGAATTCGAAGAAGAATTCGAAGAAGAAGAAGAATTCGAAGAAGAATTCGAAGAAGAATAAGAATTCGAAGAAGAATAAGAAGAAGAATTCGAAGAAGAATAAGAAGAAGAATTCGAAGAAGAAGAAGAAGAAGAATTCGAAGAAGAAGAAGAATTCGAAGAAGAAGAAGAAGAAGAATTCGAAGAAGAAGAAGAAGAATTCGAAGAAGAAGAATTCGAAGAAGAAGAAGAATTCGAAAAAGAAGAAGAATTCGAAGAAGAAGAAGAAGAATTCGAAGAAGAAGAAGAAGAAGAATTCGAAGAAGAAGAAGAAGAATTCGAAGAAGAAGAAGAATTCGAAGAAGAAGAATAATTCGAAGAAGAAGAAGAAGAAGAAGAAGAAGAATTCGAAGAAGAATTCGAAGAAGAAGAATTCGAAGAAGAATTCGAAGAATAAGAATTCGAAGAAGAAGAAGAAGAATTCGAAGAAGAAGAATTCGAAGAAGAAGAAGAAGAAGAATTCGAAGAAGAAGAAGAATTCGAAGAAGAAGAAGAAGAAGAATTGGAAGAAGAAGAAGAAGAAGAAGAAGAATTCGAAGAAGAAGAAGAATTCGAAGAAGAAGAATTCGAAGAAGAAGAATTCGAAGAAGAAGAAGAATTCGAAGAAGAAGAAGAAGAAGAATTCGAAGAAGAAGAAGAAGAATTCGAAGAAGAAGAAGAATTCGAAAAAGAAGAAGAATTCGAAGAAGAAGAAGAAGAATTCGAAGAAGAAGAAGAAGAATTCGAAGAAGAAGAAGAATTCGAAGAAGAAGAATAATTCGAAGAAGAAGAAGAAGAAGAAGAAGAAGAAGAAGAAGAAGAATCCGAAGAAGAAGAATTCGAAGAAGAAGAAGAAGAAGAATTCGAAGAAGAAGAAGAAGAAGAAGAAGAATTCGAAGAAGAAGAAGAATTCGAACAAGAAGAAGACTTCGAAGAAGAATTCGAAGAAGAAGAATTCGAAGAAGAATTCGAAGAATAAGAATTCGAAGAAGAAGAAGAAGAATTCGAAGAAGAAGAATAAGAAGAAGAAGAATCAGAAGAAGAAGAAGAAATAGAGGAAGAAGAAGAAGAATCAGAAGAAGAAGAAGAAGAAGAAGAATTCGAAGAAGAAGAAGAATTCGAAGAAGAATTCGAAGAAGAAGAATTCGAAGAAGAATTCGAAGAAGAATTCGAAGAAGAAGAATTCGAAGAAGAAGAATTCGAAGAAGAAGAAGAATTCGAAGAAGAATTCGAAGAAGAATTCGAAGAAGAATAAGAATTCGAAGAAGAATTCGAAGAAGAAGAAGAATTCGAAGAAGAATTCGAAGAAGAATAAGAATTCGAAGAAGAATAAGAAGAAGAATTCGAAGAAGAATAAGAAGAAGAATTCGAAGAAGAAGAAGAAGAAGAATTCGAAGAAGAAGAAGAATTCGAAGAAGAAGAAGAAGAAGAATTCGAAGAAGAAGAAGAAGAATTCGAAGAAGAAGAATTCGAAGAAGAAGAAGAATTCGAAAAAGAAGAAGAATTCGAAGAAGAAGAAGAAGAATTCGAAGAAGAAGAAGAAGAAGAATTCGAAGAAGAAGAAGAAGAATTCGAAGAAGAAGAAGAATTCGAAGAAGAAGAATAATTCGAAGAAGAAGAAGAAGAAGAAGAAGAAGAATTCGAAGAAGAATTCGAAGAAGAAGAATTCGAAGAAGAATTCGAAGAATAAGAATTCGAAGAAGAAGAAGAAGAATTCGAAGAAGAAGAATTCGAAGAAGAAGAAGAAGAAGAATTCGAAGAAGAAGAAGAATTCGAAGAAGAAGAAGAAGAAGAATTGGAAGAAGAAGAAGAAGAAGAAGAAGAATTCGAAGAAGAAGAAGAAGAATTCGAAGAAGAATTCGAAGAAGAAGAAGAAGAAGAAGAAGAATTCGAAGAAGAAGAAGAATTCGAAGAAGAAGAAGAAGAAGAATTCGAAGAAGAAGAAGAATTCGAAGAAGAATTCGAAGAAGAAGAAGAATTAGAAGAAGAAATGAAGAAGAATTCGAAGAAGAAGAAGAATTCGAAGAAGAATTCGAAGAAGAAGAAGAAGAAGAAGAATTCGAAGAAGAAGAAGAAGAAGAAGAATAATTCGAAGAAGAAGAAGAAGAAGAATTCGAAGAAGAAGAATTCGAAGAATTCGAAGAAGAAGAAGAAGAAAAATTCGAAGAAGAAGAATTCGAAGAAGAAGAATTCGAAGAAGAAGAAGAAGAATTCGAAGAATTCGAAGAAGAATTCGAAGAAGAAGAATTCGAAGAAGAAGAATTCGAAGAAGAAGAAGAAGAAGAAGAATTCGAATTCGAAGAAGAAGAAGAAGAAGAAGAAGAAGAAGAATTCGAAGAATTCGAAGAAGAAGAAGAATTCGAAGAATTCGAAGAAGAAGAAGAAGAAGAATTCGAAGAAGAAGAATTCGAAAAAGAAGAATTCGAAGAAGAAGAATTCGAAGAAGAAGAATTCGAAGGAGAATTCGAAGAAGAAGAATTCGAAGAAGAATTCGAAGAATTTGTAGAATACGAAGAAGAATTCGAAGAATTTGAAGAATTCGAAGAATTCGAAGAAGAAGAAGAAGAAGAAGAATTTGAAGAATTCGAAGAAGAAGAAGAAGAATAAGAAGAAGAAGAAGAATTCGAAGAAGAAGAATTCGAAGAAGAAGAAGAATTCGAAGAAGAAGAATTCGAAGAAGAAGAATTCGAAGAAGAAGAAGAATTCGAAGAATTCGAAGAAGAAGAATTCGAAGAAGAAGAAGAAGAATAAGAAGAAGAATTCGAAGAAGAAGAATTCGAAGAAGAAGAAGAAGAATTCGAAGGAAAAGAAGAAGAAGAATAGGAAGAATTCGAAGAAGAAGAATATGAAGAATTCGAAGAAGAAGAATTAGAAGAAGAAGAATTCGAAGAAGAATTCGAAATGAAAGATAAGAAGAAGAATTCGAAGAAGAAGAATTCGACGAAGAAGAATTCGAAAAAGAAGAAGAAGAATTCAAAGAAGAATTCGAAGAAGAAGAAGAAGAATAAGAAGAAGAATTCGAAGAAGAAGAATTCCAAGAAGAAGAAGAAGAATTCGAAAAAAAATAAGAAGAAGAATTCGAAAAAAAATAAGAAGAAGAAGAAGAAGAAGAATTCGAAGAAGAAGAAGAATTCGAAGAAGAAGAAGAATTCGAAGAAGAAGAATAAGAAGAAGAATTCGAAGAAGAATTCGAAAGAGAAGAAGAATTCGAAGAAGAATAAGAAAAAGAAGAAGAAGATGAAAAATAAGAAGAAGATGAATTCGAAAAATAAGTAGAATTCGAAGAAGAAGAATAATTCGAAGAAGAAGAAGAAGAATTCGAAGAAGAATTCGAAGAAGAATTCGAAGAAGAATTTGAAGAAGAATTCGAAAAAGAAGAAGAAGAAGAAGAGTTCGAAGAAGAAGAAGAAGAAGAATTCGAAGAAGAATTTGAAGAAGAATTCGAAAAAGAAGAAGAAGAAGAGTTCGAAGAAGAAGAAGAAGAAGAATTCGAAGAAGAATTCGAAGAAGAATTCTAAGAAGAAGAATTCGAAGAAGAATTCAAAGAAGAAGAAGAAGAAGAATTCGAAGAAGAATTCGAAGAAGAATTTGAAGAAGAATTCGAAGGAGAATTCGAAGAAGAAGAAGAATTCGAAGAAGAAGAAGTATTCGAAGAAGAAGAAGAAAGAAGACGAAGAAGAAAAATAACTCGATAAAGAATTCGAAGAAGGATTCGAAGAAGAATTCGAAGAAGAATAATAATAATAAGAAGAAGAATTCGAAGAAGAATTTGAAGAAGAAGAATTCGAAGAAGAATTCGAAGAAGAAGAATTATTCGAAGAAGAAGAAGAAAGAAGACGAAGAAGAAAAATAACTCGAAGAAGAACTCGAAGAAGGATTCGAAGAAGAATTCGAAGAAGAATAATAACAATAAGAAGAATTCGAAGAAGAATTTGAAGAAGAAGAATTCGAAGAAGAATTCGAAGAAGAAGAATTCGAAGAAGAATTCGAAGAAGAAGAATTCGAAGAAGAATTCAAAGAAGAAGAATTCGAAGAAGAATTCGAAGAAGAAGAAGAATTCGAAGAAGAATTCGAAGAAGAAGAAGAAGAAGAAGAATTCGAAGAAGAATTCGAAGAAGAAGAATAATTCGAAGAAGAAGAAGAAGAAGAATTCGAAGAAGAAGAATTCGAAGAATTCGAAGAAGAAGAAGAAAAATTCGAAGAAGAAGAATTCGAAGAAGAAGAATTCGAAGAAGAAGAAGAAGAATTCGACGAATTCGAAGAAGAATTCGAAGAAGAAGAATTCGAAGAAGAAGAATTCGAAGAAGACGAAGAAGAAGAAGAATTCGAATTCGAAGAAGAAGAAGAAGAAGAAGAAGAAGAAGAATTCGAAGAATTCGAAGAAGAAGAAGAATTCGAAGAATTCGAAGAAGAAGAAGAAGAAGAATTCGAAGAAGAAGAATTCGAAGAAGAAGAATTCGAAAAAGAAGAATTCGAAGAAGAAGAATTCGAAGAAGAAGAATTCGAAGGAGAATTCGAAGAAGAAGAATTCGAAGAAGAATTCGAAGAATTTGTAGAATACGAAGAAGAATTCGAAGAATTTGAAGAATTCGAAGAATTCGAAGAAGAAGAAGAAGAAGAAGAATTTGAAGAATTCGAAGGAAAAGAAGAAGAAGAATAGGAAGAATTCGAAGAAGAAGAATATGAAGAATTCGAAGAAGAAGAATTAGAAGAAGAAGAATTCGAAGAAGAATTCGAAATGAAGGATAAGAAGAAGAATTCGAAGAAGAAGAATTCGACGAAGAAGAATTCGAAAAAGAAGAAGAAGAATTCAAAGAAGAATTCGAAGAAGAAGAAGAAGAATAAGAAGAAGAATTCGAAGAAGAAGAATTCCAAGAAGAAGAAGAAGAATTCGAAAAAAAATAAGAAGAAGAATTCGAAAAAAAATAAGAAGAAGAAGAAGAAGAAGAATTCGAAGAAGAAGAAGAATTCGAAGAAGAAGAATAATTCAAAGAAGAATTCGAAGAAGAAGAAAAAGAAGAAGAAGAAGAAGAAGAATTCGAAGAAGAAGAAGAAGGAGAAGAAGAAGAAGTATAAGAAGAAGAAGAATTCAAAGAAGAATTCGATGAAGAATTCGAAGAAGAATTCGAAGAAGTAGAATTCGAAGAAGAAGAATAAGAAGAAGAATTCGAAGAAGAATTCGAAAGAGAAGAAGAATTCGAAGAAGAATAAGAAAAAGAAGAAGAAGATGAAAAATAAGAAGAAGATGAATTCGAAAAATAAGTAGAATTCGAAGAAGAAGAATAATTCGAAGAAGAAGAAGAAGAATTCGAAGAAGAATTCGAAGAAGAATTTGAAGAAGAATTCGAAAAAGAAGAAGAAGAAGAAGAGTTCGAAGAAGAAGAAGAAGAAGAATTCGAAGAAGAATTTGAAGAAGAATTCGAAAAAGAAGAAGAAGAAGAGTTCGAAGAAGAAGAAGAAGAAGAATTCGAAGAAGAATTCGAAGAAGAATTCTAAGAAGAAGAATTCGAAGAAGAATTCAAAGAAGAAGAAGAAGAAGAATTCGAAGAAGAATTCGAAGAAGAATTTGAAGAAGAATTCGAAGGAGAATTCGAAGAAGAAGAATTCGAAGAAGAAGAAGTATTCGAAGAAGAAGAAGAAAGAAGACGAAGAAGAAAAATAACTCGATAAAGAAATCGAAGAAGGATTCGAAGAAGAATTCGAAGAAGAATAATAATAAGAAGAAGAAGAATTCGAAGAAGAATTTGAAGAAGAAGAATTCGAAGAAGAATTCGAAGAAGAAGAATTATTCGAAGAAGAAGAAGAAAGAAGACGAAGAAGAAAAATAACTCGAAGAAGAACTCGAAGAAGGATTCGAAGAAGAATTCGAAGAAGAATAATAACAATAAGAAGAAGAATTCGAAGAAGAATTTGAAGAAGAAGAATTCGAAGAAGAATTCGAAGAAGAAGAATTCGAAGAAGAATTCGAAGAAGAAGAATTCGAAGAAGAATTCAAAGAAGAAGAATTCGAAGAAGAATTCGAAGAAGAATTCAAAGAAGAAGAATTCGAAGAAGAATTCGAAGAAGAAGAATTCGAAGAAGAATTCGAAGAAGAAGAAGAAGTAGAAGAAGAAGAAGAATTTGAAGAATTCGAAGAAGAAGAATAATTTGAAGAATTCGAAGAAGAAGAAGAAGAATTCGAAGAAGAATTCGAAGAAGAAGAAGAAGAAGACGAAGAAGAAAAATAACTCGAAGAAGAATTCGAAGAAGGATTCGAAGAAGAATTCGAAGAAGAATAATAATAATAAGAAGAAGAATTCGAAGAAGAATTCAAAGAAGGAGAATTCAAAGAAGAATTCAAAGAAGAAGTATTCGAAGAAGAATTCAAAGAAGAAGAATTCGAAGAAGAATTCGAAGAAGAAGAATTCGAAGAAGAATTCGAAGAAGTAGAATTCGAAGAAGAAGAATTCGAAGAAGAAGAAGAAGAATTCGAAGAAGAATTCGAAGAAGAAGAATTCGAAGAAGAAGAAGAAGAATTCGAAGAAGAAGAAGAAGAATTCGAAGAAGAAGAATTCGAAGAAGAAGAATTCGAATAAGAAGAAGACGAATTCGAAGAAGAAGAAGAAGAATTCGAAGAATTCGAAGAAGAATTCGAAGAAGAATTCGAAGAAGAAGAATTCGAAGAAGAAGAAGAAGAATTCGAAGAAGAAGAAGAAGAATTCGAAGAAGAATTCGAAGAAGAAGAATTCGAAGAATTCGAAGAAGAATTCGAAGAAGAAGAATTCGAAGAAGAAGAATTCGAAGAAGAAGAATTCAAAGACGAATTCGAAGAAGAAGAATTCGAAGAAGAAGACGAATTCGAAGAAGAAGAAGACGAATTCGAAGAATTCGAAGAAGAATTCGAAGAAGAATTCGAAGAAGAAGAATTCGAAGAAGAAGAATTCGAAGAAGAAGAAGAAGAATTCGAAGAAGTAGAATTCGAAGAAGAAGAATTCGAAGAAGAAGAAGAAGAATTCGAATAAGAAGAATTCGAAGAAGAAGAAGAAGAATTCGAAGAAGAAGAATTCGAAGAAGAAGAAGAATTCGAAGAAGAAGAATTCGAAGAAGAAGAAGAAGAATTCGAAGAAGAAGAAGAAGAATTCGAAGAAGAAGAAGAAGAGGAAGAAGAAGAAGAAGAAGAAGAAGAAGTATTCGAAGAAGAAGAAGAAGAATTCGAAGAAGAAGAATTCGAAGAAGAAGAATTCGAAGAAGAAGAAGACGAATTCGAAGAAGAAGAAGAAGAATTCGAAGAATTCGAAGAAGAATTCGAAGAAGAAGAATTCGAAGAAGAAGAATTCGAAGAAGAAGAAGAAGAAGAAGAATTCGAAGAAGAAGAAGAAGAAGAAGAATTCGAAGAAGAATTCGAAGAATAACTCGAAGAAGAATTCGAAGAAGAATTCGAAGAAGAAGAAGAATTCGAAGAAGAATTCGAAGAAGAAGAATTCGAAGAAGAAGAAGAAGAATTCGAAGAAGAAGAAGAATTCGAAGAAGAAGAATTCGAAGAAGAAGAAGAAGAATTCGAAGAAGAATTCTAAGAAGAAGAAGAATTCGAAGAAGAAGAATTCGAATAATTCGAAGAATTCGAAGAATTCGTAGAAGAAGAAGAATTCGAAGAAGAAGAAGAATTCGAAGAAGAATTCGAAGAAGAATTCGAAGAAGAAGAAGAATTCGAAGAAGAATTCGAAGAAGAAGAAGAATTCGAAGAATTCGAAGAAGAAGAAGAAGAAGAATTCGAAGAATTCGAAGAAGAATTCGAAGAAGAATTCGAAGAATTCGAAGAAGAATTCGAAGAAGAAGAAGAATTCGAAGAAGAATTCGAAGAAGAATTCGAAGAAGAAGAATTCGAAAAAGAAGAATTCGAAGAAGAAGAATTCGAAGAAGAAGAATTCGAAGGAGAATTCGAAGAAGAAGAATGCGAAGAAGAATTCGAAGAATTTGTAGAATACGAAGAAGAATTCGAAGAATTTGAAGAATTCGAAGAATTCGAAGAAGAAGAAGAAGAAGAAGAATTTGAAGAATTCGAAGAAGAAGAAGAAGAATAAGAAGAAGAAGAAGAATTCGAAGAAGAAGAATTCGAAGAAGAAGAAGAATTCGAAGAAGAAGAATTCGAAGAAGAAGAAGAATTCGAAGAAGAAGAATTCGAAGAAGAAGAAGAAGAATAAGAAGAAGAATTCGAAGAAGAAGAATTCGAAGAAGAAGAAGAAGAATTCGAAGGAAAAGAAGAAGAAGAATAGGAAGAATTCGAAGAAGAAGAATATGAAGAATTCGAAGAAGAAGAATATGAAGAATTCGAAGAAGAAGAATTAGAAGAAGAAGAATTCGAAGAAGAATTCGAAGAAGAAGAATTCGAAGAAGAATTCAAAGAAGAAGAATTCGAAGAAGAATTCGAAGAAGAATTCGAAGAAGAAGAAGAATTCGAAAAAAAATAAGAAGAAGAAAAGAAGAAGAAGAATGCGAAGAATTAGAAGAAGTAGATGAAGAATTCGAAGAAGAATTCGAAGAAGAATTCGAAGAAGAAGAATTCGAAGAAGAATTCGAAGAAGAATTCGAAGAAGAATTCGAAGAAGAAGAATTCTAAGAAGAATTCTAAGAAGAATTCTAAGAAGAAGAATTTGAAGAAGAAGAAGTATTCGAAGAAGAAGAAGAAAGAAGAATAAGAAGAAAAATAATTCGAAGAAGAAGAATTCGAAGAAGGATTCGAAGAAGAATTCGAAGAAGAAGAATAATAATAAGAAGAAGAATTCGAAGAAGAATTTGAAGAAGAAGAAGAATTTGAAGAAGAAGAAGAAGAAGAAGACGAAAAATAAGAAGAATTTGAAGAAGAAGAAGAATAAGAAAAAGAAGAAGAAGAAGCAGAAGAAGAAGAAGAAGTAGAATTCGAAGAATTCGAAGAAGAAGAAGAATTTGAAGAAGAAGAAGAAGAAGAAAAAGAAGAAGAATTCAAAAAAGAAGTAGAATTCGAAGAAGAATAAGAATTCGAAGTAGAATAAGAAGAAGAAGAATCAGAAGAAGAAGAAGAAATAGAGGAAGAAGAAGAAGAATCAGAAGAAGAAGAAGAAGAAGAAGAATTCGAAGAAGAAGAAGAAGAAGAAGAAGAATTCGAAGAAGAAGAAGAAGAATTCGAAGAAGAATTCGAAGAAGAAGAATTCGAAGAAGAAGAATTCGAAGAAGAAGAAGAAGAATTCGAAGAAGAATTCGAAGAAGAATTCGAAGAAGAATAAGAATTCGAAGAAGAATTCGAAGAAGAAGAAGAATTCGAAGAAGAATTCGAAGAAGAATAAGAATTCGAAGAAGAATAAGAATTCGAAGAAGAATAAGAAGAAGAATTCGAAGAAGAATAAGAAGAAGAATTCGAAGAAGAAGAAGAAGAAGAATTCGAAGAAGAAGAAGAAGAAGAAGAAGAAGAAGAAGAAGAATTCGAAGAAGAAGAAGAAGAATTCGAAGAAGAAGAATTCGAAGAAGAAGAAGAATTCGAAAAAGAAGAAGAATTCGAAGAAGAAGAAGAAGAATTCGAAGAAGAAGAAGAAGAAGAATTCGAAGAAGAAGAAGAAGAATTCGAAGAAGAAGAAGAATTCGAAGAAGAAGAATAATTCGAAGAAGAAGAAGAAGAAGAAGAAGAAGAATTCGAAGAAGAATTCGAAGAAGAAGAATTCGAAGAAGAAGAAGAAGAAGAATTCGAAGAAGAAGAAGAAGAAGAAGAAGAATTCGAAGAAGAAGAAGAATTCGAACAAGAAGAAGACTTCGAAGAAGAATTCGAAGAAGAAGAATTCGAAGAAGAATTCGAAGAATAAGAATTCGAAGAAGAAGAAGAAGAATTCGAAGAAGAAGAATAAGAAGAAGAAGAATCAGAAGAAGAAGAAGAAATAGAGGAAGAAGAAGAAGAATCAGAAGAAGAAGAAGAAGAAGAAGAATTCGAAGAAGAAGAAGAATTCGAAGAAGAATTCGAAGAAGAAGAATTCGAAGAAGAATTCGAAGAAGAATTCGAAGAAGAAGATTTCGAAGAAGAAGAATTCGAAGAAGAAGAAGAATTCGAAGAAGAATTCGAAGAAGAATTCGAAGAAGAATAAGAATTCGAAGAAGAATTCGAAGAAGAAGAAGAATTCGAAGAAGAATTCGAAGAAGAATAAGAATTCGAAGAAGAATAAGAAGAAGAATTCGAAGAATAATAAGAAGAAGAATTCGAAGAAGAAGAAGAAGAAGAATTCGAAGAAGAAGAAGAATTCGAAGAAGAAGAAGAAGAAGAATTCGAAGAAGAAGAAGAAGAATTCGAAGAAGAAGAATTCGAAGAAGAAGAAGAATTCGAAAAAGAAGAAGAATTCGAAGAAGAAGAAGAAGAATTCGAAGAAGAAGAAGAAGAAGAATTCGAAGAAGAAGAAGAAGAATTCGAAGAAGAAGAAGAATTCGAAGAAGAAGAATAATTCGAAGAAGAAGAAGAAGAAGAAGAAGAAGAATTCGAAGAAGAATTCGAAGAAGAAGAATTCGAAGAAGAAGAAGAAGAAGAATTCGAAGAAGAAGAAGAAGAAGAAGAAGAATTCGAAGAAGAAGAAGAATTCGAACAAGAAGAAGACTTCGAAGAAGAATTCGAAGAAGAAGAATTCGAAGAAGAATTCGAAGAATAAGAATTCGAAGAAGAAGAAGAAGAATTCGAAGAAGAAGAATTCGAAGAAGAAGAAGAAGAAGAATTCGAAGAAGAAGAAGAATTCGAAGAAGAAGAAGAAGAAGAATTGGAAGAAGAAGAAGAAGAAGAAGAAGAATTCGAAGAAGAAGAAGAAGAATTCGAAGAAGAATTCGAAGAAGAAGAAGAAGAAGAAGAAGAATTCGAAGAAGAAGAAGAATTCGAAGAAGAAGAAGAAGAAGAATTCGAAGAAGAAGAAGAATTCGAAGAAGAATTCGAAGAAGAAGAAGAATTAGAAGAAGAAATGAAGAAGAATTCGAAGAAGAAGAAGAATTCGAAGAAGAATTCGAAGAAGAAGAAGAAGAAGAAGAATTCGAAGAAGAAGAAGAAGAAGAATAATTCGAAGAAGAAGAAGAAGAAGAATTCGAAGAAGAAGAAGAAGAAGAATTCGAAGAAGAAGAATTCGAAGAATTCGAAGAAGAAGAAGAAGAAAAATTCGAAGAAGAAGAATTCGAAGAAGAAGAATTCGAAGAAGAAGAAGAAGAATTCGAAGAATTCGAAGAAGAATTCGAAGAAGAATTCGAAGAAGAAGAATTCGAAGAAGAAGAAGAAGAAGAAGAATTCGAATTCGAAGAAGAAGAAGAAGAAGAAGAAGAAGAAGAATTCGAAGAATTCGAAGAAGAAGAAGAATTCGAAGAATTCGAAGAAGAAGAAGAAGAAGAATTCGAAGAAGAAGAATTCGAAGAAGAAGAATTCGAAAAAGAAGAATTCGAAGAAGAAGAATTCGAAGAAGAAGAATTCGAAGAAGAAGAATTCGAAAAAGAAGAATTCGAAGAAGAAGAATTCGAAGAAGAAGAATTCGAAGGAGAATTCGAAGAAGAAGAATTCGAAGAAGAATTCGAAGAATTTGTAGAATACGAAGAAGAATTCGAAGAATTTGAAGAATTCGAAGAATTCGAAGAAGAAGAAGAAGAAGAAGAATTTGAAGAATTCGAAGAAGAAGAAGAAGAATAAGAAGAAGAAGAAGAATTCGAAGAAGAAGAATTCGAAGAAGAAGAAGAATTCGAAGAAGAAGAATTCGAAGAAGAAGAATTCGAAGAAGAAGAAGAATTCGAAGAATTCGAAGAAGAAGAATTCGAAGAAGAAGAAGAAGAATAAGAAGAAGAATTCGAAGAAGAAGAATTCGAAGAAGAAGAAGAAGAATTCGAAGGAAAAGAAGAAGAAGAATAGGAAGAATTCGAAGAAGAAGAATATGAAGAATTCGAAGAAGAAGAATTAGAAGAAGAAGAATTCGAAGAAGAATTCGAAATGAAGGATAAGAAGAAGAATTCGAAGAAGAAGAATTCGACGAAGAAGAATTCGAAAAAGAAGAAGAAGAATTCAAAGAAGAATTCGAAGAAGAAGAAGAAGAATAAGAAGAAGAATTCGAAGAAGAAGAATTCCAAGAAGAAGAAGAAGAATTCGAAAAAAAATAAGAAGAAGAATTCGAAAAAAAATAAGAAGAAGAAGAAGAAGAAGAATTCGAAGAAGAAGAAGAATTCGAAGAAGAAGAAGAATTCAAAGAAGAATTCGAAGAAGAAGAAAAAGAAGAAGAAGAAGAAGAAGAATTCGAAGAAGAAGAAGAAGGAGAAGAAGAAGTATAAGAAGAAGAAGAATTCAAAGAAGAATTCGAAGAAGAATTCGAAGAAGAATTCGAAGAAGTAGAATTCGAAGAAGAAGAATAAGAAGAAGATTTCGAAGAAGAATTCGAAAGAGAAGAAGAATTCGAAGAAGAATAAGAAAAAGAAGAAGAAGATGAAAAATAAGAAGAAGATGAATTCGAAAAATAAGTAGAATTCGAAGAAGAAGAATAATTCGAAGAAGAAGAAGAAGAATTCGAAGAAGAATTCGAAGAAGAATTCGAAGAAGAATTTGAAGAAGAATTCGAAAAAGAAGAAGAAGAAGAAGAGTTCGAAGAAGAAGAAGAAGAAGAATTCGAAGAAGAATTTGAAGAAGAATTCGAAAAAGAAGAAGAAGAAGAGTTCGAAGAAGAAGAAGAAGAAGAATTCGAAGAAGAATTCGAAGAAGAATTCTAAGAAGAAGAATTCGAAGAAGAATTCAAAGAAGAAGAAGAAGAAGAATTCGAAGAAGAATTCGAAGAAGAATTTGAAGAAGAATTCGAAGGAGAATTCGAAGAAGAAGAAGAATTCGAAGAAGAAGAAGTATTCGAAGAAGAAGAAGAAAGAAGACGAAGAAGAAAAATAACTCGATAAAGAAATCGAAGAAGGATTCGAAGAAGAATTCGAAGAAGAATAATAATAAGAAGAAGAAGAATTCGAAGAAGAATTTGAAGAAGAAGAATTCGAAGAAGAATTCGAAGAAGAAGAATTATTCGAAGAAGAAGAAGAAAGAAGACGAAGAAGAAAAATAACTCGAAGAAGAACTCGAAGAAGGATTCGAAGAAGAATTCGAAGAAGAATAATAACAATAAGAAGAAGAATTCGAAGAAGAATTTGAAGAAGAAGAATTCGAAGAAGAATTCGAAGAAGAAGAATTCGAAGAAGAATTCGAAGAAGAAGAATTCGAAGAAGAATTCAAAGAAGAAGAATTCGAAGAAGAATTCGAAGAAGAATTCGAAGAAGAAGAATTCGAAGAAGAATTCGAAGAAGAAGAAGAAGTAGAAGAAGAAGAAGAATTTGAAGAATTCGAAGAAGAAGAATAATTTGAAGAATTCGAAGAAGAAGAAGAAGAATTCGAAGAAGAATTCGAAGAAGAATTCGAAGAAGACGAAGAAGAAAAATAACTCGAAGAAGAATTCGAAGAAGGATTCGAAGAAGAATTCGAAGAAGAATAATAATAATAAGAAGAAGAATTCGAAGAAGAATTCAAAGAAGGAGAATTCAAAGAAGAATTCAAAGAAGAAGTATTCGAAGAAGAATTCAAAGAAGAAGAATTCGAAGAAGAATTCGAAGAAGAAGAATTCGAAGAAGAATTCGAAGAAGTAGAATTCGAAGAAGAAGAATTCGAAGAAGAAGAAGAAGAATTCGAAGAAGAATTCGAAGAAGAAGAATTCGAAGAAGAAGAAGAAGAATTCGAAGAAGAAGAAGAAGAATTCGAAGAAGAAGAATTCGAAGAAGAAGAATTCGAATAAGAAGAAGACGAATTCGAAGAAGAAGAAGAAGAATTCGAAGAATTCGAAGAAGAATTCGAAGAAGAAGAATTCGAAGAAGAAGAATTCGAAGAAGAAGAAGAAGAATTCGAAGAAGAAGAAGAAGAATTCGAAGAAGAATTCGAAGAAGAAGAATTCGAAGAATTCGAAGAAGAATTCGAAGAAGAAGAATTCGAAGAAGAAGAATTCGAAGAAGAAGAATTCAAAGACGAATTCGAAGAAGAAGAATTCGAAGAAGAAGACGAATTCGAAGAAGAAGAAGACGAATTCGAAGAATTCGAAGAAGAATTCGAAGAAGAATTCGAAGAAGAAGAATTCGAAGAAGAAGAATTCGAAGAAGAAGAAGAAGAATTCGAAGAAGTAGAATTCGAAGAAGAAGAATTCGAAGAAGAAGAAGAAGAATTCGAATAAGAAGAATTCGAAGAAGAAGAAGAAGAATTCGAAGAAGAAGAATTCGAAGAAGAAGAAGAATTCGAAGAAGAAGAATTCGAAGAAGAAGAAGAAGAATTCGAAGAAGAAGAAGAAGAATTCGAAGAAGAAGAAGAAGAGGAAGAAGAAGAAGAAGAAGAAGAAGAAGTATTCGAAGAAGAAGAAGAAGAATTCGAAGAAGAAGAATTCGAAGAAGAAGAATTCGAAGAAGAAGAAGACGAATTCGAAGAAGAAGAAGAAGAATTCGAAGAATTCGAAGAAGAATTCGAAGAAGAAGAATTCGAAGAAGAAGAATTCGAAGAAGAAGAAGAAGAAGAAGAATTCGAAGAAGAAGAAGAAGAAGAAGAATTCGAAGAAGAATTCGAAGAATAACTCGAAGAAGAATTCGAAGAAGAATTCGAAGAAGAAGAAGAATTCGAAGAAGAATTCGAAGAAGAAGAATTCGAAGAAGAAGAAGAAGAATTCGAAGAAGAAGAAGAATTCGAAGAAGAAGAATTCGAAGAAGAAGAAGAAGAATTCGAAGAAGAATTCTAAGAAGAAGAAGAATTCGAAGAAGAAGAATTCGAATAATTCGAAGAATTCGAAGAATTCGTAGAAGAAGAATTCGAAGAAGAAGAAGAATTCGAAGAAGAATTCGAAGAAGAATTCGAAGAAGAAGAAGAATTCGAAGAAGAATTCGAAGAAGAAGAAGAATTCGAAGAATTCGAAGAAGAAGAAGAAGAAGAATTCGAAGAATTCGAAGAAGAATTCGAAGAAGAATTCGAAGAATTCGAAGAAGAATTCGAAGAAGAAGAAGAATTCGAAGAAGAATTCGAAGAAGAATTCGAAGAATTAGAAGAAGAAGAAGAATTCGAAGAAGAAGAATTCGAAGAAGAAGAATAAGAATTCGAAGAAAAATTTGAAGAATAAGAATTCGAAGAAGAAGAATTCGAAGAAGAATTTGAAGAAGAAGAATTCGAAGAAGAATTTGAAGAAGAAGAATTCGAAGAAGAATTTGAAGAAGAATTCGAAGAAGAATTTGAAGAAGAATTTGAAGAAGAAGAATTTGAAGAAGAATTTGAAGAAGAAGAATTTGAAGAAGAATTTGAAGAAGAATTTGAAGAAGAAGAAGAAGAAGAATTTGAAGAAGAATTTGAAGAAGAATTTGAAGAAGAAGAAGAAGAATTTGAAGAAGAAGAAGAAGAATTTGAAGAAGAAGAAGAATTTGAAGAAGAAGAAGAAGAAGAAAAATTTGAAGAAGAAGAAGAAGAAGAATTTGAAGAAGAAGAAGATGAAGAATTTGAAGAAGAAGAATTTGAAGAAGAAGAATTTGAAGAAGAAGAAGAAGAAGAAGAATTTGAAGAAGAAGAATTTGAAGAAGAAGAAGAAGAATTTGAAGAAGAAGAATTTGAAGAAGAAGAAGAATTTGAAGAAGAAGAAGAAGAATTTGAAGAAGAAGAATTTGAAGAAGAATAATTTGAAGAAGAAGAATTTGAAGAAGAAGAAGAAGAATTTGAAGAAGAAGAATTTGAAGAAGAAGAAGAATTTGAAGAATTTGAAGAATTTGAAGAATTTGCAGAATTTGAAGAATTTGAAGAAGAAGAAGAAGAATTTGAAGAAGAATTTGAAGAAGAAGAAGAATTTGAAGAAGAATTTGAAGAAAAGAAGAATTTGAAGAAGAAGAAGAATTTGAAGAAGAAGAAGAATTCGAAGAAGAAGAAGAAGAATTCGAATAAGAAGAATTCGAAGAAGAAGAATTCGAAGAAGAAGAATTCGAAGAAGAAGAAGAATTCGAAGAAGAATTCGAAGAATTCGAAGAATTCAAAGAAGAAGGAGAAGAATTCGAAGAAGAAGGAGAAGAAGGAGAAGAAGAAGGAGAAGAAGGAGAAGAAGAAGGAGAAGAAGAAGGAGAAGAAGGAGAAGAATAAGGAGAAGAAGAAGAAGAAGAAGAAGAAGAAGAATTCGAAGAAGAAGAATTCGAAGAAGAAGAATTCGAAGAAGAATTCGAAGAAGAAGAAGAATTCGAAGAAGAAGAAGAAGAATTCGAAGAAGAATTCGAAGAAGAAGAAGAAGAATTCGAAGAAGAAGAAGAAGAATTCGAAGAAGAAGAATTCGAAGAAGAATTCGAAGAAGAAGAAGAAGAATTCGAAGAAGAATTCGAAGAATTCGAAGAAGAATTCGAAGAAGAAGAAGAAGAATTCGAGGAAGAAGAATTCGAAGAAGAATTCGAAGAAGAAGAAGAAGAATTCGAAGAAGAATTCGAAGAATTCGAAGAAGAATTCGAAGAAGAAGAAGAAGAAGAATTCGAAGAAGAATTCGAAGAAGAAGAAGAATTCGAAGAAGAAGAAGAATTCGAAGAATTCGAAGAAGAATTCGAAGAAGAAGAAGAATTCGAAGAAGAATTCGAAGAATTCGAAGAATTCGAAGAAGAATTCGAAGAAGAAGAATTCGAAGAAGAAGAATTTGAAGAAGAAGAAGAATTCGAAGAAGAAGAATTCGAAGAATTTGAAGAAGAAGAAGAATTCGAAGAAGAAGAATTCGAAGAAGAAGAAGAAGAAGAAGAAGAAGAACAATTCGAAGAAGAAGAATTCGAAGAAGAAGAATTCGAAGAAGAAGAAGAAAAAGAATTCGAGGAAGAAGAAGAAGAAGAATTCGAAGAAGAAGAATTCGAAGAAGAATTCGAAGAATTCGAAGAAGAAGAATTCGAGGAAGAAGAATTCGAAGAAGAATTCGAAGAAGAAGAAGAAGAATTCGAAGAAGAAGAAGAATTCGAAGAAGAATTCGAAGAAGAAGAAGAAGAATTCGAAGAAGAAGAAGAAGAATTCGAAGAAGAAGAAGAATTCGAAGAAGAATTCGAAGAAGAATTCGAAGAATTCGAAGAAGAAGAATTCGAAGAAGAAGAAGAATTCGAAGAAGAATTCGAAGAAGAAGAAGAAGAATTCGACGAAGAAGAAGAATAATTCGAAGAAGAATTCGAAGAAGAAGAAGAAGAATTCGAAGAAGAAGAAGAATTCGAAGAAGAATTCGAAGAATTCGAAGAAGAATTCGAAGAAGATGAATTCGAAGAAGAAGAATTCGAAGAAGAATTCGAAGAATTCGAAGAATTCGAAGAAGAAGGAGAAGAAGGAGAAGAAGAAGGAGAAGAAGGAGAAGAAGAAGGAGAAGAAGAAGAATTCGAAGAAGAAGAAGAATTCGAAGAAGAAGAATTCGAAGAAGAAGAATTCGAAGAAGAAGAAAAATTCGAAGAAGAATTCGAAGAAGAAGAAGAATTCGAAGAAGAAGAAGAAGAATTCGAAGAAGAATTCGAAGAAGAAGAAGAAGAATTCGAAGAAGAAGAAGAAGAATTCGAAGAAGAAGAATTCGAAGAAGAATTCGAAGAATTCGAAGAAGAATTCGAAGAAGAAGAATTCGAAGAAGAATTCGAAGAAGAAGAATTCGAAGAAGAAGAAGAATTCGAAGAAGAAGAAGAATTCGAAGAATTCGAAGAAGAATTCGAAGAAGAAGAAGAATTCGAAGAAGAATTCGAAGAAGAAGAAGAATTCGAAGAAGAATTCGAAGAAGAAGAATTCGAAGAAGAAGAATTCGAAGAATTCGAAGAATTCGAAGAAGAAGAATTCGAAGAATTCGAAGAAGAAGAAGAATTCGAAGAAGAAGAATTCGAAGAAGAAGAAGAAGAAGAAGAAGAAGAAGAAGAACAATTCGAAGAAGAAGAATTCGAAGAAGAAGAATTCGAAGAAGAAGAATTCGAAGAAGAAGAAGAAGAAGAATTCGAAGAAGAAGAATTCGAAGAAGAAGAAGAATTCGAAGAAGAATTCGAAGAAGAATTCGAAGAATTCGAAGAAGAAGAAGAAGAATTCGAAGAAGAAGAAGAATTCGAAGAAGAATTCGAAGAAGAATTCGAAGAATTCGAAGAAGAAGAATTCGAAGAAGAAGAAGAAGAATTCGAAGAAGAAGAAGAAGAATTCGAAGAAGAATTCGAAGAAGAAGAAGAAGAATTCGAAGAAGAAGAAGAATTCGAAGAAGAAGAAGAAGAATTCGAAGAAGAAGAAGAAGAAGAAGAATTCGAAGAAGAAGAAGAAGAATTCGAAGAAGAATTCGAAGATTTCGAAGAAGAAGAAGAAGAAGAAGAAGAAGAAGAAGAAGAATTCGAAGAATTCGAAGAAGAATTCGAAGAAGAAGAAGAATTCGAAGAAGAATTCGAAGAAGAAGAATTCGAAGAAGAATTCGAAGAAGAAGAAGAATTCGAAGAATTCGAAGAAGAATTCGAAGAAGAAGAAGAAGAATTCGAAGAAGAATTCGAAGAATTCGAAGAATTCGAAGAAGAAGAATTCGAAGAATTCGAAGAAGAAGAAGAATTCGAAGAAGAAGAATAATTCGAAGAATTCGAAGAAGAAGAAGAATTCGAAGAAGAATTCGAAGAAGAAGAATTCGAAGAAGAATTCGAAGAAGAATTCGAAGAAGAAGAATTCGAAGAAGAAGAAGAATTAGAAGAAGAAGAAGAATTCGAAGAAGAATAAGAATTAGAAGAAGAAGAAGAATTCGAAGAAGAAGAAGAATTCGAAGAAGAAGAATTCGAAGAAGAAGAAGAAGAATTCGAAGAAGAATTCGAAGAAGAATTCGAAGAAGAATAAGAATTCGAATAAGAATTCGAAGAAGAAGAAGAATAAGAATTCGAAGAAGAAGAAGAATTCGAAGAAGAATTCGAAGAATTCGAAGAAGAATTCGAAGAAGAAGAATTCGAAGAAGAAGAAGAATTCGAAGAAGAAGAAGAAGAATTCGAAGAAGAAGAATTCGAAGAAGAAGAAGAATTCGAAGAATTTGAAGAAGAAGAATTCGAAGAATTTGAAGAAGAATTCGAAGAATTCGAAGAAGAAGAATTCGAAGAAGAAGAATTCGAAGAAGAAGAAGAATTCGAAGAAGAAGAATTCGAAGAAGAAGAATTCGAAGAAGAAGAAGAATGCGAAGAAGAAGAATTCGAAGAAGAATTTGAAGAATAAGAATTCGAAGAAGAAGAATTCGAAGAAGAATTTGAAGAAGAAGAATTCGAAGAAGAATTTTAAGAAGCAGAATTTGAAGAAGAAGAAGAAGAAGAATTTGAAGAAGAAGAAGAAAAAGAATTTGAAGAAGAATTTGAAGAAGAAGAATTTGAAGAAGAATTTGAAGAAGAAGAATTTGAAGAATTTGAAGAAGAATTTGAAGAAGAATTTGAAGAATTTGAAGAAGAAGAAGAAGAAGAAGAATTTGAAGAAGAATTTGAAGAAGAAGAAGAACTAGAAGAAGAAGAAGAATTCGAAGAAGAAGAAGAATTCGAAGAAGAATTCGAAGAAGAAGAATTCGAAGAGGAAGAAGAAGAAGAAGAAGAATTCGAAGAAGAAGAAGAATTCGAAGAATTCGAAGAAGAAGAAGAATTCGAAGAAGAAGAATTCGAAGAAGAAGAAGAATTCGAAGAAGAAGAATAAGAATTCGAAGAAGAAGAATTCGAAGAAGAATTTGAAGAAGAAGAATTCGAAGAAGAATTTGAAGAAGAAGAATTCGAAGAAGTATTCGAAGAAGAATTCGAAGAATTCGAAGAAGAAGAAGAAGAATTCGAAGAAGAATTCAAAAAGAAGAAGAATTCGAAGAAGAATTCGAAGAAGAAGAAGAATTCGAAGAAGAATAAGAATTCGAAGAAGAAGAATTCGAAGAAGAAGAATTCGAAGAAGAAGAAGAATTCGAAGAAGAATTCGAAGAAGAAGAAGAAGAATTCGAAGAAGAAGAAGAAGAATTCGAAGAAGAAGAAGAATTCGAAGAAGAATTCGAAGAAGAAGAATTCGAAGAAGAATTCGAAGAAGAAGAAGAATTCGAAGAATTCGAAGAAGAATTCGAAGAAGAAGAAGAAGAAGAATTCGAAGAAGAATTCGAAGAATTCGAAGAATTCGAAGAAGAATTCGAAGAAGAAGAATTCGAAGAATTCGAAGAATTCGAAGAAGAAGAATTCGAAGAATTCGAAGAATTCGAAGAATTCGAAGAAGAAGAATTCGAAGAATTCGAAGAAGAAGAATTCGAAGAAGAAGAAGAATTCGAAGAAGAATTCGAAGAAGAAGAAGAAGAATTCGAAGAAGAAGAAGAAGAATTCGAAGAATTCGAAGAAGAATTCGAAGAAGAAGAATTCGAAGAAGAAGAAGAAGAAGAAGAAGAAGAATTCGAAGAAGAAGAAGAAGAATTCGAAGAAGAATTCGAAGATTTCAAGAAGAAGAAGAAGAAGAAGAAGAAGAAGAAGAAGAAGAAGAAGAATTCGAAGAAGAAGAAGAATTCGAAGAAGAAGAAGAAGAATTCGAAGAAGAAGAAGAAGAATTCGAAGAAGAATAAGAATTCGAATAAGAATTCGAAGAAGAATAAGAATTCGAAGAAGAATAAGAATTCGAAGAAGAATTCGAAGAAGAAGAAGAATAAGAATTCGAAGAAGAAGAAGAAGAAGAATTCGAAGAAGAATTCAAAGAATTCGAAGAAGAATTCGAAGAAGAAGAATTCGAAGAAGAAGAAGAATTCGAAGAAGAAGAAGAATTCGAAGAAGAAGAAGAAGAATTCGAAGAAGAAGAATTCGAAGAAGAAGAAGAATTCGAAGAATTTGAAGAAGAAGAAGAATTCGAAGAATTTGAAGAAGAATTCGAAGAATTCGAAGAAGAAGAATTCGAAGAAGAAGAATTCGAAGAAGAAGAAGAATTCGAAGAAGAAGAATTCGAAGAAGAAGAATTCGAAGAAGAAGAAGAATGCGAAGAAGAAGAATTCGAAGAAGAATTTGAAGAATAAGAATTCGAAGAAGAAGAATTCGAAGAAGAATTTGAAGAAGAAGAATTCGAAGAAGAATTTTAAGAAGAAGAATTCGAAGAAGAATTTGAAGAAGAATTTGAAGAAGAAGAATTTGAAGAAGAAGAATTCGAAGAAGAATTTGAAGAAGAAGAATTCGAAGAAGAATTTGAAGAAGAATTCGAAGAAGAATTTGAAGAAGAAGAAGAAGAAGAATTTGAAGAAGAAGAAGAAAAAGAATTTGAAGAAGAATTTGAAGAAGAAGAATTTGAAGAAGAATTTGAAGAAGAAGAATTTGAAGAATTTGAAGAAGAATTTGAAGAAGAATTTGAAGAATTTGAAGAAGAAGAAGAAGAAGAAGAAGAAGAATTTGAAGAAGAATTTGAAGAAGAAGAAGAACTAGAAGAAGAAGAAGAATTCGAAGAAGAAGAAGAATTCGAAGAAGAATTCGAAGAAGAAGAATTCGAAGAAGAAGAAGAAGAAGAAGAAGAAGAAGAATTCGAAGAAGAAGAAGAATTCGAAGAATTCGAAGAAGAAGAAGAATTCGAAGAAGAAGAATTCGAAGAAGAAGAAGAATTCGAAGAAGAAGAAGAATTCGAAGAAGAAGAATAAGAATTCGAAGAAGAAGAATTCGAAGAAGAATTTGAAGAAGAAGAATTCGAAGAAGAATTTGAAGAAGAAGAATTCGAAGAAGTATTCGAAGAAGAATTCGAAGGATTCGAAGAAGAAGAAGAAGAATTCGAAGAAGAATTCAAAAAGAAGAAGAATTCGAAGAAGAATTCGAAGAAGAAGAAGAATTCGAAGAAGAAGAAGAATTCGAAGAAGAAGAATTCGAAGAAGAAGAATTCGAAGAAGAAGAAGAAGAATTCGAAGAAGAATTCGAAGAATTTGAAGAAGAAGAAGAATTCGAAGAAGAAGAATTCGAAGAAGAAGAATTCGAAGAAGAATTCAAAAAGAAGAAGAATTCGAAGAAGAAGAAGAATTCGAAGAAGAATTCGAAGAAGAAGAATTCGAAGAAGAATTCGAAGAAGAAGAAGAATTCGAAGAAGAAGAAGAATTCGAAGAAGAAGAATTCGAAGAAGAAGAATTCGAAGAAGAAGAATTCGGAGAAGAAGAAGAAGAAGAATTCGAATAAGAATTCGAAGAAGAATTCGAAGAAGAAGAAGAATTCGAAGAAGAAGAATTCGAAGAAGAAGAAGAATTCGAAGAAGAAGAATAAGAATTCGAAGAATAAGAATTCGAAGAAGAATTTGAAGAAGAAGAATTCGAAGAAGAATTTGAAGAAGAAGAATTCGAAGAAGAATTCGAAGAAGAATTCGAAGAATTCGAAGAAGAAGAAGAAGAATTCGAAGAAGAAGAAGAATTCGAAGAAGAAGAAGAAGAATTCGAAGAAGAATTCGAAGAAGAATTCGAAGAAGAAGAATTCGAAGAAGAAGAATTCGAAGAATTCGAAGAAGAATTCGAAGAAGAATTCGAAGAAGAAGAATTCGAATAAGAAGAATACGAAGAAGAATTCGAAGAAGAAGAAGAATTCGAAGAATTCGAAGAATTCGAAGAATTCGAAGAAGAAGAAGAAGAAGAAGAAGAAGAAGAAGAAGAAGAATTCGAAGAAGAAGAAGAAGAATTCGAAGAAGAAGAAGAAGAATTCGAAGAAGAAGAATTCGAAGAAGAAGAAGAATTCGAAGAGGAAGAATTCGAAGAAGAAGAAGAAGAATTCGAAGAAGAATTCGAAGAAGAAGAAGAATTCGAAGAAGAATTCGAAGAAGAATTCGAAGAAGAAGAAGAAGAAGAAGAAGAAGAAGAAGAAGAATTATTCGAAGAATTATTCGAAGAATTCGAAGAATTCGAAGAATTCGAAGAAGAAGAATTCGAAGAAGAAGAAGAAGAAGAAGAAGAAGAAGAAGAAGAAGAAGAAGAAGAAGAAGAAGAAGAATTCGAAGAAGAAGAAGAAGAAGAAGAATTCGAAGAAGAAGAAGAAGAATTCGAAGAAGAAGAATTCGAAGAAGAAGAATTCGAAGAAGAAGAATTCAAAGACGAATTCGAAGAAGAAGAAGAAGAATTCGAAGAAGAAGAATTCGAAGAAGAAGAATTCGAAGAAGAATTCGAAGAATTCGAAGAAGAATTCGAAGAAGAATTCGAAGAAGAAGAAGAATTCGAAGAAGAAGAAGAAGAAGAAGAAGAAGAAGAAGAATTCGAAGAAGAAGAAGAAGAATTCGAAGAAGAAGAATTCGAAGAAGACGAAGAATTCGAAGAAGAATTTGAAGAATTCGAAGAAGAATTCGAAGAAGAATTCGAAGAAGAAGAATTCGAAGAAGAAGAAGAAGAATTCGAAGAAGTAGAATTCGAAGAAGAAGAATTCGAAGAAGAAGAAGAAGAATTCGAAGAAGAAGAATTCGAAGAAGAAGAATTCGAAGAAGAAGAAGACGAATTCGAAGAAGAAGAAGAAGAATTCGAAGAATTCGAAGAAGAATTCGAAGAAGAAGAATTCGAAGAAGAAGAAGAAGAATTCGAAGAAGAAGAAGAAGAATTCGAAGAAGAATTCGAAGAAGAAGAATTCGAAGAAGAAGAAGAAGAATTCGAAGAAGAAGAATTCGAAGAAGAAGAAAATTTCAAAGACGAATTCGAAGAAGAAGAATTTGAAGAAGAAGAAGACGAATTCGAAGAAGAAGAAGAAAAATTCGAAGAAGAAGAATTCGAAGAAGAAGAATTCGGAGAAGAAGAATTCGAAGAAGAAGAAGAAGAATTCGAAGAAGAAGAAGAAGAATTCGAAGAAGAAGAATTCGAAGAAGAAGAAGAAGAAGAAGAATTCGAAGAAGAAGAATTCGAAGAAGAAGAATTCGAAGAAGAAGAAGAATTCGAAGAAGAAGAAGAAGAATTCGAAGAAGAATTCGAAGAAGAAGAAGAAGAATTCGAAGAAGAAGAATTCGAAGAAGAAGAAGAAGAAGAAGAAGAAGAATTCGAAGAAGTAGAATTCGAAGAAGAAGAAGAAGAAGAAGAAGAAGAAGAATTCGAAGAAGTAGAATTCGAAGAAGAAGAATTCGAAGAAGAATAAGAAGAATTCGAAGAAGAATTCGAAGAAGAAGAAGAATTCGAAGAAGAAGAAGAATTCGAAGAAGAAGAAGAAGAATTCGAAGAAGAAGAAGAAGAAGAATTCGAAGAATTCGAAGAAGAATTCGAAGAAGAAGAAGAAGAAGAAGAAGATGAAGAAGAAGAAGAATTCGAAGAAGAATTCGAAGAAGAAGAAGAATTCGAAGAAGAAGAAAAATTCGAAGAAGAAGAAGAATTCGAAGAAGAAGAAGAATTCGAAGAAGAATTCGAAGAAGAAGAAGAAGAATTCGAAGAAGAATTAGAAGAATTCGAAGAATTCGAAGAATTCGAAGAATAATTCGAAGAATAATTCGAAGAAGAATTCGAAGAAGAATTCGAAGAAGAATTCAAAGAAGAAGAATTCAAAGAAGAATTCGAAGAAGAATTCGAAGAAGAAGAATTCGAAGAAGAAGAATTCGAAGAAGAAGAAGAAGAATTCGAAGAAGAATTCGAAGAAGAAGAATTCGAAGAATTCGAAGAAGAAGAAGAAGAAGAAGAAGAAGAAGAATTCGAAGAAGAATTCGAAGAAGAAGAAGAATTCGAAGAAGAATTCGAAGAAGAATTCGAAGAAGAAGAAGAATTCGAAGAATTCGAAGAATTCGAAGAAGAAGAAGAAGAAGAAGAAGAAGAAGAAGAAGAAGAAGAATTCGAAGAAGAATTCGAAGAATTCGAAGAATTCGAAGAATTCGAAGAAGAAGAAGAATTCGAAGAAGAATTCGAAGAAGAAGAAGAATTCGAAGAATTCGAAGAAGAAGAAGAATTCGAAGAAGAAGAAGAATTCGAAGAAGAATAAGAATTCGAAGAAGAATTTGAAGAATAAGAATTCGAAGAAGAGGAATTCGAAGAAGAATTTGAAGAAGAAGAATTCGAATAAGAATTTGAAGAAGAATTTGAAGAAGAAGAATTTGAAGAAGAATTTGAAGAAGAAGAAGAAGAATTTGAAGAAGAATTTGAAGAAGAATTTGAAGAAGAAGAAGAAGAAGAATTTGAAGAAGAAGAAGAAGAAGAAGAATAATTTGAAGAAGAAGAAGAAGAATTTGAAGAAGAAGAAGAATTTGAAGAAGAAGAAGAAGAAGAATTTGAAGAAGAAGAAGAAGAAGAATTTGAAGAAGAAGAAGAAGAAGAAGAAGAATTTGAAGAAGAAGAAGAAGAAGAAGAATTTGAAGAAGAAGAAGAATTTGAAGAAGAAGAATTTGAAGAAGAAGAAGAAGAAGAATTTGAAGATGAAGAAGAAGAAGAAGAATTTGAAGAAGAAGAATTTGAAGAAGAAGAAGAATTTGAAGAAGAAGAATTTGAAGAAGAAGAAGAATTTGAAGAAGAAGAAGAAGAATTTGAAGAAGAAGAATTTGAAGAAGAAGAAGAATTTGAAGAAGAAGAAGAATTTGAAGAATTTGAAGAATTTGAAGAATTTGAAGAATTTGAAGAAGAAGAAGAAGAATTTGAAGAAGAATTTGAAGAAGAAGAAGAATTTGAAGAAGAATTTGAAGAAGAAGAAGAATTTGAAGAAGAAGAAGAATTCGAAGAAGAAGAAGAATTCGAAGAAGAAGAATTCGAAGAAGAAGAATTCGAAGAAGAAGAAGAATTCGAAGAAGAATTCGAAGAATTCGAAGAAGAAGGAGAAGAAGGAGAAGAAGAAGGAGAAGAAGGAGAAGAAGAAGGAGAAGAATTCGAAAAAGAATTCGAAGAAGATTTCGAAGAATCCGAAGAAGAATTCGAAGAAGAATTCGAAGAAGAAGAAGAATTCGAAGAAGAATTCGAAGAAGAATTCGAAGAAGAAGAAGAATTCGAAGAATTCGAAGAAGAATTCGAAGAAGAAGAAGAATTCGAAGAAGAATTCGAAGAAGACGAAGAATTCGAAGAAGAATTCGAAGAAGAAGAATTCGAAGAAGTATTCGAAGAAGAATTCGAAGAAGAAGAAGAAGAAGAATTCGAAGAAGAATTCGAAGAATTCGAAGAATTCGAAGAAGAATTCGAAGAAGAAGAATTCGAAGAAGAAGAAGAATTCGAAGAATTCGAAGAATTCGAAGAATTCGAAGAAGAAGAATTCGAAGAAGAAGAAGAATTCTAAGAAGAAGAAGAATTCGAAGAATTCGAAGAATTCGAAGAATTCGAAGAAGAAGAAGAAGAAGAAGAAGAAGAATTCGAAGAAGAATTCGAAGAAGAAGAAGAAGAATAATTCGAAGAAGAATTCGAAGAAGAAGAAGAATAAGAATTCGAATAAGAATTCGAAGAAGAAGAATTCGAAGAAGAAGAATTCGAAGAAGAAGAAGAAGAATTCGAAGAAGAAGAATTCGAAGAAGAAGAAGAATTCGAAGAAGAATTCGAAGAAGAAGAAGAAGAATTCGAAGAAGAAGAAGAATTCGAAGAAGAAGAAGAATTCGAAGAAGAATTCGAAGAAGAAGAAGAAGAATTCGAAGAAGAAGAAGAATTCGAAGAAGAAGAAGAAGAATTCGAAGAAGAATTCGAAGAAGAATTCGAAGAAGAAGAATTCGAAGAAGAAGAAGAATTCTAAGAAGAAGAAGAATTCGAAGAATTCGAAGAAGAATTCGAAGAAGAAGAAGAATTCGAAGAAGAAGAATTCGAAGAAGAAGAATTCGAAGAAGAAGAATTCGAAGAAGAATTCGAAGAAGAAGAAGAATTCGAAGAATTCGAAGAAGAATTCGAAGAAGAAGAAGAAGAATTCGAAGAAGAATTCGAAGAATTCGAAGAATTCGAAGAAGAATTCGAAGAAGAATTCGAAGAAGAAGAATTCGAAGAAGAAGAATTCGAAGAAGAAGAAGAATTCGAAGAATTCGAAGAATTCGAAGAATTCGAAGAAGAAGAATTCGAAGAATTCGAAGAAGAAGAATTCGAAGAATTCGAAGAAGAAGAAGAATTCGAAGAAGATGAAGAAGAAGAAGAATTCGAAGAAGAATTCGAAGAAGAAGAATTCTAAGAAGAAGAATTCGAAGAAGAAGAAGAATTAGAAGAAGAAGAAGAATTCGAAGAAGAAGAATTCGAAGAAGAAGAATTCGAAGAAGAATTCGAAGAAGAAGAATTCGAAGAAGAAGAAGAAGAATTCGAAGAATTCGAAGAAGAAGAAGAATTCGAAGAAGAATTCGAAGAAGAAGAAGAAGAATTCGAAGAATAATTCGAAGAAGAAGAAGAAGAATTCGAAGAAGAAGAATAAGAATTCGAAGAAGAATAAGAATTCGAATAAGAATTCGAAGAAGAATAAGAATTCGAATAAGAATTCGAAAAAGAAGAAGAAGAAGAATTCGAAGAAGAATTCGAAGAAGAATAATAAGAATTCGAAGAAGAAGAAGAATTCGAAGAAGAATTCGAAGAAGAATTCGAAGAATTAGAAGAAGAAGAAGAATTCGAAGAAGAAGAATTCGAAGAAGAAGAATAAGAATTCGAAGAAAAATTTGAAGAATAAGAATTCGAAGAAGAAGAATTCGAAGAAGAATTTGAAGAAGAAGAATTCGAAGAAGAATTTGAAGAAGAAGAATTCGAAGAAGAATTTGAAGAAGAATTCGAAGAAGAATTTGAAGAAGAATTTGAAGAAGAAGAATTTGAAGAAGAATTTGAAGAAGAAGAATTTGAAGAAGAATTTGAAGAAGAATTTGAAGAAGAAGAAGAAGAAGAATTTGAAGAAGAATTTGAAGAAGAATTTGAAGAAGAAGAAGAAGAATTTGAAGAAGAAGAAGAAGAATTTGAAGAAGAAGAAGAATTTGAAGAAGAAGAAGAAGAAGAAAAATTTGAAGAAGAAGAAGAAGAAGAATTTGAAGAAGAAGAAGATGAAGAATTTGAAGAAGAAGAATTTGAAGAAGAAGAATTTGAAGAAGAAGAAGAATTTGAAGAAGAAGAATTTGAAGAAGAAGAAGAAGAAGAAGAATTTGAAGAAGAAGAAGAAGAAGAAGAATTTGAAGAAGAAGAATTTGAAGAAGAAGAAGAAGAATTTGAAGAAGAAGAATTTGAAGAAGAAGAAGAATTTGAAGAAGAAGAAGAAGAATTTGAAGAAGAAGAATTTGAAGAAGAATAATTTGAAGAAGAAGAATTTGAAGAAGAAGAAGAAGAATTTGAAGAAGAAGAATTTGAAGAAGAAGAATTTGAAGAATTTGAAGAATTTGAAGAATTTGCAGAATTTGAAGAATTTGAAGAAGAAGAAGAAGAATTTGAAGAAGAATTTGAAGAAGAAGAAGAATTTGAAGAAGAATTTGAAGAAAAGAAGAATTTGAAGAAGAAGAAGAATTTGAAGAAGAAGAAGAATTCGAAGAAGAAGAAGAAGAATTCGAATAAGAAGAATTCGAAGAAGAAGAATTCGAAGAAGAAGAATTCGAAGAAGAAGAAGAATTCGAAGAAGAATTCGAAGAATTCGAAGAATTCAAAGAAGAAGGAGAAGAATTCGAAGAAGAAGGAGAAGAAGGAGAAGAAGAAGGAGAAGAAGGAGAAGAAGAAGGAGAAGAAGAAGGAGAAGAAGGAGAAGAAGAAGGAGAAGAAGAAGAAGAAGAAGAAGAAGAAGAATTCGAAGAAGAAGAATTCGAAGAAGAAGAATTCGAAGAAGAATTCGAAGAAGAAGAAGAATTCGAAGAAGAAGAAGAAGAATTCGAAGAAGAATTCGAAGAAGAAGAAGAAGAATTCGAAGAAGAAGAAGAAGAATTCGAAGAAGAAGAATTCGAAGAAGAATTCGAAGAAGAAGAAGAAGAATTCGAAGAAGAATTCGAAGAATTCGAAGAAGAATTCGAAGAAGAAGAAGAAGAATTCGAGGAAGAAGAATTCGAAGAACAATTCGAAGAAGAAGAAGAAGAATTCGAAGAAGAATTCGAAGAATTCGAAGAAGAATTCGAAGAAGAAGAAGAAGAAGAAGAATTCGAAGAAGAATTCGAAGAAGAAGAAGAATTCGAAGAAGAAGAAGAATTCGAAGAATTCGAAGAAGAATTCGAAGAAGAAGAAGAATTCGAAGAAGAATTCGAAGAATTCGAAGAATTCGAAGAAGAATTCGAAGAAGAAGAATTCGAAGAAGAAGAATTTGAAGAAGAAGAAGAATTCGAAGAAGAAGAATTCGAAGAATTTGAAGAAGAAGAAGAATTCGAAGAAGAAGAATTCGAAGAAGAAGAAGAAGAAGAAGAACAATTCGAAGAAGAAGAATTCGAAGAAGAAGAATTCGAAGAAGAAGAAGAAAAAGAATTCGAGGAAGAAGAAGAAGAAGAATTCGAAGAAGAAGAATTCGAAGAAGAATTCGAAGAATTCGAAGAAGAAGAATTCGAAGAATTCGAAGAAGAAGAATTCGAGGAAGAAGAATTCGAAGAAGAATTCGAAGAAGAAGAAGAAGAATTCGAAGAAGAAGAAGAATTCGAAGAAGAATTCGAAGAAGAAGAAGAAGAATTCGAAGAAGAAGAAGAAGAATTCGAAGAAGAAGAAGAATTCGAAGAAGAATTCGAAGAAGAATTCGAAGAATTCGAAGAAGAAGAATTCGAAGAAGAAGAATTCGAAGAAGAAGAAGAATTCGAAGAAGAATTCGAAGAAGAAGAAGAAGAATTCGACGAAGAAGAAGAATAATTCGAAGAAGAATTCGAAGAAGAAGAAGAAGAATTCGAAGAAGAAGAAGAATTCGAAGAAGAATTCGAAGAATTCGAAGAAGAATTCGAAGAAGAAGAATTCGAAGAAGATGAATTCGAAGAAGAAGAAGAATTCGAAGAAGAATTCGAAGAATTCGAAGAATTCGAAGAAGAAGGAGAAGAAGGAGAAGAAGAAGGAGAAGAAGGAGAAGAAGAAGGAGAAGAAGGAGAAGAAGAAGGAGAAGAAGAAGAATTCGAAGAAGAAGAAGAATTCGAAGAAGAAGAATTCGAAGAAGAAGAATTCGAAGAAGAAGAAAAATTCGAAGAAGAATTCGAAGAAGAAGAAGAATTCGAAGAAGAAGAAGAAGAATTCGAAGAAGAATTCGAAGAAGAAGAAGAAGAATTCGAAGAAGAAGAAGAAGAATTCGAAGAAGAAGAATTCGAAGAAGAATTCGAAGAAGAATTCGAAGAATTCGAAGAAGAATTCGAAGAAGAAGAATTCGAAGAAGAATTCGAAGAAGAAGAATTCGAAGAAGAAGAAGAATTCGAAGAAGAAGAAGAATTCGAAGAATTCGAAGAAGAATTCGAAGAAGAAGAAGAATTCGAAGAAGAATTCGAAGAAGAAGAAGAATTCGAAGAAGAATTCGAAGAAGAAGAATTCGAAGAAGAAGAATTCGAAGAATTCGAAGAATTCGAAGAAGAAGAATTCGAAGAATTCGAAGAAGAAGAAGAATTCGAAGAAGAAGAATTCGAAGAAGAAGAAGAAGAAGAAGAAGAAGAAGAAGAACAATTCGAAGAAGAAGAATTCGAAGAAGAAGAATTCGAAGAAGAAGAATTCGAAGAAGAAGAAGAAGAAGAATTCGAAGAAGAAGAATTCGAAGAAGAATTCGAAGAAGAATTCGAAGAATTCGAAGAAGAAGAATTCGAAGAAGAAGAATTCGAAGAAGAAGAAGAATTCGAAGAAGAATTCGAAGAAGAAGAAGAAGAATTCGAAGAAGAAGAAGAAGAATTCGAAGAAGAAGAAGAATTCGAAGAAGAATTCGAAGAAGAATTCGAAGAATTCGAAGAAGAAGAATTCGAAGAAGAAGAATTCGAAGAAGAAGAAGAAGAATTCGAAGAAGAAGAAGAAGAATTCGAAGAAGAATTCGAAGAAGAAGAAGAAGAATTCGAAGAAGAAGAAGAATTCGAAGAAGAAGAAGAAGAATTCGAAGAAGAAGAAGAAGAAGAAGAATTCGAAGAAGAAGAAGAAGAATTCGAAGAAGAATTCGAAGATTTCGAAGAAGAAGAAGAAGAAGAAGAAGAAGAAGAAGAAGAATTCGAAGAATTCGAAGAAGAATTCGAAGAAGAAGAATTCGAAGAAGAATTCGAAGAAGAAGAAGAATTCGAAGAATTCGAAGAAGAATTCGAAGAAGAAGAAGAAGAATTCGAAGAAGAATTCGAAGAATTCGAAGAATTCGAAGAAGAAGAATTCGAAGAATTCGAAGAAGAAGAAGAATTCGAAGAAGAAGAATAATTCGAAGAATTCGAAGAAGAAGAAGAATTCGAAGAAGAATTCGAAGAAGAAGAATTCGAAGAAGAATTCGAAGAAGAATTCGAAGAAGAAGAATTCGAAGAAGAAGAAGAATTAGAAGAAGAAGAAGAATTCGAAGAAGAATAAGAATTAGAAGAAGAAGAAGAATTCGAAGAAGAAGAATTCGAAGAAGAAGAAGAAGAATTCGAAGAAGAATTCGAAGAAGAATTCGAAGAAGAATAAGAATTCGAATAAGAATTCGAAGAAGAAGAAGAATAAGAATTCGAAGAAGAAGAAGAATTCGAAGAAGAATTCGAAGAATTCGAAGAAGAATTCGAAGAAGAAGAATTCGAAGAAGAAGAAGAATTCGAAGAAGAAGAAGAAGAATTCGAAGAAGAAGAATTCGAAGAAGAAGAAGAATTCGAAGAATTTGAAGAAGAAGAATTCGAAGAATTTGAAGAAGAATTCGAAGAATTCGAAGAAGAAGAATTCGAAGAAGAAGAATTCGAAGAAGAAGAAGAATTCGAAGAAGAAGAATTCGAAGAAGAAGAATTCGAAGAAGAAGAATTCGAAGAAGAAGAAGAATGCGAAGAAGAAGAATTCGAAGAAGAATTTGAAGAATAAGAATTCGAAGAAGAAGAATTCGAAGAAGAATTTGAAGAAGAAGAATTCGAAGAAGAATTTTAAGAAGCAGAATTTGAAGAAGAAGAAGAAGAAGAATTTGAAGAAGAAGAAGAAAAAGAATTTGAAGAAGAATTTGAAGAAGAAGAATTTGAAGAAGAATTTGAAGAAGAAGAATTTGAAGAATTTGAAGAAGAATTTGAAGAAGAATTTGAAGAATTTGAAGAAGAAGAAGAAGAAGAAGAATTTGAAGAAGAATTTGAAGAAGAAGAAGAACTAGAAGAAGAAGAAGAATTCGAAGAAGAAGAAGAATTCGAAGAAGAATTCGAAGAAGAAGAATTCGAAGAGGAAGAAGAAGAAGAAGAAGAATTCGAAGAAGAAGAAGAATTCGAAGAATTCGAAGAAGAAGAAGAATTCGAAGAAGAAGAATTCGAAGAAGAAGAAGAATTCGAAGAAGAAGAATAAGAATTCGAAGAAGAAGAATTCGAAGAAGAATTTGAAGAAGAAGAATTCGAAGAAGAATTTGAAGAAGAAGAATTCGAAGAAGTATTCGAAGAAGAATTCGAAGAATTCGAAGAAGAAGAAGAAGAATTCGAAGAAGAATTCAAAAAGAAGAAGAATTCGAAGAAGAATTCGAAGAAGAAGAAGAATTCGAAGAAGAATAAGAATTCGAAGAAGAAGAATTCGAAGAAGAAGAATTCGAAGAAGAAGAAGAATTCGAAGAAGAATTCGAAGAAGAAGAAGAAGAATTCGAAGAATTCGAAGAAGAATTCGAAGAAGAAGAAGAATTCGAAGAAGAATTCGAAGAAGAAGAATTCGAAGAAGAATTCGAAGAAGAAGAAGAATTCGAAGAATTCGAAGAAGAATTCGAAGAAGAAGAAGAAGAAGAATTCGAAGAAGAATTCGAAGAATTCGAAGAATTCGAAGAAGAATTCGAAGAAGAAGAATTCGAAGAATTCGAAGAATTCGAAGAAGAAGAATTCGAAGAATTCGAAGAAGAAGAAGAATTCGAAGAAGAAGAATTCGAAGAATTCGAAGAAGAAGAAGAATTCGAAGAAGAAGAAGAATTCGAAGAAGAATTCGAAGAAGAAGAAGAAGAATTCGAAGAAGAAGAAGAAGAATTCGAAGAATTCGAAGAAGAATTCGAAGAAGAAGAAGAAGAAGAAGAAGAAGAATTCGAAGAAGAAGAAGAAGAATTCGAAGAAGAATTCGAAGATTTCAAGAAGAAGAAGAAGAAGAAGAAGAAGAAGAAGAAGAAGAAGAAGAAGAAGAAGAAGAAGAATTCGAAGAAGAAGAAGAAGAATTCGAAGAAGAAGAAGAAGAATTCGAAGAAGAATAAGAATTCGAATAAGAATTCGAAGAAGAATAAGAATTCGAAGAAGAATAAGAATTCGAAGAAGAATTCGAAGAAGAAGAAGAATAAGAATTCGAAGAAGAAGAAGAAGAAGAATTCGAAGAAGAATTCAAAGAATTCGAAGAAGAATTCGAAGAAGAAGAATTCGAAGAAGAAGAAGAATTCGAAGAAGAAGAAGAATTCGAAGAAGAAGAAGAAGAATTCGAAGAAGAAGAATTCGAAGAAGAAGAAGAATTCGAAGAATTTGAAGAAGAAGAAGAATTCGAAGAATTTGAAGAAGAATTCGAAGAATTCGAAGAAGAAGAATTCGAAGAAGAAGAATTCGAAGAAGAAGAAGAATTCGAAGAAGAAGAATTCGAAGAAGAAGAATTCGAAGAAGAAGAAGAATGCGAAGAAGAAGAATTCGAAGAAGAATTTGAAGAATAAAATTCGAAGAAGAAGAATTCGAAGAAGAATTTGAAGAAGAAGAATTCGAAGAAGAATTTTAAGAAGAAGAATTCGAAGAAGAATTTGAAGAAGAATTTGAAGAAGAAGAATTTGAAGAAGAAGAATTCGAAGAAGAATTTGAAGAAGAATTCGAAGAAGAATTTGAAGAAGAAGAAGAAGAAGAATTTGAAGAAGAAGAAGAAAAAGAATTTGAAGAAGAATTTGAAGAAGAAGAATTTGAAGAAGAATTTGAAGAAGAAGAATTTGAAGAATTTGAAGAAGAATTTGAAGAAGAATTTGAAGAATTTGAAGAAGAAGAAGAAGAAGAAGAAGAAGAATTTGAAGAAGAATTTGAAGAAGAAGAAGAACTAGAAGAAGAAGAAGAATTCGAAGAAGAAGAAGAATTCGAAGAAGAATTCGAAGAAGAAGAATTCGAAGAAGAAGAAGAAGAAGAAGAAGAAGAAGAAGAAGAATTCGAAGAAGAAGAAGAATTCGAAGAATTCGAAGAAGAAGAAGAATTCGAAGAAGAAGAATTCGAAGAAGAAGAAGAATTCGAAGAAGAAGAATAAGAATTCGAAGAAGAAGAATTCGAAGAAGAATTTGAAGAAGAAGAATTCGAAGAAGTATTCGAAGAAGAATTCGAAGGATTCGAAGAAGAAGAAGAAGAATTCGAAGAAGAATTCAAAAAGAAGAAGAATTCGAAGAAGAATTCGAAGAAGAAGAAGAATTCGAAGAAGAAGAAGAATTCGAAGAAGAAGAATTCGAAGAAGAAGAATTCGAATAAGAAGAAGAAGAATTCGAAGAAGAATTCGAAGAATTTGAAGAAGAAGAAGAATTCGAAGAAGAAGAATTCGAAGAAGAAGAATTCGAAGAAGAATTCAAAAAGAAGAAGAATTCGAAGAAGAAGAAGAATTCGAAGAAGAATTTGAAGAAGAAGAATTCGAAGAAGAATTCGAAGAAGAAGAAGAATTCGAAGAAGAAGAAGAATTCGAAGAAGAAGAATTCGAAGAAGAAGAATTCGAAGAAGAAGAATTCGGAGAAGAAGAAGAAGAAGAATTCGAATAAGAATTCGAAGAAGAATTCGAAGAAGAAGAAGAATTCGAAGAAGAAGAATTCGAAGAAGAAGAAGAATTCGAAGAAGAAGAATAAGAATTCGAAGAATAAGAATTCGAAGAAGAATTTGAAGAAGAAGAATTCGAAGAAGAATTTGAAGAAGAAGAATTCGAAGAAGAATTCGAAGAAGAATTCGAAGAATTCGAAGAAGAAGAAGAAGAATTCGAAGAAGAAGAAGAATTCGAAGAAGAAGAAGAAGAATTCGAAGAAGAAGAAGAATTCGAAGAAGAAGAATTCGAAGAAGAAGAATTCGAAGAAGAAGAAGAATGCGAAGAAGAAGAATTCGAAGAAGAATTTGAAGAATAAGAATTCGAAGAAGAAGAATTCGAAGAAGAATTTGAAGAAGAAGAATTCGAAGAAGAATTTTAAGAAGAAGAATTCGAAGAAGAATTTGAAGAAGAATTTGAAGAAGAAGAATTTGAAGAAGAAGAATTCGAAGAAGAATTTGAAGAAGAATTCGAAGAAGAATTTGAAGAAGAAGAAGAAGAAGAATTTGAAGAAGAAGAAGAAAAAGAATTTGAAGAAGAATTTGAAGAAGAAGAATTTGAAGAAGAATTTGAAGAAGAAGAATTTGAAGAATTTGAAGAAGAATTTGAAGAAGAATTTGAAGAATTTGAAGAAGAAGAAGAAGAAGAAGAAGAAGAATTTGAAGAAGAATTTGAAGAAGAAGAAGAACTAGAAGAAGAAGAAGAATTCGAAGAAGAAGAAGAATTCGAAGAAGAATTCGAAGAAGAAGAATTCGAAGAAGAAGAAGAAGAAGAAGAAGAAGAAGAATTCGAAGAAGAAGAAGAATTCGAAGAATTCGAAGAAGAAGAAGAATTCGAAGAAGAAGAATTCGAAGAAGAAGAAGAATTCGAAGAAGAAGAATAAGAATTCGAAGAAGAAGAATTCGAAGAAGAATTTGAAGAAGAAGAATTCGAAGAAGTATTCGAAGAAGAATTCGAAGGATTCGAAGAAGAAGAAGAAGAATTCGAAGAAGAATTCAAAAAGAAGAAGAATTCGAAGAAGAATTCGAAGAAGAAGAAGAATTCGAAGAAGAAGAAGAATTCGAAGAAGAAGAATTCGAAGAAGAAGAATTCGAAGAAGAAGAAGAAGAATTCGAAGAAGAATTCGAAGAATTTGAAGAAGAAGAAGAATTCGAAGAAGAAGAATTCGAAGAAGAAGAATTCGAAGAAGAATTCAAAAAGAAGAAGAATTCGAAGAAGAAGAAGAATTCGAAGAAGAATTCGAAGAAGAAGAATTCGAAGAAGAATTCGAAGAAGAAGAAGAATTCGAAGAAGAAGAAGAATTCGAAGAAGAAGAATTCGAAGAAGAAGAATTCGAAGAAGAAGAATTCGGAGAAGAAGAAGAAGAAGAATTCGAATAAGAATTCGAAGAAGAATTCGAAGAAGAAGAAGAATTCGAAGAAGAAGAATTCGAAGAAGAAGAAGAATTCGAAGAAGAAGAATAAGAATTCGAAGAATAAGAATTCGAAGAAGAATTTGAAGAAGAAGAATTCGAAGAAGAATTTGAAGAAGAAGAATTCGAAGAAGAATTCGAAGAAGAATTCGAAGAATTCGAAGAAGAAGAAGAAGAATTCGAAGAAGAAGAAGAATTCGAAGAAGAAGAAGAAGAATTCGAAGAAGAATTCGAAGAAGAATTCGAAGAAGAAGAATTCGAAGAAGAAGAATTCGAAGAATTCGAAGAAGAATTCGAAGAAGAATTCGAAGAAGAAGAATTCGAATAAGAAGAATACGAAGAAGAATTCGAAGAAGAAGAAGAATTCGAAGAATTCGAAGAATTCGAAGAATTCGAAGAATTCGAAGAATTCGAAGAAGAAGAAGAAGAAGAAGAAGAAGAAGAAGAATTCGAAGAAGAAGAAGAAGAATTCGAAGAAGAAGAATTCGAAGAAGAAGAAGAATTCGAAGAGGAAGAATTCGAAGAAGAAGAAGAAGAATTCGAAGAAGAATTTGAAGAAGAAGAATTCGAAGAAGTATTCGAAGAAGAATTCGAAGGATTCGAAGAAGAAGAAGAAGAATTCGAAGAAGAATTCAAAAAGAAGAAGAATTCGAAGAAGAATTCGAAGAAGAAGAAGAATTCGAAGAAGAAGAAGAATTCGAAGAAGAAGAATTCGAAGAAGAAGAATTCGAAGAAGAAGAAGAAGAATTCGAAGAAGAATTCGAAGAATTTGAAGAAGAAGAAGAATTCGAAGAAGAAGAATTCGAAGAAGAAGAATTCGAAGAAGAATTCAAAAAGAAGAAGAATTCGAAGAAGAAGAAGAATTCGAAGAAGAATTCGAAGAAGAAGAATTCGAAGAAGAATTCGAAGAAGAAGAAGAATTCGAAGAAGAAGAAGAATTCGAAGAAGAAGAATTCGAAGAAGAAGAATTCGAAGAAGAAGAATTCGGAGAAGAAGAAGAAGAAGAATTCGAATAAGAATTCGAAGAAGAATTCGAAGAAGAAGAAGAATTCGAAGAAGAAGAATTCGAAGAAGAAGAAGAATTCGAAGAAGAAGAATAAGAATTCGAAGAATAAGAATTCGAAGAAGAATTTGAAGAAGAAGAATTCGAAGAAGAATTTGAAGAAGAAGAATTCGAAGAAGAATTCGAAGAAGAATTCGAAGAATTCGAAGAAGAAGAAGAAGAATTCGAAGAAGAAGAAGAATTCGAAGAAGAAGAAGAAGAATTCGAAGAAGAATTCGAAGAAGAATTCGAAGAAGAAGAATTCGAAGAAGAAGAATTCGAAGAATTCGAAGAAGAATTCGAAGAAGAATTCGAAGAAGAAGAATTCGAATAAGAAGAATACGAAGAAGAATTCGAAGAAGAAGAAGAATTCGAAGAATTCGAAGAATTCGAAGAATTCGAAGAAGAAGAAGAAGAAGAAGAAGAAGAAGAAGAAGAAGAATTCGAAGAAGAAGAAGAAGAATTCGAAGAAGAAGAAGAAGAATTCGAAGAAGAAGAATTCGAAGAAGAAGAAGAATTCGAAGAGGAAGAATTCGAAGAAGAAGAAGAAGAATTCGAAGAAGAATTCGAAGAAGAAGAAGAATTCGAAGAAGAATTCGAAGAAGAATTCGAAGAAGAAGAAGAAGAAGAAGAAGAAGAAGAATTATTCGAAGAATTATTCGAAGAATTCGAAGAATTCGAAGAATTCGAAGAAGAAGAATTCGAAGAAGAAGAAGAAGAAGAAGAAGAAGAAGAAGAAGAAGAATTCGAAGAAGAAGAAGAAGAATTCGAAGAAGAATTCGAAGAAGAAGAATTCGAAGAAGAAGAAGAAGAATTCGAAGAAGAAGAATTCGAAGAAGAAGAATTCGAAGAAGAAGAATTCAAAGACGAATTCGAAGAAGAAGAAGAAGAATTCGAAGAAGAAGAATTCGAAGAAGAAGAATTCGAAGAAGAATTCGAAGAATTCGAAGAAGAATTCGAAGAAGAATTCGAAGAAGAAGAAGAATTCGAAGAAGAAGAAGAAGAAGAAGAAGAAGAAGAAGAATTCGAAGAAGAAGAAGAAGAATTCGAAGAAGAAGAATTCGAAGAAGACGAAGAATTCGAAGAAGAATTTGAAGAATTCGAAGAAGAATTCGAAGAAGAATTCGAAGAAGAAGAATTCGAAGAAGAAGAAGAAGAATTCGAAGAAGTAGAATTCGAAGAAGAAGAATTCGAAGAAGAAGAAGAAGAATTCGAAGAAGAAGAATTCGAAGAAGAAGAAGACGAATTCGAAGAAGAAGAAGAAGAATTCGAAGAATTCGAAGAAGAATTCGAAGAAGAAGAATTCGAAGAAGAAGAAGAAGAATTCGAAGAAGAATTCGAAGAATTCGAAGAAGAATTCGAAGAAGAAGAATTCGAAGAAGAAGAAGAAGAATTCGAAGAAGAAGAATTCGAAGAAGAAGAAAATTTCAAAGACGAATTCGAAGAAGAAGAATTTGAAGAAGAAGAAGACGAATTCGAAGAAGAAGAAGAAGAATTCGAAGAAGAAGAATTCGAAGAAGAAGAATTCGGAGAAGAAGAATTCGAAGAAGAAGAAGAAGAATTCGAAGAAGAAGAAGAAGAATTCGAAGAAGAAGAATTCGAAGAAGAAGAAGAAGAAGAAGAATTCGAAGAAGAAGAATTCGAAGAAGAAGAATTCGAAGAAGAAGAAGAATTCGAAGAAGAAGAAGAAGAATTCGAAGAAGAAGAATTCGAAGAAGAAGAAGAAGAATTCGAAGAAGAAGAATTCGAAGAAGAAGAAGAATTCGAAGAAGAAGAATTCGAAGAAGTAGAATTCGAAGAAGAAGAAGAAGAAGAAGAAGAAGAAGAATTCGAAGAAGTAGAATTCGAAGAAGAAGAATTCGAAGAAGAATAAGAAGAATTCGAAGAAGAATTCGAAGAAGAAGAAGAATTCGAAGAAGAAGAAGAATTCGAAGAAGAAGAAGAATTCGAAGAAGAAGAAGAAGAAGAATTCGAAGAATTCGAAGAAGAATTCGAAGAAGAAGAAGAAGAAGAAGAAGATGAAGAAGAAGAAGAATTCGAAGAAGAATTCGAAGAAGAAGAAGAATTCGAAGAAGAAGAATAATTCGAAGAAGAAGAAGAATTCGAAGAAGAAGAAGAATTCGAAGAAGAATTCGAAGAAGAAGAAGAAGAAGAAGAATTCGAAGAAGAATTAGAAGAATTCGAAGAATTCGAAGAATTCGAAGAATAATTCGAAGAATAATTCGAAGAAGAATTCGAAGAAGAATTCGAAGAAGAATTCAAAGAAGAAGAATTCAAAGAAGAATTCGAAGAAGAATTCGAAGAAGAAGAATTCGAAGAAGAAGAATTCGAAGAAGAAGAAGAAGAATTCGAAGAAGAATTCGAAGATGAAGAATTCGAAGAATTCGAAGAAGAAGAAGAAGAAGAAGAAGAAGAAGAATTCGAAGAAGAATTCGAAGAAGAAGAAGAATTCGAAGAAGAATTCGAAGAAGAATTCGAAGAAGAAGAAGAATTCGAAGAATTCGAAGAATTCGAAGAAGAAGAAGAAGAAGAAGAAGAAGAAGAAGAAGAAGAAGAATTCGAAGAAGAATTCGAAGAATTCGAAGAATTCGAAGAATTCGAAGAAGAAGAAGAATTCGAAGAAGAATTCGAAGAAGAAGAAGAATTCGAAGAATTCGAAGAAGAAGAAGAATTCGAAGAAGAAGAAGAATTCGAAGAAGAATAAGAATTCGAAGAAGAATTTGAAGAATAAGAATTCGAAGAAGAGGAATTCGAAGAAGAATTTGAAGAAGAAGAATTCGAATAAGAATTTGAAGAAGAATTTGAAGAAGAAGAATTTGAAGAAGAATTTGAAGAAGAAGAAGAAGAATTTGAAGAAGAATTTGAAGAAGAATTTGAAGAAGAAGAAGAAGAAGAATTTGAAGAAGAAGAAGAAGAAGAATAATTTGAAGAAGAAGAAGAAGAATTTGAAGAAGAAGAAGAATTTGAAGAAGAAGAAGAAGAAGAATTTGAAGAAGAAGAAGAAGAAGAAGAAGAATTTGAAGAAGAAGAAGAAGAAGAAGAATTTGAAGAAGAAGAAGAATTTGAAGAAGAAGAATTTGAAGAAGAAGAAGAAGAAGAATTTGAAGATGAAGAAGAAGAAGAAGAATTTGAAGAAGAAGAATTTGAAGAAGAAGAAGAAGAATTTGAAGAAGAAGAATTTGAAGAAGAAGAAGAATTTGAAGAAGAAGAAGAAGAATTTGAAGAAGAAGAATTTGAAGAAGAAGAAGAATTTGAAGAAGAAGAAGAATTTGAAGAATTTGAAGAATTTGAAGAATTTGAAGAATTTGAAGAAGAAGAAGAAGAAGAAGAAGAATTTGGAGAAGAATTTGAAGAAGAAGAAGAATTTGAAGAAGAATTTGAAGAAGAAGAAGAATTTGAAGAAGAAGAAGAATTCGAAGAAGAAGAAGAATTCGAAGAAGAAGAATTCGAAGAAGAAGAATTCGAAGAAGAAGAAGAATTCGAAGAAGAATTCGAAGAATTCGAAGAAGAAGGAGAAGAAGGAGAAGAAGAAGGAGAAGAAGGAGAAGAAGAAGGAGAAGAATTCGAAAAAGAATTCGAAGAAGATTTCGAAGAATCCGAAGAAGAATTCGAAGAAGAATTCGAAGAAGAAGAAGAATTCGAAGAAGAATTCGAAGAAGAAGAATTCGAAGAATTCGAAGAAGAATTCGAAGAAGAAGAAGAAGAAGAATTCGAAGAAGAATTCGAAGAATTCGAAGAATTCGAAGAAGAATTCGAAGAAGAAGAATTCGAAGAAGAAGAAGAATTCGAAGAATTCGAAGAATTCGAAGAATTCGAAGAAGAAGAATTCGAAGAAGAAGAAGAATTCTAAGAAGAAGAAGAATTCGAAGAATTCGAAGAATTCGAAGAATTCGAAGAAGAAGAAGAAGAAGAAGAAGAAGAAGAATTCGAAGAAGAAGAAGAAGAATAATTCGAAGAAGAATTCGAAGAAGAAGAAGAATAAGAATTCGAATAAGAATTCGAAGAAGAAGAATTCGAAGAAGAAGAATTCGAAGAAGAAGAAGAAGAATTCGAAGAAGAAGAATTCGAAGAAGAAGAATTCGAAGAAGAATTCGAAGAAGAATTCGAAGAATTCGAAGAAGAAGAATTCGAAGAAGAAGAATTCGAAGAAGAAGAAGAATTCGAAGAAGAATTCGAAGAAGAAGAAGAATTCGAAGAAGAAGAAGAATTCGAAGAAGAATTCGAAGAAGAAGAAGAAGAATTCGAAGAAGAAGAAGAATTCGAAGAAGAAGAAGAAGAATTCGAAGAAGAATTCGAAGAAGAATTCGAAGAAGAAGAATTCGAAGAAGAAGAAGAATTCTAAGAAGAAGAAGAATTCGAACAATTCGAAGAAGAATTCGAAGAAGAAGAAGAATTCGAAGAAGAATTCGAAGAAGAATTCGAAGAAGAAGAATTCGAAGAAGAATTCGAAGAAGAAGAAGAATTCGAAGAATTCGAAGAAGAATTCGAAGAAGAAGAAGAAGAATTCGAAGAAGAATTCGAAGAAGAATTCGAAGAATTCGAAGAAGAATTCGAAGAAGAATTCGAAGAAGAAGAATTCGAAGAAGAAGAATTCGAAGAAGAAGAAGAATTCGAAGAATTCGAAGAATTCGAAGAATTCGAAGAAGAAGAATTCGAAGAATTCGAAGAAGAAGAAGAATTCGAAGAAGATGAAGAAGAAGAAGAATTCGAAGAAGAATTCGAAGAAGAAGAATTCTAAGAAGAAGAATTCGAAGAAGAATTCGAAGAAGAAGAATTCGAAGAAGAAGAAGAAGAATTCGAAGAATTCGAAGAAGAAGAAGAATTCGAAGAAGAATTCGAAGAAGAAGAAGAAGAATTCGAAGAATAATTCGAAGAAGAAGAAGAAGAATTCGAAGAAGAAGAATAAGAATTCGAAGAAGAATAAGAATTCGAATAAGAATTCGAAGAAGAATAAGAATTCGAATAAGAATTCGAAAAAGAAGAAGAAGAAGAATTCGAAGAAGAATTCGAAGAAGAATAATAAGAATTCGAAGAAGAAGAAGAATTCGAAGAAGAAGAAGAATTCGAAGAAGAATTCGAAGAATTTGAAGAAGAATTCGAAGAATTCGAAGAAGAAGAATTCGAAGAAGAAGAATTCGAAGAAGAAGAAGAATTCGAAGAAGAATTTGAAGAAGAAGAATTCGAAGAAGAATTTGAAGAAGAAGAATTCGAAGTAGAATTTGAAGAAGAATTTGAAGAAGAAGAATTTGAAGAAGAAGAATTCGAAGAAGAATTTGAAGAAGAAGAATTCGAAGAAGAATTTGAAGAAGAATTCGAAGAAGAATTTGAAGAAGAAGAAGAAGAAGAATTTGAAGAAGAAGAAGAAAAAGAATTTGAAGAAGAATTTGAGGAAGAAGAATTTGAAGAAGAATTTGAAGAAGAAGAATTTGAAGAATTTGAAGAAGAATTTGAAGAAGAATTTGAAGAATTTGAAGAAGAAGAAGAAGAAGAAGAAGAAGAATTTGAAGAAGAATTTGAAGAAGAATTTGAAGAAGAAGAAGAAGAAGAATTTGAAGAAGAAGAAGAAGAATTTGAAGAAGAATTTGAAGAAGAATTTGAAGAAGAATTTGAAGAAGAAGAATTTGAAGAAGAAGAAGAAGAATTTGAAGAAGAAGTAGAATTTGAAGAAGAAGAAGAAGAATTTGAAGAAGAAGAAGAAGAATTTGAAGAAGAAGAAGAATTTGAAGAATTTGAAGAAGAAGAATTTGAAGAAGAAGAAGAAGAAGAAGAAGAAGAATTTGAAGAAGAAGAAGAATTTGAAGAAGAATTTGAAGAAGAAGAATTTGAAGAAGAAGAATTTGAAGAAGAAGAAGAAGAATTTCAAGAAGAAGAATTTGAAGAAGAAGAAGAAGAAGAAGAAGAAGAAGAAGAAGAAGAAGAAGAAGGAGAAGAACAATAAGTAGAAGAAGAAAAAGGAGAAAAAGGGAAGAAGAAGAAGAAGAAGATAAAGAAGAAGAAGAAGAAGATAAAGAAGAAGAAGAAGAAGAAAAAGAAGAAGAAGGAGAAGAAGGAGAAGGAGAAGGAGAAGAAGAAGGAGAAGGAGAAGAATTCCAAGAAGAAGAAGAATTCGAAGAGGAATTTGACGAAGAAAAATTCGAAGAAGAATTCGAAGAATTCGAAGAATTCGAAGAATTCGAAGAAGAATTCGAAGAAGAAGAAGAAGAATTCGAAGAAGAATTCGAAGAATTCGAAGAATTCGAAGAAGAATTCGAAGAAGAATTCGAAGAAGAA
>JAJHSY010000172.1:234831-239831 GCA_020800305.1 Porphyrio hochstetteri
GAATTCGAAGAAGAAGAATTCGAAGAAGAAGAAGAAGAATACGAAGAAGAATTCGAAGAACAATTCGAAGAAGAAGAAGAAGAAGAAGAAGAAGAAGAAGAAGAAGAAGAATTCGAAGAATTCGAAGAATAAGAAGAATTCGAAGAAGAAGAAGAAGAATTCGAAGAAGAATTCGAAGAATTCGAAGAAGAAGAAGAAGAAGAAGAATTCGAAGAAGAAGAAGAAGAATTCGAAGAAGATGAAGAAGAAGAAGAATTCGAAGAAGAATTCTGTCGTGGTTTTGCCCCAGCCAAGGGCCGCACCCCACACAGTCGCTTGTACTTTTAAAAGGAAGGGGGAGGGAAAGTTGGGGGAAGGGGAAAAGGGAAGGAAGAAAGGAGGAAAAGAAACCACAACCTAGAAACCAGAACCACGCAGGTTGGGATAAGGATAGTTTACTAAACAATAACAGAAAACTAGATATAACAATAACATAAGTTTAAAGCACAAAATAGATGAAACTGGTGATACACAATGCAATTTCTCACCAAACCACACAACTCAGGCCGCAGAGCTTAGAGCCCGTCCCGGACAACCCGACCGCCCCAGAAACTGCACGTCCTGGCGTTGTCTCCCCCTCTTCCCCCCAGTCCCCCCTTATACCGAACATGACGTAACTGGTATGGAATATCCTCTTTGGCCAATTCGGATCACCTGTCCTGGCTGCGTCCCCTCCTTTCTCACTAGTAAGGAAGTATGCAGAGCTGAGAAAGGTCCTTGATTGCCCGGCAACAAATCGGAAAACATCAGGGTGCTATCAGCACTATTCTCATGCTAACACCCAAACATGGCATTCCATCCACTGCTAAAAAAAAAGGTTTAACTCCATCATAGCTGAAACCAGGACATTATCCACCCCTTATTCCATACCATTTACGTCATGACCAGATCCAACAATTTTCTTTGGGTACAACCAGTTTCGTGTTTCACACACCCATATATGTATGTACACATGTATGCACACATATGTGCATACAGATCTTATTCCCTCAGTCTGTGAATCATCCCTCTGAAGTTGTTGAGTTCATTTAGTCCATGATTTCCAGGCTCCATTTGTCGTAACAGTTTCTCAGGATAGTTGTATGTTCCATTGGCTCGTTGCACGCTGCATCTCAGGCTCTTGACTGATACACCTGGCATGGTCCATGCTCATAGTCTGTGGGTCAGAGTTTATTTTCAACGGGAGCAAAAAGTTCTTGAGAGGCCAGGCTTTAGTTCCATCATCATGGCACTCATTCTTCATTAACTTGTATGACTCCGGCTATAATGCTATGGTACAACATACAGCAATCATAACAATAATGAATATACAATAATGGATTATTTGGCAATTATTATAATTTCTACTTTATTAATTATATTGGCTATTCTCACCCAAAATCAAATCCCCTTGAGGTACACATCGAACTTCTCCATCCCTCTGCATTACCCACCAAGTACAGCCAGGTCCTTGAGCAAAAACAATTCCAGACATGGGTTTACCTTTGCCTGAAGCAGGAATGACCCAAACTCTCTTTCCCAATACACTCTTCATATGCACTACTGGCACTCTGTCTCCCTCTACAGTACGTGGAAATTTTGACTGGGCAGGGCCAGCCCGATTGGTAGATCCCCTAGAGTTAACTAACCACGTGGCTTGGGCCAAATGTGTATCCCAATGCTTGAATGTCCCACCACACATTGCTTTCAGTGTAGTTTTTAAAAGTCCATTATATCGTTCAATTTTCCCAGAGGCCGGTGCATGATAAGGAATGTGGTACACCCACTCAATGCCATGCTCTTTGGCCCAGGTGTCTATAAGAGTGTTTCGGAAATGAGTCCCATTGTCTGACTCGATTCTTTCTGGAGTACCATGTCGCCAGAGGACTTGCCTTTCAAGGCCCAGAATTGTATTTCGAGCAGTGGCATGGGGTACGGGATATGTTTCTAGCCAGCCGGTAGTTGCCTCCACCATTGTAAGCACATAACGTTTGCCATGGCGGGTTTGTGGGAGGGTGATGTAATCAATCTGCCAAGCCTCCCCATATTTATATTTCATCCACCGTCCTCCATACCAAAGGGGCTTTAACCGCTTAGCTTGCTTGATTGCAGCACATGTCTCACATTCGTGGACAACTTGTGCGATGGCGTCCATGGTCAAGTCCACCCCTCGATCCCGAGCCCATCTATATGTTGCATCTCTCCCTTGATGACCCGAGGTATCATGAGCCCATCGAGCTATGAATAATTCACCCTTACGTTGCCAGTCTAGATCTACCTGAGCCACTTTAATCCTAGCAGCCTTATCTACCTGATGGTTGTTTTCATGTTCCTCCATGGCCCGACTCTTAGGTACATGGGCGTCGACATGACGTACCTTTACAACAAGTTTCTCTAACCGAGCAGAGATATCTTGCCATAAGTCATCAGCCCATATAGGTTTGCCTCTACGCTGCCAGTTGTTCTTTTTCCACTGCTGCAACCACCCCCACAGGGCATTCGCCACCATCCATGAATCAGTATAAAGGTAGAGCCTTGGCCACTTTTCTCTCTCAGCAATGTCCAGGGCTAACTGGATGGCCTTCACCTCAGCGAACTGGCTTGATTCACCTTTTCCTTCAGTGGCTTCTGCTACTCTTCTTATAGGATTCCATACAGCGGCTTTCCATCTCCGATGCTTACCCACAATGCGACAAGACCCATCAGTGAACAGGGCATATCGCTTCTCATTCTCTGGCAGTTCGTTGTAGGGTGGGGCTTCTTCAGCGCGTGTTACCTCCTCATCCTCTGGTGACATCCCAAAATCTTTGCCTTCTGGCCAGTCTGTGATCACCTCCACAATTCCTGGGCGATTGGGGTTTCCTATTCGAGCCCGCTGTGTAATTAGTGCAACCCACTTGCTCCACGTAGCATCAGTGGCATGGTGTGTAGAAGGAACCTTCCCTTTGAACATCCAGCCCAGCACCGGCAGTCGGGGTGCCAGGAGGAGCTGGGCTTCAGTTCCAATCACTTCTGAGGCGGCTCGAACCCCTTCATAGGCGGCCAGTATTTCCTTTTCTGTTGGAGTATAATTGGCCTCAGATCCTTTGTAGGCCCGACTCCAAAACCCCAGCGGTCGACCTCGAGTCTCCCCTTGTGCTTTCTGCCAGAGACTCCAGGTCGGGCCGTTCTCCCCAGCTGCAGTGTAGAGCACATTTTTAATATCTGTCCCTGTCCGGACAGGCCCAAGGGCCACTGCATGGACTATGTCGCGTTTGATCTGCTCAAAGGCTTGCTGTTGCTCAGGGCCCCATTGGAAATCATTCTTCTTTCGAGTTACATGGTAGAGTGGGCTCACAATGAGACTGTAGTTTGGGACATGCATTCGCCAAAAACCTATAACACCTAAGAAAGCTTGTGTTTCCTTTTTGTTGCTTGGTGGAGACATAGCTGCTATTTTATTAATAATGTCCATTGGGATGTGACGACGCCCATCCTGCCATTTTATTCCTAAAAACTGGATTTCTCGCGTAGGCCCCTTGACTTTACTTCGTTTTATAGCAAAACCGGCTTCTAAAAGGATTTTAATTACCCTGTTTCCTTTTTCAAAAACTTCCTCTGCTGTGTTGCCCCATACAATGATGTCATCAATATACTGCAGGTGCTCTGGTGCTTCACCCTTTTCCAGTGTATTCTGGATTAGTCCATGGCAGATGGTGGGGCTATGTTTCCACCCCTGGGGCAGACGATTCCACGTGTATTGGATGCCTCTCCAAGTGAAAGCAAACTGTGGCCTGCACTCTGGCGCCAGTGGGATCGAGAAGAAAGCATTCGCAATGTCGATTGTGGCGTACCACTTGGCTGCCTTCGATTCCAATTCATACTGGAGCTCTAACATGTCTGGCACAGCAGCACTCATACCTGGAGTGACTTCATTTAGGCCACGATAATCTACTGTCAGCCTCCACTCTCCATTGGACTTCCTCACTGGCCATATGGGACTATTAAAGGGTGAGTGGGTTCGGCTGATCACTCCCTGATCCTCCAGTTGACGAATCAGCTTATGGATGGGAATCAGGGAATCTCGGTTAGTACGGTATTGTCGTCTGTGCACCGTCGTCGTAGCAACTGGCACTTGCTGTTCTTCACCCTTCAACAACCCCACAACAGCAGAATCCTCCGAGAGTCCAGGCAAGGCACACAATTGTTCAATTTCTTCTGTTTCCAAAGCAGCTATTCCAAAAGCCCATCGGTACCCTTTTGGGTCTTTAAAATACCCTCTACGTAGATAATCTATACCTAAAATGCACGGAGCTTCTGGACCAGTCACAATGGGGTGTTTTTCCCAGTCCTTCCCAGTTAGGCTCACCTCAGCCTCTAGCACAGTTAGTTGTTGGGATCCCCCTGTCACTCCAGAAATACAAACAGGTTCTACCCCTTCATGATTCGATGGCATTAGAGTACACTGGGCACCAGTATCCACCAGAGCTTTGTACTCTTGTGGGTCTGACGTGCCAGGCCATCGGATCCACACAGTCCAATAAACCCGATTGTCCCTCTCCTCCACCTGGCTGGAGGCAGGGCCCCTCTATTGCTGCTGATCATATTTGTTTTCCACTGGTTGCATAAAGGACTTAGAGGTCCCTTCAAAAGGATCAGGCACATCAGACATATAGGTAGGCCTTCCAGTTGGTCTAGGGAACTGCCCAGTAGAAACTGGTGCAGCCTTCTTCCTGGCAGAATCTCGTTGTGCGAATGTTTTACCCCGCAGCTCATTTACTCGTGCTCGAAGGGCTGAGGTGGGCTGCATATCCCATTTCCTCATGTCCTCTCCATGATCAAGCAGGTAAAACCACAATGTACGTCGTGGTGTGTATTCTCCCTCTTGGAACGATGGACACTTTCTCCCAGTAGCTGCAACATTGCTCCATACGGGTTGGGAGTTGGACACATTGTTGTCAAGTCGTTGAACCAGTTTCTCTACTGCTGCAATGACGGAGAGG
>JAJHSY010000172.1:244831-277331 GCA_020800305.1 Porphyrio hochstetteri
CGAAGAAGAAGAAGAAGAAGAAGAAGAATTCGAAGAAGAATTCGAAGAAGAAGAAGAAGAAGAAGAATTCGAAGAAGAATTCGAAGAATTCGAAGAATTCGAAGAATAAGAAGAAGAAGAAGAAGAAGAAGAAGATGATGATGAAGATGATGAAGATGAAGAAGATGAAGATGAAGATGATGAAGATGATGGAGAAGGAGAAGATGAAGGAGAAGGAGAAGGAGAAGGAGAAGGAGAAGGAGAAGAAGGAGAAGGAGAAGAAGGAGAAGGAGAAGGAGAAGAAGGAGAAGGAGAAGAATTCGAAAAGGAAGAATTCGAAGAAGAATTCAAAGAAGAATTCGAAGAGTTCGAAGAAGAATTCGAAGAGTTCGAATAATAAGAAGAAGAGTTTGAAGAAGAAGAAGAAGAGTTCAAAGAAGAAGAAGAAGAGTTCGAAGAAGAAGAATTCGAAGGAGAAGAAGAAGAAGAAGAAGAAGAAGAAGAATTCGAAGAAGAAAAATTCGAAGAAGAAGAATTCGAAGAAGAATTCGAAGAAGAAGAATTCGAAGAAGAAGAATTCGAAGAAGAAGAAGAAGAATTCGAAGAAGAAGAAGAAAAATTCGAAGAAAAAGAAGAAGAAGAAGAATAATTCGAAGAAGTAGAAGAAGAATTCGAAGAAAAAGAAGAATTCGAAGAAGAATTCGAAGAAGAAGAAGAAGAAGAATTCGAACAAGAATTCGAAGAAGAAGAAGAAGAAGAATTCGAAGAAGAATTCGAAGAATTCGAAGAATTCGAAGAAGAAGAAGAAGAAGAAGAAGAAGAATTCGAAGAAGAAGAAGAAGAAGAATTCGAAGAAGAAGAAGAAGAAGAATTCGAAGAAGAATTCGAAGAAGAAGAAGAATTCGAAGAATTCGAAGAAGAATTCGAAGAAGAAGAATTCGAAGAAGAAGAAGAATTCGAAGAAGAAGAAGAAGAATTCGAAGAAGAATTCGAAGAAGAAGTATTCGAAGAAGAATTCGAAGAAGAATTCGAAGAAGAAGAAGAAGTATTCGAAGAAGAATTCGAAGAAGAATTCGAAGAAGAAGAAGAAGAAGAAGAAGAAGAAGATGAATTCGAAGAAGAAGAAGAAGAAGAATTCGAAGAAGAAGAAGAAGAAGAAGAAGAAGAAGAATTCGAAGAAGAAGAAGAAGAAGAAGAAGAAGAAGAAGAATTCGAAGAAGAAGAAGAAGAAGAAGAAGAAGAAAAAGAAGAAGAATTCGAAGAAGAATTCGAAGAAGAAGAATTCGAAGAAGAAGAAGAAGAAGAAGAAGAAGAAGAAGAATTCGAAGAATTCGAAGAAGAAGAAGAAGAAGAAGAATTCGAAGAATTCGAAGAAGAATTCGAAGAAGAAGAAGAAGAAGAAGAAGAAGAATTCAAAGAAGAAGAAGAAGAAGAATTCGAAGAAGAAGAATTCGAAGAAGAAGAAGAAGAATTAGAAGAAGAATTCGAAGAAGAAGAAGAAGAATTCGAAGAAGAAGAATTCGAAGAAGAATTCGAAGAAGAAGAAGATGAATTCGAAGAAGAAGAAGAAGAAGAAGAAGAAGAAGAAGAATTCGAAGAATTCGAAGAATAAGAAGAATTCGAAGAAGAAGAAGAATTCGAAGAATAAGAATTCGAAGAAGAAGAAGAAGAAGAATTCGAAGAAGAATTAGAAGAAGAATTCGAAGAAGAAGAATTCGAAGAAGAAGAATTCGAAGAATTCGAAGAAGAATTCGAAGAAGAAGAAGAAGAGAAGAATTCGAAGAAGAAGAAGAATTCGAAGAAGAACAAGAATTCGAAGAATTCGAAGAAGAAGAAGAAGAAGAATTCGAAGAAGAAGAAGAAGAAGAAGAAGAAGAAGAAGAAGAAGAATTCGAAGAAGAAGAATAAGAATTGGAAGAATTCGAGGAAGAAGAATAAGAATTGGAAGAATTCGAGGAAGAAGAATAAGAATTCGAAGAATTCGAAGAAGAAGAAGAAGAATTCGAAGAATTCGAAGAATAAGAATTCGAATAAGAAGAAGAAGAAGAATTCGAAGAAGAATTCGAAGAAGAAGAAGAAGAAGAATTCGAAGAAGAAGAATTCGAAGAAGAATTCGAAGAAGAAGAATTCGAAGAAGAAGAATAAGAAGAATTCGAAGAAGAAGAAGAATTCGAAGAAGAAGAAGAAGAAGAATTCGAAGAAGAAGAATTCGAAGAATTCGAAGAAGAATTCGAAGAAGAAGAAGAATTCGAAGAAGAAGAAGAAGAAGAATTCGAAGAAGAATTCGAAGAAGAAGAAGAAGAATTCGAAGAAGAAGAAGAATTTGAAGAAGAAGAAGAAGAAGAATTCGAAGAAGAAGAATTCGAAGAAGAAGAAGAAGAAGAAGAACAAGAATTCGAAGAAGAAGAAGAAGAAGAAGAAGAAGAATTCGAAGAAGAATTCGAAGAAGAATTCGAAGAAGAAGAATTCGAAGAAGAAGAAGAAGAAGAATTCGAAGAAGAAGAAGAAGAAGAAGAAGAATTCGAAGAAGAAGAAGAAGAAGAATTCGAAGAAGAAGAATTCGAAGAAGAAGAATTCGAAGAAGAAGAAGAAGAAGAATTAGAAGAAGAATTCGAAGAAGAAGAAGAAGAATTCGAAGAAGAAGAATTCGAAGAAGAAGAATTCGAAGAAGAAGAAGAAGAAGAATTAGAAGAAGAATTCGAAGAAGAAGAAGAAGAATTCGAAGAAGAAGAATTCGAAGAAGAAGAATTCGAAGAAGAAGAAGAAGAAGAATTAGAAGAAGAATTCGAAGAAGAAGAAGAATTAGAAGAAGAATTCGAAGAAGAAGAAGAAGAATTCGAAGAAGAAGAAGAAGAATTCGAAGAATTCGAAGAATAAGAAGAATTCGAAGAAGAAGACGAAGAATTCGAAGAAGAATTCGAAGAAGAAGAAGAATTCGAAGAAGAAGAAGAAGAATTCGAAGAAGAAGAAGAAGAAGAAGAATTCGAAGAAGAATTCGAAGAAGAAGAAGAAGAAGAAGAAGAATTCGAAGAAGAATTCGAAGAAGAATTCGAAGAAGAAGAAGAAGAATTCGAAGAAGAATTCGAAGAAGAAGAAGAATTCGAAGAAGAAGAAGAAGAAGAATTCGAAGAAGAATTCGAAGAAGAAGAAGAAGAAGAAGAAGAATTCGAAGAAGAATTCGAAGAAGAAGAAGAAGAAGAAGAAGAAGAAGAAGAAGAAGAATTCGAAGAAGAAGAAGAAGAAGAATTCGAAGAAGAATTCGAAGAAGAAGAAGAAGAAGAATTCGAAGAAGAATTCGAAGAAGAATTCGAAGAAGAAGAAGAATTCGAAGAAGAAGAAGAAGAAGAAGAAGAAGAAGAAGAAGAAGAAGAAGAAGAATTCGAAGAAGAAGAAGAATTCGAAGAAGAAGAAGAAGAATTCGAAGAATAAGAAGAATTCGAAGAAGAAGAAGAAGAATTCGAAGAAGAATTCGAAGAAGAAGAATTCGAAGAAAAAGAATTCGAAGAAGAAGAATTCGAAGAATTCGAAGAAGAAGAATTCGAAGAAGAAGAAGAAGAAGAAGAAGAATTCGAAGAAGAAGAAGAATTCGAAGAAGAAGAAGAAGAAGAAGAATTCGAAGAAGAAGAAGAAGAAGAATTCGAAGAAGAAGAATTCGAAGAAGAAGAATTCGAAGAAGAAGAAGAAGAATTCGAAGAAGAATTCGAAGAACAATTCGAAGAAGAAGAAGAATTCGATGAAGAAGAAGAAGAAGAAGAAGAAGAAGAAGAAGAAGAATAAGAAGAATTCGAAGAAGAAGAAGAAGAAGAATTCGAAGAAGAATTCGAAGAAGAATTCGAAGAAGAAGAATTCGAAGAAGAAGAATTCGAACAATTCGAAGAATAAGAAGAATTCGAAGAAGAAGAAGAAATATTCGAAGAATAAGAAGAATTCGAAGAAGAAGAAGAAGAAGAATTCGAAGAAGAATTAGAAGAAGAATTCGAAGAAGAAGAATTCGAAGAAGAAGAATTCGAAGAATTCGAAGAATTCGAAGAAGAAGAAGAAGAAGAAGAAGAAGAAGAAGAAGAAGAATTCGAAGAATTCGAAGAAGAAGAAGAAGAAGAAGAAGAAGAAGAAGAAGAAGAAGAAGAAGAAGAATTCGAAGAATTCGAAGAAGAAGAATAAGAATTGGAAGAATTCGAGGAAGAAGAATAAGAATTCGAAGAATTCGAAGAAGAAGAAGAAGAATTCGAAGAATTCGAAGAAGAAGAATTCGAATAAGAAGAAGAAGAAGAATTCGAAGAAGAATTCGAAGAAGAAGAAGAAGAAGAATTCGAAGAAGAAGAATTCGAAGAAGAAGAATTCGAAGAAGAATTCGAAGAAGAAGAATTCGAAGAAGAAGAATAAGAAGAATTCGAAGAAGAAGAAGAAGAAGATTTCGAAGAATTCGAAGAAGAAGAAGAATTCGAAGAAGAAGAATTCGAAGAATTCGAAGAAGAAGAATTCGAAGAAGAAGAAGAAGAATTCGAAGAAGAATTCGAAGAAGAAGAAGAAGAATTCGAAGAAGAAGAAGAATTTGAAGAAGAAGAAGAAGAAGAATTCGAAGAAGAAGAATTCGAAGAAGAAGAAGAAGAAGAATTCGAAGAAGAATTCGAAGAAGAATTCGAAGAAGAAGAATTCGAAGAAGAATTCGAAGAAGAATTCGAAGAAGAAGAATTCGAAGACGAAGAAGAATTCGAAGAAGAAGAAGAAGAAGAATTCGAAGAAGAAGAATTCGAAGAAGAAGAAGAAGAAGAATTAGAAGAAGAATTCGAAGAAGAAGAAGAAGAATTCGAAGAAGAAGAAGAAGAAGAAAAATTCGAAGAAGAAGAAGAAGAAGAATTCGAAGAAGAAGACGAAGAATTCGAAGAAGAAGAAGAAGAATTCGAAGAAGAATTCGAAGAAGAAGAAGAATTCGAAGAAGAAGAAGAAGAAGAAGAATTCGAAGAAGAATTCGAAGAAGAAGAAGAAGAAGAAGAATTCGAAGAAGAATTCGAAGAAGAAGAAGAAGAAGAAGAATTCGAAGAAGAATTCGAAGAAGAATTCGAAGAAGAAGAAGAAGAATTCGAAGAAGAATTCGAAGAAGAAGAAGAATTCGAAGAAGAAGAAGAAGAAGAAGAATTCGAAGAAGAATTCGAAGAAGAATTCGAAGAAGAAGAATTCGAAGAAGAATTCGAAGAAGAAGAAGAAGAAGAAGAAGAATTCGAAGAAGAATTCGAAGAAGAAGAAGAAGAAGAATTCGAAGAAGAATTCGAAGAAGAAGAAGAAGAAGAAGAAGAAGAAGAAGAAGAAGAATTCGAAGAATAAGAAGAATTCGAAGAAGAAGAAGAAGAATTCGAAGAATAAGAAGAATTCGAAGAAGAATTCGAAGAAGAATTCGAAGAAGAAGAATTCGAAGAAAAAGAATTCGAAGAAGAAGAATTCGAAGAATTCGAAGAAGAAGAATTCGAAGAAGAAGAAGAAGAAGAAGAAGAATTCGAAGAAGAAGAAGAATTCGAAGAATTCGAAGAATTCGAAGAAGAAGAAGAAGAAGAAGAAGAAGAAGTATTCGAAGAATTCGAAGAAGAAGAAGAAGAAGAATTCGAAGAATTCGAGGAAGAAGAATAAGAATTCGAAGAATTCGAAGAAGAAGAAGAAGAATTCGAAGAATTCGAAGAAGAAGAAGAAGAATTCGAAGAATTCGAAGAATAAGAATTCGAATAAGAAGAAGAAGAAGAATTCGAAGAAGAAGAATTCGAAGAAGAAGAAGAAGAATTCGAAGAAGAAGAAGAAGAATTCGAAGAAAAAGAAGAAGAAGAAGAATAATTCGAAGAAGAAGAAGAAGAATTCGAAGAAAAAGAAGAATTCGAAGAAGAATTCAAAGAAGAAGAAGAAGAAGAATTCGAACAAGAATTCGAAGAAGAAGAAGAAGAAGAAGAATTCGAAGAAGAATTCGAAGAATTCGAAGAATTCGAAGAATTCGAAGAAGAAGAATTCGAAGAAGAATTCGAAGAATTCGAAGAAGAAGAATTCGAAGAAGAAGAAGAAGAAGAAGAAGAAGAAGAAGAATTCGAAGAAGAAGAAGAAGAAGAATTCGAAGAAGAAGACGAAGAAGAAGAAGAAGAAGATTTCGAAGAATTCGAAGAAGAAGAAGAATTCGAAGAAGAAGAAGAAGAAGAAGAACAAGAATTCGAAGAAGAAGAAGAAGAAGAAGAAGAAGAAGAAGAATTCGAAGAAGAATTCGAAGAAGAATTCGAAGAAGAAGAAGAATTCGAAGAAGAATTCGAAGAAGAAGAAGAAGAAGAATTCGAAGAAGAAGAATTCGAAGAAGAATTCGAAGAAGAAGAATTCGAAGAAGAAGAATAAGAAGAATTCGAAGAAGAAGAAGAAGAAGATTTCGAAGAATTCGAAGAAGAAGAAGAATTCGAAGAAGAAGAATTCGAAGAATTCGAAGAAGAAGAATTCGAAGAAGAAGAAGAAGAATTCGAAGAAGAATTCGAAGAAGAAGAAGAAGAATTCGAAGAAGAAGAAGAATTTGAAGAAGAAGAAGAAGAAGAATTCGAAGAAGAAGAATTCGAAGAAGAAGAATTCGAAGAAGAATTCGAAGAAGAAGAATTCGAAGAAGAAGAAGAAGAATTCGAAGAAGAATTCGAAGAAGAAGAATTCGAAGAAGAATTCGAAGAAGAAGAAGAAGAATTCGAAGAATTCGAAGAAGAAGAAGAAGAATTCGAAGAAGAAGAATAAGAATTCGAAGAAGAATAAGAATTCGAATAAGAATTCGAAGAAGAATAAGAATTCGAAGAAGAATTTGAAGAAGAAGAAGAAGAAGAAGAAGAATTCGAAGAAGAATTCGAAGAAGAAGAAGAATTCGAAGAATTCGAAGAAGAATTCGAAGAATTCGAAGAATTCGAAGAATAAGAAGAAGAAGAAGAAGAAGAAGAAGAAGAAGATGATGATGAAGATGATGAAGATGAAGAAGATGAAGATGAAGATGATGAAGATGATGGAGAAGGAGAAGATGAAGGAGAAGGAGAAGGAGAAGGAGAAGGAGAAGGAGAAGGAGAAGAAGGAGAAGGAGAAGAAGGAGAAGGAGAAGGAGAAGAAGGAGAAGGAGAAGAATTCGAAAAGGAAGAATTCGAAGAAGAATTCAAAGAAGAATTCGAAGAGTTCGAAGAAGAATTCGAAGAGTTCGAATAATAAGAAGAAGAGTTTGAAGAAGAAGAAGAAGTGTTCAAAGAAGAAGAAGAAGAGTTCGAAGAAGAAGAATTCGAAGGAGAAGAAGAAGAAGAAGAAGAAGAATTCGAAGAAGAAAAATTCGAAGAAGAAGAATTCGAAGAAGAATTCGAAGAAGAAGAATTCGAAGAAGAAGAATTCGAAGAAGAAGAAGAAGAATTCGAAGAAGAAGAAGAAAAATTCGAAGAAAAAGAAGAATTCGAAGAAGAATTCGAAGAAGAAGAGAAGAAGAAGAATTCGAACAAGAATTCGAAGAAGAAGAAGAAGAAGAATTCGAAGAAGAATTCGAAGAATTCGAAGAATTCGAAGAAGAAGAAGAAGAAGAAGAATTCGAAGAAGAAGAAGAAGAAGAAGAATTCGAAGAAGAAGAAGAAGAAGAATTCGAAGAAGAAGAAGAAGAAGAATTCGAAGAAGAATTCGAAGAAGAAGAATTCGAAGAATTCGAAGAAGAATTCGAAGAAGAAGAATTCGAAGAAGAAGAAGAAGAATTCGAAGAAGAAGAAGAAGAATTCGAAGAAGAATTCGAAGAAGAAGAAGAAGAATTCGAAGAAGAATTCGAAGAAGAAGAAGAAGTATTCGAAGAAGAATTCGAAGAAGAATTCGAAGAAGAAGAAGAAGAAGAAGAAGAAGAAGATGAATTCGAAGAAGAAGAAGAAGAAGAATTCGAAGAAGAAGAAGAAGAAGAAGAAGAAGAAGAAGAAGAATTCGAAGAAGAAGAAGAAGAAGAAGAAGAAGAAGAAGAAGAATTCGAAGAAGAAGAAGAATTCGAAGAAGAAGAAGAAGAAGAAGAAAAAGAAGAAGAATTCGAAGAATAATTCGAAGAAGAAGAATTCGAAGAAGAAGAAGAAGAAGAAGAAGAAGAAGAAGAATTCGAAGAATTCGAAGAAGAAGAAGAATTCGAAGAATTCGAAGAAGAATTCGAAGAAGAAGAAGAAGAAGAAGAAGAAGAATTCAAAGAAGAAGAAGAAGAAGAATTCGAAGAAGAAGAATTCGAAGAAGAAGAAGAAGAATTAGAAGAAGAATTCGAAGAAGAAGAAGAAGAATTCGAAGAAGAAGAATTCGAAGAAGAATTCGAAGAAGAAGAAGATGAGTTCGAAGAAGAAGAAGAAGAAGAAGAAGAAGAAGAAGAAGAATTCGAAGAATTCGAAGAATTCGAAGAATAAGAAGAATTCGAAGAAGAAGAAGAATTCGAAGAAGAAGAAGAAGAAGAATTCGAAGAAGAATTAGAAGAAGAATTCGAAGAAGAAGAATTCGAAGAAGAAGAATTCGAAGAATTCGAAGAAGAATTCGAAGAAGAAGAAGAAGAGAAGAATTCGAAGAAGAAGAAGAATTCGAAGAAGAACAAGAATTCGAAGAATTCGAAGAAGAAGAAGAAGAAGAATTCGAAGAAGAAGAAGAAGAATAAGAAGAAGAAGAAGAAGAAGAAGAAGAAGAAGAAGAAGAAGAATTCGAAGAAGAAGAATAAGAATTGGAAGAATTCGAGGAAGAAGAATAAGAATTCGAAGAATTCGAAGAAGAAGAAGAAGAATTCGAAGAATTCGAAGAATAAGAATTCGAATAAGAAGAAGAAGAAGAATTCGAAGAAGAATTCGAAGAAGAATTCGAAGAAGAATTCGAAGAAGAATTCGAAGAAGAAGAATTCGAAGAAGAATTCGAAGAAGAAGAATTCGAAGAAGAAGAATAAGAAGAATTCGAAGAAGAAGAAGAAGAAGAATTCGAAGAAGAAGAAGAAGAAGAATTCGAAGAAGAAGAAGAAGAAGAATTCGAAGAAGAATTCGAAGAAGAATTCGAAGAATTCGAAGAAGAAGAAGAAGAAGAATTCGAAGAAGAATTCGAAGAAGAAGAAGAAGAATTCGAAGAAGAAGAAGAATTTGAAGAAGAAGAAGAAGAAGAATTCGAAGAAGAAGAATTCGAAGAAGAAGAAGAAGAAGAAGAACAAGAATTCGAAGAAGAAGAAGAAGAAGAAGAAGAAGAATTCGAAGAAGAATTCGAAGAAGAATTCGAAGAAGAAGAATTCGAAGAAGAAGAAGAAGAATTCGAAGAAGAAAAAGAAGAAGAAGAAGAAGAAGAATTCGAAGAAGAAGAAGAAGAAGAATTCGAAGAAGAAGAATTCGAAGAAGAAGAATTCGAAGAAGAAGAAGAAGAAGAATTAGAAGAAGAATTCGAAGAAGAAGAAGAATTCGAAGAAGAAGAATTCGAAGAAGAAGAATTCGAAGAAGAAGAAGAAGAAGAATTAGAAGAAGAATTCGAAGAAGAAGAAGAAGAATTCGAAGAAGAAGAAGAATTCGAAGAAGAAGAAGAAGAATTCGAAGAAGAAGACGAAGAATTCGAAGAAGAATTCGAAGAAGAAGAAGAATTCGAAGAAGAAGAATTCGAAGAAGAATTCGAAGAAGAAGAAGAAGAAGAAGAAGAATTCGAAGAAGAATTCGAAGAAGAATTCGAAGAAGAAGAAGAAGAATTCGAAGAAGAATTCGAAGAAGAAGAAGAATTCGAAGAAGAAGAAGAAGAAGAATTCGAAGAAGAAATCGAAGAAGAAGAAGAAGAAGAAGAAGAATTCGAAGAAGAATTCGAAGAAGAAGAAGAAGAAGAAGAAGAATAATTCGAAGAAGAATTCGAAGAAGAAGAAGAAGAAGAATTCGAAGAAGAATTCGAAGAAGAAGAAGAAGAAGAATTCGAAGAAGAATTCGAAGAAGAATTCGAAGAAGAAGAAGAATTCGAAGAAGAAGAAGAAGAAGAAGAAGAAGAAGAAGAAGAATTCGAAGAATTCGAAGAATAAGAAGAATTCGAAGAAGAAGAAGAAGAATTCGAAGAATAAGAAGAATTCGAAGAAGAAGAAGAAGAAGAATTCGAAGAAGAATTCGAAGAAGAATTCGAAGAAGAAGATTTCGAAGAAGAAGAATTCGAAGAATTCGAAGAAGAAGAATTCGAAGAAGAAGAAGAAGACGAAGAATTCGAAGAAGAAGAAGAATTCGAAGAAGAAGAAGAATTCGAAGAATTCGAAGAAGAAGAAGAAGAAGAATTCGAAGAAGAAGAATTCGAAGAAGAAGAATTCGAAGAAGAAGAATTCGAAGAAGAAGAATTCGAAGAAGAAGAAGAAGAATTCGAAGAAGAATTCGAAGAACAATTCGAAGAAGAAGAAGAATTCGATGAAGAAGAAGAAGAAGAAGAAGAAGAAGAAGAAGAAGAAGAAGAAGAAGAAGAAGAATTCGAAGAAGAAGAAGAATTCGAAGAAGAATTCGAAGAAGAATTCGAAGAAGAAGAATTCGAAGAAGAAGAATTCGAAGAATAAGAAGAATTCGAAGAAGAAGAAGAAGAAGAATTCGAAGAAGAATTAGAAGAAGAATTCGAAGAAGAAGAATTCGAAGAAGAAGAATTCGAAGAATTCGAAGAATTCGAAGAATTCGAAGAAGAAGAAGAAGAAGAAGAAGAAGAAGAATTCGAAGAATTCGAAGAAGAAGAAGAAGAAGAATTCGAAGAAGAAGAAGAAGAAGAAGAAGAAGAAGAAGAAGAAGAAGAAGAATTCGAAGAATTCGAAGAAGAAGAATAAGAATTGGAAGAATTCGAGGAAGAAGAATAAGAATTCGAAGAATTCGAAGAAGAAGAAGAAGAATTCGAAGAATTCGAAGAAGAAGAAGAAGAATTCGAAGAATTCGAAGAAGAAGAATTCGAATAAGAAGAAGAAGAAGAATTCGAAGAAGAATTCGAAGAAGAAGAAGAAGAAGAATTCGAAGAAGAAGAATTCGAAGAAGAAGAATTCGAAGAAGAATTCGAAGAAGAAGAATTCGAAGAAGAATAAGAAGAATTCGAAGAAGAAGAAGAAGAAGATTTCGAAGAATTCGAAGAAGAAGAAGAATTCGAAGAAGAAGAATTCGAAGAATTCGAAGAAGAAGAATTCGAAGAAGAAGAAGAAGAATTCGAAGAAGAATTCGAAGAAGAAGAAGAAGAATTCGAAGAAGAAGAAGAATTTGAAGAAGAAGAAGAAGAAGAAGAAGAAGAAGAAGAATTCGAAGAAGAAGAAGAAGAAGAAGAAGAATTCGATGAAGAAGAAGAAGAAGAAGAAGAAGAAAAAGAAGAATTCGAAGAAGAATTCGAAGAAGAAGAATTCGAAGAAGAAGAAGAAGAAGAAGAAGAAGAAGAAGAAGAAGAATTCGAAGAAGAAGAAGAAGAAGAATTCGAAGAAGAAGAATTCGAAGAAGAATTCGAAGAAGAATTCGAAGAAGAAGAATTCGAAGACGAAGAAGAATTCGAAGAAGAAGAAGAAGAAGAATTCGAAGAAGAAGAATTCGAAGAAGAAGAAGAAGAAGAATTAGAAGAAGAATTCGAAGAAGAAGAAGAAGAATTCGAAGAAGAAGAAGAAGAAGAAAAATTCGAAGAAGAAGAAGAAGAATTCGAAGAAGAAGACGAAGAATTCGAAGAAGAAGAAGAAGAATTCGAAGAAGAATTCGAAGAAGAAGAAGAATTCGAAGAAGAAGAAGAAGAAGAAGAATTCGAAGAAGAATTCGAAGAAGAAGAAGAAGAAGAAGAATTCGAAGAAGAATTCGAAGAAGAAGAATTCGAAGAAGAATTCGAAGAAGAAGAAGAATTCGAAGAAGAAGAAGAAGAAGAAGAATTCGAAGAAGAATTCGAAGAAGAAGAAGAAGAAGAAGAATTCGAAGAAGAATTCGAAGAAGAAGAAGAAGAAGAAGAAGAATTCGAACAAGAATTCGAAGAAGAAGAAGAAGAAGAATTCGAAGAAGAATTCGAAGAAGAAGAATTCGAAGAAGAATTCGAAGAAGAATTCGAAGAAGAAGAATTCGAAGAAGAAGAAGAATTCGAAGAAGAAGAAGAAGAAGAATTCGAACAAGAATTCGAAGAAGAAGAAGAAGAAGAATTCGAAGAAGAATTCGAAGAATTCGAAGAATTCGAAGAAGAAGAAGAAGAAGAAGAAGAAGAATTCGAAGAAGAAGAAGAAGAAGAATTCGAAGAAGAAGAAGAAGAAGAATTCGAAGAAGAAGAAGAAGAAGAAGAATTCGAAGAAGAATTCGAAGAAGAAGAAGAATTCGAAGAATTCGAAGAAGAATTCGAAGAAGAAGAATTCGAAGAAGAAGAAGAAGAATTCGAAGAAGAAGAAGAAGAATTCGAAGAAGAATTCGAAGAAGAAGAAGAAGAAGAAGAATTCGAAGAAGAATTCGAAGAAGAAGAAGAAGTATTCGAAGAAGAATTCGAAGAAGAATTCGAAGAAGAATTCGAAGAAGAAGAAGAAGAAGATGAATTCGAAGAAGAAGAAGAAGAATTCGAAGAAGAAGAAGAAGAAGAAGAAGAAGAAGAATTCGAAGAAGAAGAAGAAGAAGAAGAAGAAGAAGAATTCGAAGAAGAAGAAGAAGAAGAAGAAGAAGAAAAAGAAGAATTCGAAGAATTCGAAGAAGAAGAATTCGAAGAAGAAGAAGAAGAAGAAGAAGAAGAAGAATTCGAAGAATTCGAAGAAGAAGAAGAAGAAGAAGAATTCGAAGAATTCGAAGAAGAATTCGAAGAAGAATTCGAAGAAGAAGAAGAAGAATTCAAAGAAGAAGAATTCGAAGAATTCGAAGAAGAATTCGAAGAAGAAGAAGAAGAAGAATTAGAAGAAGAATTCGAAGAAGAAGAAGAAGAATTCGAAGAAGAAGAATTCGAAGAAGAATTCGAAGAAGAAGAAGATGAATTCGAAGAAGAAGAAGAAGAAGAAGAAGAAGAAGAATTCGAAGAATTCGAAGAATAAGAAGAATTCGAAGAAGAAGAAGAATTCGAAGAATAAGAAGAATTCGAAGAAGAAGAAGAAGAAGAATTCGAAGAAGAATTAGAAGAAGAATTCGAAGAAGAAGAATTCGAAGAAGAAGAAGAAGAATTCGAAGAAGAAGAAGAAGAATTCGAAGAAAAAGAAGAAGAAGAAGAATAATTCGAAGAAGAAGAAGAATAATTCGAAGAAAAAGAAGAATTCGAAGAAGAATTCAAAGAAGAAGAAGAAGAAGAATTCGAACAAGAATTCGAAGAAGAAGAAGAAGAAGAAGAATTCGAAGAAGAATTCGAAGAATTCGAAGAATTCGAAGAATTCGAAGAAGAAGAATTCGAAGAAGAATTCGAAGAAGAAGAAGAAGAAGAATTCGAAGAAGAAGAAGAAGAAGAAGAAGAAGAATTCGAAGAAGAAGAAGAAGAAGAATTCGAAGAAGAAGACGAAGAAGAAGAAGAAGAAGATTTCGAAGAATTCGAAGAAGAAGAAGAAGAATTCGAAGAAGAAGAAGAATTCGAAGAAGAAGAAGAAGAAGAAGAACAAGAATTCGAAGAAGAAGAAGAAGAAGAAGAATTCGAAGAAGAATTCGAAGAAGAATTCGAAGAAGGAGAAGAATTCGAAGAAGAATTCGAAGAAGAAGAAGAAGAAGAATTCGAAGAAGAAGAATTCGAAGAAGAATTCGAAGAAGAAGAATTCGAAGAAGAAGAATAAGAAGAATTCGAAGAAGAAGAAGAAGATTTCGAAGAATTCGAAGAAGAAGAAGAATTCGAAGAAGAAGAATTCGAAGAATTCGAAGAAGAAGAATTCGAAGAATTCGAAGAAGAATTCGAAGAAGAATTCGAAGAAGAAGAAGAAGAATTCGAAGAAGAAGAAGAATTTGAAGAAGAAGAAGAAGAAGAATTCGAAGAAGAAGAATTCGAAGAAGAAGAAGAAGAAGAAGAACAAGAATTCGAAGAAGAAGAAGAAGAAGAATTCGAAGAAGAATTCGAAGAAGAAGAATTCGAAGAAGAATTCGAAGAAGAATTCGAAGAAGAAGAATTCGAAGAAGAAGAAGAATTCGAAGAAGAAGAAGAAGAAGAATTCGAAGAAGAAGAATTCGAAGAAGAAGAATTCGAAGAAGAAGAAGAAGAAGAATTAGAAGAAGAATTCGAAGAAGAAGAAGAAGAATTCGAAGAAGAAGAAGAAGAAGAAAAATTCGAAGAAGAAGAAGAAGAAGAATTCGAAGAAGAAGACGAAGAATTCGAAGAAGAAGAAGAAGAATTCGAAGAAGAATTCGAAGAAGAAGAAGAATTCGAAGAAGAAGAAGAAGAAGAAGAATTCGAAGAAGAATTCGAAGAATTCGAAGAAGAAGAAGAATTCGAAGAAGAATTCGAAGAAGAAGAAGAATTCGAAGAAGAAGAAGAAGAAGAAGAATTCGAAGAATTCGAAGAAGAAGAAGAAGAAGAAGAATTCGAAGAAGAATTCGAAGAAGAAGAAGAAGAAGAATTCGAAGAAGAAGAAGAATTCGAAGAAGAAGAAGAAGAAGAATTCGAAGAAGAAATCGAAGAAGAAGAAGAAGAAGAAGAAGAAGAAGAAGAAGAAGAAGAAGAAGAAGAAGAAGAAGAAGAATTCGAAGAAGAAGAAGAAGAATTCGAAGTAGAAGAAGAATTCGAAGAAGAATTCGAAGAATTCGAAGAAGAAGAATTCGAAGAAGAAGAAGAAGAATTCGAAGAAGAATTCGAAGAAGAAGAAGAAGAATTCGAAGAAGAAGAAGAATTTGAAGAAGAAGAAGAAGAAGAATTCGAAGAAGAAGAATTCGCAGAAGAAGAAGAAGAAGAAGAACAAGAATTCGAAGAAGAAGAAGAAGAAGAATTCGAAGAAGAATTCGAAGAAGAAGAATTCGAAGAAGAATTCGAAGAAGAATTCGAAGAAGAAGAATTCGAAGAAGAAGAAGAATTCGAAGAAGAAGAAGAAGAAGAATTCGAACAAGAATTCGAAGAAGAAGAAGAAGAAGAATTCGAAGAAGAATTCGAAGAATTCGAAGAAGAAGAAGAAGAAGAAGAAGAAGAAGAAGAAGAATTCGAAGAAGAAGAAGAAGAAGAAGAATTCGAAGAAGAAGAAGAAGAAGAATTCGAAGAAGAAGAAGAAGAAGAAGAATTCGAAGAAGAATTCGAAGAAGAAGAAGAATTCGAAGAATTCGAAGAAGAATTCGAAGAAGAAGAATTCGAAGAAGAAGAAGAAGAATTCGAAGAAGAAGAAGAAGAATTCGAAGAAGAATTCGAAGAAGAAGAAGAAGAAGAAGAATTCGAAGAAGAATTCGAAGAAGAAGAAGAAGTATTCGAAGAAGAATTCGAAGAAGAATTCGAAGAAGAAGAAGAAGAAGAAGAAGAAGAAGAAGAAGATGAATTCGAAGAAGAAGAAGAAGAAGAATTCGAAGAAGAAGAAGAAGAATTCGAAGAAGAAGAAGAAGAAGAAGAAGAAGAAAAAGAAGAAGAATTCGAAGAAGAATTCGAAGAAGAAGAATTCGAAGAAGAAGAAGAAGAAGAAGAAGAAGAAGAAGAATTCGAAGAATTCGAAGAAGAAGAAGAAGAAGAATTCGAAGAATTCGAAGAAGAATTCGAAGAAGAAGAAGAAGAAGAAGAAGAAGAATTCAAAGAAGAAGAAGAAGAAGAATTCGAAGAAGAAGAATTCGAAGAAGAAGAAGAAGAAGAATTCGAAGAAGAATTCGAAGAAGAAGAAGAAGAATTCGAAGAAGAAGAATTCGAAGAAGAATTCGAAGAAGAAGAAGATGAATTCGAAGAAGAAGAAGAAGAAGAAGAAGAAGAAGAAGAAGAATTCGAAGAATTCGAAGAATAAGAAGAATTCGAAGAAGAAGAAGAATTCGAAGAAGAAGAAGAATTCGAAGAAGAAGAAGAAGAAGAATTCGAAGAAGAAGAAGAAGAAGAATTCGAAGAAGAATTCGAAGAAGAATTCGAAGAAGAAGAATTCGAAGAAGAAGAATTCGAAGAAGAAGAAGAATTCGAAGAAGAAGAAGAATTCGAAGAAAAAGAAGAAGAAGAAGAATAATTCGAAGAAGAAGAAGAAGAATTCGAAGAAAAAGAAGAATTCGAAGAAGAATTCAAAGAAGAAGAAGAAGAAGAATTCGAACAAGAATTCGAAGAAGAAGAAGAAGAAGAAGAATTCGAAGAATTCGAAGAATTCGAAGAATTCGAAGAAGAAGAATTCGAAGAAGAATTCGAAGAAGAAGAAGAAGAAGAATTCGAAGAAGAAGAAGAAGAAGAAGAAGAAGAAGAAGAATTCGAAGAAGAAGAAGAAGAAGAATTCGAAGAAGAAGACGAAGAAGAAGAAGAAGAAGATTTCGAAGAATTCGAAGAAGAAGAAGAATTCGAAGAAGAAGAAGAATTCGAAGAAGAAGAATTCGAAGAAGAAGAAGAAGAAGAAGAACAAGAATTCGAAGAAGAAGAAGAAGAAGAAGAAGAAGAATTCGAAGAAGAATTCGAAGAAGAATTCGAAGAAGAAGAAGAATTCGAAGAAGAATTCGAAGAAGAAGAAGAAGAAGAATTCGAAGAAGAAGAATTCGAAGAAGAATTCGAAGAAGAAGAATTCGAAGAAGAAGAATAAGAAGAATTCGAAGAAGAAGAAGAAGAAGATTTCGAAGAATTCGAAGAAGAAGAAGAATTCGAAGAAGAAGAATTCGAAGAATTCGAAGAAGAAGAATTCGAAGAAGAATTCGAAGAATTCGAAGAAGAATTCGAAGAAGAAGAAGAATTTGAAGAAGAAGAAGAAGAAGAATTCGAAGAAGAATTCGAAGAAGAAGAAGAAGAAGAAGAACAAGAATTCGAAGAAGAAGAAGAAGAAGAATTCAAAGAAGAAGAAGAAGAAGAATTCGAAGAAGAAGAATTCGAAGAAGAATTCGAACAAGAATTCGAAGAAGAAGAAGAAGAAGAAGAATTCGAAGAAGAATTCGAAGAATTCGAAGAATTCGAAGAATTCGAAGAAGAAGAATTCGAAGAAGAATTCGAAGAAGAAGAAGAAGAAGAATTCGAAGAAGAAGAAGAAGAAGAAGAAGAAGAATTCGAAGAAGAAGAAGAAGAAGAATTCGAAGAAGAAGACGAAGAAGAAGAAGAAGAAGATTTCGAAGAATTCGAAGAAGAAGAAGAAGAATTCGAAGAAGAAGAAGAATTCGAAGAAGAAGAAGAAGAAGAAGAACAAGAATTCGAAGAAGAAGAAGAAGAAGAAGAATTCGAAGAAGAATTCGAAGAAGAATTCGAAGAAGGAGAAGAATTCGAAGAAGAATTCGAAGAAGAAGAAGAAGAAGAATTCGAAGAAGAAGAATTCGAAGAAGAATTCGAAGAAGAAGAATTCGAAGAAGAAGAATAAGAAGAATTCGAAGAAGAAGAAGAAGATTTCGAAGAATTCGAAGAAGAAGAAGAATTCGAAGAAGAAGAATTCGAAGAATTCGAAGAAGAAGAATTCGAAGAATTCGAAGAAGAATTCGAAGAAGAATTCGAAGAAGAAGAAGAAGAATTCGAAGAAGAAGAATAATTTGAAGAAGAAGAAGAAGAAGAATTCGAAGAAGAAGAATTCGAAGAAGAAGAAGAAGAAGAAGAACAAGAATTCGAAGAAGAAGAAGAAGAAGAATTCGAAGAAGAATTCGAAGAAGAAGAATTCGAAGAAGAATTCGAAGAAGAATTCGAAGAAGAAGAATTCGAAGAAGAAGAAGAATTCGAAGAAGAAGAAGAAGAAGAATTCGAAGAAGAAGAATTCGAAGAAGAAGAATTCGAAGAAGAAGAAGAAGAAGAATTAGAAGAAGAATTCGAAGAAGAAGAAGAAGAATTCGAAGAAGAAGAAGAAGAAGAAAAATTCGAAGAAGAAGAAGAAGAAGAATTCGAAGAAGAAGACGAAGAATTCGAAGAAGAAGAAGAAGAATTCGAAGAAGAATTCGAAGAAGAAGAAGAATTCGAAGAAGAAGAAGAAGAAGAAGAATTCGAAGAAGAATTCGAAGAATTCGAAGAAGAAGAAGAATTCGAAGAAGAATTCGAAGAAGAAGAAGAATTCGAAGAAGAAGAAGAATTCGAAGAAGAATTCGAAGAATTCGAAGAAGAAGAAGAAGAAGAAGAATTCGAAGAAGAATTCGAAGAAGAAGAAGAAGAAGAATTCGAAGAAGAAGAAGAATTCGAAGAAGAAGAAGAAGAAGAATTCGAAGAAGAAATCGAAGAAGAAGAAGAAGAAGAAGAAGAAGAAGAAGAAGAAGAAGAAGAAGAAGAAGAAGAAGAATTCGAAGAAGAAGAAGAAGAATTCGAAGAAGAAGAAGAATTCGAAGAAGAATTCGAAGAATTCGAAGAAGAAGAATTCGAAGAAGAAGAAGAAGAATTCGAAGAAGAATTCGAAGAAGAAGAAGAAGAATTCGAAGAAGAAGAAGAATTTGAAGAAGAAGAAGAAGAAGAATTCGAAGAAGAAGAATTCGCAGAAGAAGAAGAAGAAGAAGAACAAGAATTCGAAGAAGAAGAAGAAGAAGAATTCGAAGAAGAATTCGAAGAAGAAGAATTCGAAGAAGAATTCGAAGAAGAATTCGAAGAAGAAGAATTCGAAGAAGAAGAAGAATTCGAAGAAGAAGAAGAAGAAGAATTCGAACAAGAATTCGAAGAAGAAGAAGAAGAAGAATTCGAAGAAGAATTCGAAGAATTCGAAGAATTCGAAGAAGAAGAAGAAGAAGAAGAAGAAGAATTCGAAGAAGAAGAAGAAGAAGAAGAATTCGAAGAAGAAGAAGAAGAAGAATTCGAAGAAGAAGAAGAAGAAGAAGAATTCGAAGAAGAATTCGAAGAAGAAGAAGAATTCGAAGAATTCGAAGAAGAATTCGAAGAAGAAGAATTCGAAGAAGAAGAAGAAGAATTCGAAGAAGAATTCGAAGAAGAAGAAGAAGAAGAAGAATTCGAAGAAGAATTCGAAGAAGAAGAAGAAGTATTCGAAGAAGAATTCGAAGAAGAATTCGAAGAAGAAGAAGAAGAAGAAGAAGAAGAAGAAGAAGATGAATTCGAAGAAGAAGAAGAAGAAGAATTCGAAGAAGAAGAAGAAGAATTCGAAGAAGAAGAAGAAGAAGAAGAAAAAGAAGAAGAATTCGAAGAAGAATTCGAAGAAGAAGAATTCGAAGAAGAAGAAGAAGAAGAAGAAGAAGAAGAAGAATTCGAAGAATTCGAAGAAGAAGAAGAAGAAGAATTCGAAGAATTCGAAGAAGAATTCGAAGAAGAAGAAGAAGAAGAAGAAGAAGAATTCAAAGAAGAAGAAGAAGAAGAATTCGAAGAAGAAGAATTCGAAGAAGAAGAAGAAGAAGAATTCGAAGAAGAATTCGAAGAAGAAGAAGAAGAATTCGAAGAAGAAGAATTCGAAGAAGAATTCGAAGAAGAAGAAGATGAATTCGAAGAAGAAGAAGAAGAAGAAGAAGAAGAAGAAGAAGAATTCGAAGAATTCGAAGAATAAGAAGAATTCGAAGAAGAAGAAGAATTCGAAGAAGAAGAAGAATTCGAAGAAGAAGAAGAAGAAGAATTCGAAGAAGAAGAAGAAGAAGAATTCGAAGAAGAATTCGAAGAAGAATTCGAAGAAGAAGAATTCGAAGAAGAAGAATTCGAAGAAGAAGAAGAATTCGAAGAAGAAGAAGAATTCGAAGAAAAAGAAGAAGAAGAAGAATAATTCGAAGAAGAAGAAGAAGAATTCGAAGAAAAAGAAGAATTCGAAGAAGAATTCAAAGAAGAAGAAGAAGAAGAATTCGAACAAGAATTCGAAGAAGAAGAAGAAGAAGAAGAATTCGAAGAATTCGAAGAATTCGAAGAATTCGAAGAAGAAGAATTCGAAGAAGAATTCGAAGAAGAAGAAGAAGAAGAATTCGAAGAAGAAGAAGAAGAAGAAGAAGAAGAAGAAGAATTCGAAGAAGAAGAAGAAGAAGAATTCGAAGAAGAAGACGAAGAAGAAGAAGAAGAAGATTTCGAAGAATTCGAAGAAGAAGAAGAATTCGAAGAAGAAGAAGAATTCGAAGAAGAAGAATTCGAAGAAGAAGAAGAAGAAGAAGAACAAGAATTCGAAGAAGAAGAAGAAGAAGAAGAAGAAGAATTCGAAGAAGAATTCGAAGAAGAATTCGAAGAAGAAGAAGAATTCGAAGAAGAATTCGAAGAAGAAGAAGAAGAAGAATTCGAAGAAGAAGAATTCGAAGAAGAATTCGAAGAAGAAGAATTCGAAGAAGAAGAATAAGAAGAATTCGAAGAAGAAGAAGAAGAAGATTTCGAAGAATTCGAAGAAGAAGAAGAATTCGAAGAAGAAGAATTCGAAGAATTCGAAGAAGAAGAATTCGAAGAAGAATTCGAAGAATTCGAAGAAGAATTCGAAGAATTCGAAGAAGAATTCGAAGAAGAAGAAGAATTTGAAGAAGAAGAAGAAGAAGAATTCGAAGAAGAATTCGAAGAAGAAGAAGAAGAAGAAGAACAAGAATTCGAAGAAGAAGAAGAAGAAGAATTCGAAGAAGAATTCGAAGAAGAAGAATTCGAAGAAGAATTCGAAGAAGAATTCGAAGAAGAAGAATTCGAAGAAGAAGAAGAATTCGAAGAAGAAGAAGAAGAAGAATTCGAAGAAGAAGAATTCGAAGAAGAAGAATTCGAAGAAGAAGAAGAAGAAGAATTAGAAGAAGAATTCGAAGAAGAAGAAGAAGAATTCGAAGAAGAAGAAGAAGAAGAAAAATTCGAAGAAGAAGAAGAAGAAGAATTCGAAGAAGAAGACGAAGAATTCGAAGAAGAAGAAGAAGAATTCGAAGAAGAATTCGAAGAAGAAGAAGAATTCGAAGAAGAAGAAGAAGAAGAAGAATTCGAAGAAGAATTCGAAGAAGAAGAATTCGAAGAAGAATTCGAAGAAGAATTCGAAGAAGAAGAAGAAGAAGAATTCGAAGAAGAATTCGAAGAAGAAGAAGAATTCGAAGAAGAAGAAGAAGAAGAAGAATTCGAAGAAGAATTCGAAGAAGAAGAAGAAGAAGAAGAAGAATTCGAAGAAGAATTCGAAGAAGAAGAAGAAGAAGAAGAAGAATTCGAAGAAGAATTCGAAGAAGAAGAAGAAGAAGAATTCGAAGAAGAATTCGAAGAAGAAGAAGAAGAAGAAGAAGAAGAAGAAGAATTCGAAGAATAAGAAGAATTCGAAGAAGAAGAAGAATAATTCGAAGAATAAGAAGAATTCGAAGAAGAATTCGAAGAAGAAGAAGAAGAAGAAGAAGAAGAAAAAGAATTCGAAGAAGAAGAATTCGAAGAATTCGAAGAAGAAGAATTCGAAGAAGAAGAAGAAGAAGAAGAAGAATTCGAAGAAGAAGAAGAAGAAGAAGAAGAAGAAGAAGAAGAAGAAGAAGAAGAAGAAGAAGAATTCGAAGAATTCGAAGAAGAAGAATAAGAATTCGAAGAATTCGAGGAAGAAGAATAAGAATTCGAAGAATTCGAAGAATTCGAAGAAGAATTCGAAGAATTCGAAGAAGAAGAAGAAGAATTCGAAGAATTCGAAGAATAAGAATTCGAATAAGAAGAAGAAGAAGAATTCGAAGAAGAAGAATTCGAAGAAGAAGAAGAATTCGAAGAAGAAGAATTCGAAGAAGAATTCGAAGAAGAAGAATTCGAAGAAGAAGAATTCGAAGAAGAAGAAGAATTCGAAGAAGAAGAAGAAGAATTCGAAGAAAAAGAAGAAGAAGAAGAATAATTCGAAGAAGAAGAAGAAGAATTCGAAGAAAAAGAAGAATTCGAAGAAGAATTCAAAGAAGAAGAAGAAGAAGAATTCGAACAAGAATTCGAAGAAGAAGAAGAAGAAGAAGAATTCGAAGAAGAATTCGAAGAATTCGAAGAATTCGAAGAATTCGAAGAAGAAGAATTCGAAGAAGAAGAAGAAGAATTCGAAGAAGAAGACGAAGAAGAAGAAGAAGAATTCGAAGAAGAAGAAGAATTCGAAGAAGAATTCGAAGAAGAAGAAGAAGAAGAAGAAGAATTCGAAGAAGAATTCGAAGAAGAATTCGAAGAAGAAGAAGAATTCGAAGAAGAATTCGAAGAAGAATTCGAAGAAGAAGAAGAAGAAGAATTCGAAGAAGAATTCGAAGAAGAAGAAGAATTCGAAGAAGAAGAAGAAGAAGAATTCGAAGAAGAAGAAGAAGAATTCGAAGAAGAAGAAGAAGAAGAAGAAGAATTCGAAGAAGAAGAAGAAGAATTCGAAGAAGAATTCGAAGAACAACTCGAAGAAGAAGAAGAAGAAGAAGAAGAAGAAGAAGAAGAAGAATTCGAAGAATTCGAAGAAGAAGAAGAAGAATTCGAAGAAGAATTCGAAGAAGAATTCGAAGAAGAAGAAGAATTCGAAGAAGAAGAATTCGAAGAATTCGAAGAAGAAGAATTCGAAGAAGAAGAAGAAGAAGAATTCGAAGAAGAAGAAGAAGAATTCGAAGAAGAATTCGAAGAAGAAGAAGAAGAATTCGAAGAAGAAGAAGAATTCGAAGAAGAAGAAGAAGAAGAAGAATTCGAAGAAGAATTCGAAGAAGAAGAAGAATTCGAAGAAGAATTCGAAGAAGAATTCGAAGAAGAAGAAGAAGAAGAATTCGAAGAAGAATTCGAAGAAGAAGAAGAATTCGAAGAAGAAGAAGAAGAAGAATTCGAAGAAGAATTCGAAGAAGAAGAAGAAGAAGAAGAAGAATTCGAAGAAGAATTCGAAGAAGAAGAAGAAGAAGAATTCGAAGAAGAATTCGAAGAAGAATTCGAAGAAGAAGAATTCGAAGAAGAAGAATTCGAAGAAGAAGAATTAGAAGAAGAATTCGAAGAAGAAGAAGAAGAATTCGAAGAAGAAGAAGAAGAAGAAAAATTCGAAGAAGAAGAAGAAGAAGAATTCGAAGAAGAAGACGAAGAATTCGAAGAAGAAGAAGAAGAATTCGAAGAAGAATTCGAAGAAGAAGAAGAATTCGAAGAAGAAGAAGAAGAAGAAGAATTCGAAGAAGAATTCGAAGAAGAAGAAGAAGAAGAAGAATTCGAAGAAGAATTCGAAGAAGAATTCGAAGAAGAAGAAGAAGAAGAATTCGAAGAAGAATTCGAAGAAGAAGAAGAATTCGAAGAAGAAGAAGAATTCGAAGAAGAAGAAGAAGAAGAATTCGAAGAAGAATTCGAAGAAGAAGAAGAAGAAGAAGAAGAATTCGAAGAAGAATTCGAAGAAGAAGAAGAAGAAGAATTCGAAGAAGAATTCGAAGAAGAAGAAGAAGAAGAATTCGAAGAAGAATTCGAAGAAGAAGAAGAAGAAGAAGAAGAAGAAGAAGAAGAAGAAGAAGAAGAATTCGAAGAATAAGAAGAATTCGAAGAAGAAGAAGAAGAATTCGAAGAATAAGAAGAATTCGAAGAAGAATTCGAAGAAGAATTCGAAGAAGAAGAATTCGAAGAAAAAGAATTCGAAGAAGAAGAATTCGAAGAATTCGAAGAAGAAGAATTCGAAGAAGAAGAAGAAGAAGAATTCGAAGAAGAAGAAGTATTCGAAGAATTCGAAGAATTCGAAGAATTCGAAGAAGAAGAAGAAGAAGAAGAAGAAGAATTCGAAGAATTCGAAGAAGAAGAATAAGAATTCGAAGAATTCGAGGAAGAAGAATAAGAATTCGAAGAATTCGAAGAAGAAGAAGAAGAATTCGAAGAATTCGAAGAAGAAGAAGAAGAATTCGAAGAATTCGAAGAATAAGAATTCGAATAATAATAAGAAGAAGAATTCGAAGAAGAAGAATTCGAAGAAGAAGAAGAATTCGAAGAAGAAGAATTCGAAGAAGAATTCGAAGAAGAAGAATTCGAAGAAGAAGAATTCGAAGAAGAAGAAGAAGAATTCGAAGAAGAAGAAGAAGAATTCGAAGAAAAAGAAGAAGAAGAAGAAGAATTCGAAGAAGAAGAAGAAGAATTCGAAGAAAAAGAAGAATTCGAAGAAGAATTCAAAGAAGAAGAAGTCGAACAAGAATTCGAAGAAGAAGAAGAAGAAGAAGAATTCGAAGAAGAATTCGAAGAATTCGAAGAATTCGAAGAATTCGAAGAAGAAGAATTCGAAGAAGAATTCGAAGAAGAAGACGAAGAAGAATTCGAAGAAGAAGAAGAAGAAGAAGAAGAAGAAGAAGAAGAAGAATTCGAAGAAGAAGATTTCGAAGAATTCGAAGAAGAAGAAGAAGAATTCGAAGAAGAAGAAGAATTCGAAGAAGAAGAATTCGAAGAAGAAGAAGAAGAAGAAGAACAAGAATTCGAAGAAGAAGAAGAAGAAGAAGAAGAAGAATTCGAAGAAGAATTCGAAGAAGAATTCGAAGAAGAAGAAGAATTCGAAGAAGAATTCGAAGAAGAAGAAGAAGAAGAATTCGAAGAAGAAGAATTCGAAGAAGAAGCATTCGAAGAAGAATTCGAAGAAGAAGAATTCGAAGAAGAAGAATAAGAAGAATTCGAAGAAGAAGAAGAAGAAGATTTCGAAGAATTCGAAGAAGAAGAATTCGAAGAAGAAGAATTCGAAGATTTCGAAGAAGAAGAATTCGAAGAAGAAGAAGAAGAATTCGAAGAAGAATTCGAAGAAGAAGAAGAAGAATTCGAAGAAGAAGAAGAATTCGAAGAAGAAGAAGAAGAAGAATTCGAAGAAGAATTCGAAGAAGAATTCGAAGAAGAAGAATTCGAAGAAGAATTCGAAGAAGAATTCGAAGAAGAAGAATTCGAAGAAGAAGAAGAATTCGAAGAAGAAGAAGAAGAAGAATTCGAAGAAGAAGAATTCGAAGAAGAAGAATTCGAAGAAGAAGAAGAAGAATTAGAAGAAGAATTCGAAGAAGAAGAAGAAGAATTCGAAGAAGAAGAAGAAGAAGAAAAATTCGAAGAAGAAGAAGAAGAAGAATTCGAAGAAGAAGACGAAGAATTCGAAGAAGAAGAAGAAGAATTCGAAGAAGAATTCGAAGAAGAAGAAGAATTCGAAGAAGAAGAAGAAGAAGAATTCGAAGAAGAATTCGAAGAAGAAGAAGAAGAAGAAGAATTCGAAGAAGAATTCGAAGAAGAATTCGAAGAAGAAGAAGAAGAAGAATTCGAAGAAGAATTCGAAGAAGAAGAAGAATTCGAAGAAGAAGAAGAAGAAGAAGAATTCGAAGAAGAATTCGAAGAAGAAGAAGAAGAAGAAGAAGAATTCGAAGAAGAATTCGAAGAAGAAGAAGAAGAAGAAGAAGAATTCGAAGAAGAAGAAGAAGAAGAAGAAGAAGAAGAATTCGAAGAAGAATTCGAAGAAGAAGAAGAAGAAGAAGAATTCGAAGAAGAAGAAGAAGAAGAAGAATTCGAAGAATAAGAAGAATTCGAAGAAGAAGAAGAATTCGAAGAATAAGAAGAATTCGAAGAAGAATTCGAAGAAGAATTCGAAGAAGAAGAATTCGAAGAAAAAGAATTCGAAGAAGAAGAATTCGAAGAATTCGAAGAAGAAGAATTCGAAGAAGAAGAATAAGAAGAAGAAGAATTCGAAGAAGAAGAAGAATTCGAAGAATTCGAAGAATTCGAAGAAGAAGAAGAAGAATTCGAAGAATTCGAAGAATAAGAATTCGAATAAGAAGAAGAAGAAGAATTCGAAGAAGAAGAATTCGAAGAAGAAGAAGAATTCGAAGAAGAAGAATTCGAAGAAGAAGAATTCGAAGAAGAATTCGAAGAAGAAGAATTCGAAGAAGAAGAATTCGAAGAAGAAGAAGAAGAATTCGAAGAAGAAGAAGAAGAATTCGAAGAAAAAGAAGAAGAAGAATAATTCGAAGAAGAAGAAGAAGAATTCGAAGAAAAAGAAGAATTCGAAGAAGAATTCAAAGAAGAAGAAGAAGAAGAATTCGAACAAGAATTCGAAGAAGAAGAAGAAGAAGAATTCGAAGAAGAATTCGAAGAATTCGAAGAATTCGAAGAATTCGAAGAAGAAGAATTCGAAGAAGAATTCGAAGAAGAAGAAGAAGAATTCGAAGAAGAAGAAGAAGAAGAAGAAGAAGAAGAATAATTCGAAGAAGAAGAAGAAGAAGAATTCGAAGAAGAAGACGAAGAAGAAGAAGAAGAATTCGAAGAAGAAGAAGAATTCGAAGAAGAATTCGAAGAAGAAGAAGAAGAAGAAGAAGAAGAAGAATTCGAAGAAGAATTCGAAGAAGAAGAAGAAGAAGAAGAATTCGAAGAAGAATTCGAAGAAGAAGAAGAAGAAGAAGAAGAAGAAGAAGAAGAAGAATACGAAGAAGAAGAAGAAGAAGAAGAAGAAGAAGAATTCGAAGAAGAATTCGAAGAAGAAGAAGAATTCGAAGAAGAAGAAGAAGAAGAATTCGAAGAAGAAGAATTCGAAGAAGAAGAAGAAGAAGAAGAATTCGAAGAAGAAGAAGAAGAATTCGAAGAAGAAGAAGAAGAACAACTCGAAGAAGAAGAAGAAGAAGAAGAAGAAGAAGAAGAAGAAGAAGAATTCGAAGAATTCGAAGAATAAGAAGAATTCGAAGAAGAAGAAGAAGAATTCGAAGAAGAATTCGAAGAAGAAGAAGAATTCGAAGAAGAAGAATTCGAAGAATTCGAAGAAGAAGAATTCGAAGAAGAAGAAGAAGAAGAATTCGAAGAAGAATTCGAAGAAGAAGAAGAAGAATTCGAAGAAGAAGAAGAATTCGAAGAAGAAGAAGAAGAAGAATTCGAAGAAGAAGAATTCGAAGAAGAAGAAGAAGAAGAAGAATTCGAAGAAGAAGAATTAGAAGAAGAATTCGAAGAAGAAGAAGAAGAATTCGAAGAAGAAGAAGAAGAAGAATTCGAAGAAGAAGAAGATGAATTCGAAGAAGAAGAAGAAGAAGAAGAAGAATTCGAAGAAGAATTCGAAGAAGAAGAAGAAGAATTCGAAGAAGAAGACGAAGAATTCGAAGAAGAAGAAGAAGAATTCGAAGAAGAATTCGAAGAAGAAGAAGAATTCGAAGAATTCGAAGAAGAAGAAGAATTCGAAGAAGAATTCGAAGAAGAATTCGAAGAAGAAGAAGAATTCGAAGAAGAAGAAGAAGAAGAAGAAGAAGAAGAAGAATTCGAAGAAGAATTTGAAGAAGAAGAAGAAGAAGAAGAAGAATTCGAAGAAGAAGTCGAAGAAGAAGAAGAAGAAGAAGAAGAAGAATTCGAAGAAGAATTCGAAGAAGAAGAAGAAGAAGAATTCGAAGAAGAATTCGAAGAAGAAGAAGAAGAAGAATTCGAAGAAGAAGAATTCGAAGAAGAAGAAGAAGAAGAAGAAGAAGAAGAATTCGAAGAAGAAGAAGAAGAATTCGAAGAAGAATTCGAAGAACAATTCGAAGAAGAAGAAGAAGAAGAAGAAGAAGAAGAAGAAGAAGAAGAAGAAGAAGAATTCGAAGAATAAGAAGAATTCGAAGAAGAAGAAGAAGAATTCGAATAATAAGAAGAATTCGAAGAAGAAGAAGAAGAAGAATTCGAAGAAGAATTCGAAGAAGAATTCGAAGAAGAAGAATTCGAAGAAGAAGAATTCGAAGAATTCGAAGAAGAAGAATTCGAAGAAGAAGAAGAAGAAGAATTCGAAGAATTCGAAGAATTCGAAGAAGAAGAAGAAGAAGAAGAATTCGAAGAAGAAGAATTCGAAGAAGAAGAATTCGAAGAAGAAGAAGAAGAATTCGAAGAAGAATTCGAAGAATTCGAAGAAGAATTCGAAGAAGAATTCGAAGAAGAAGAAGAATTCGAAGAAGAAGAAGAAGAAGAAGAAGAAGAAGAAGAAGAAGAAGAATTCGAAGAATTCGAAGAATAAGAAGAATTCGAAGAAGAATAAGAAGAATTCGAAGAAGAAGAAGAATTCGAAGAAGAAGAAGAATTCGAAGAAGAATTCGAAGAAGAATTCGAAGAAGAAGAATTCGAAGAAGAAGAATTCGAAGAATTCGAAGAAGAAGAATTCGAAGAAGAAGAAGAAGAAGAATTCGAAGAAGAAGAAGAATTCGAAGAAGAAGAAGAATTCGAAGAATTCGAAGAAGAAGAAGAAGAAGAATTCGAAGAAGAAGAATTCGAAGAAGAAGAAGAAGAAGAAGAAGAATTCGAAGAAGAAGAAGAAGAATTCGAAGAAGAATTCGAAGAACAATTCGAAGAAGAAGAAGAATTCGATGAAGAAGAAGAAGAAGAAGAAGAAGAAGAAGAAGAAGAATTCGAAGAAGAAGAAGAAGAAGAATTCGAAGAAGAATTCGAAGAAGAATTCGAAGAAGAAGAATTCGAAGAATTCGAAGAATAAGAAGAATTCGAAGAAGAAGAAGAAATATTCGAAGAATAAGAAGAATTCGAAGAAGAAGAAGAAGAAGAACAATTCGAAGAATTCGAAGAAGAAGAATAAGAATTGGAAGAATTCGAGGAAGAAGAATAAGAATTCGAAGAATTCGAAGAAGAAGAAGAAGAATTCGAAGAATTCGAAGAAGAAGAAGAAGAATTCGAAGAATTCGAAGAAGAAGAATTCGAAGAAGAAGAATTAGAAGAAGAATTCGAAGAAGAAGAAGAAGAATTCGAAGAAGAAGAAGAAGAAGAAAAATTCGAAGAAGAAGAAGAAGAAGAATTCGAAGAAGAAGACGAAGAATTCGAAGAAGAAGAAGAAGAATTCGAAGAAGAATTCGAAGAAGAAGAAGAATTCGAAGAAGAAGAAGAAGAAGAAGAATTCGAAGAAGAATTCGAAGAAGAAGAAGAAGAAGAAGAATTCGAAGAAGAATTCGAAGAAGAATTCGAAGAAGAAGAAGAAGAAGAATTCGAAGAATAATTCGAAGAAGAAGAAGAATTCGAAGAAGAAGAAGAAGAAGAAGAAGAAGAAGAAGAATTCGAAGAAGAATTCGAAGAAGAAGAAGAAGAAGAAGAAGAAGAAGAATTCGAAGAAGAATTCGAAGAAGAAGAAGAAGAAGAAGAAGAAGAAGAAGAATTCGAAGAAGAAGAAGAATTCGAAGAATTCGAAGAAGAAGAAGAAGAAGAAGGAGAAGAAGAAGAAGAAGAAGAATTCGAAGAATTCGAAGAAGAAGAATAAGAATTCGAAGAATTCGAGGAAGAAGAATAAGAATTCGAAGAATTCGAAGAAGAAGAAGAAGAATTCGAAGAATTCGAAGAAGAAGAATTCGAAGAATTCGAAGAATAAGAATTCGAATAAGAAGAAGAAGAAGAATTCGAAGAAGAAGAATTCGAAGAAGAAGAAGAATTCGAAGAAGAAGAATTCGAAGAAGAAGAATTCGAAGAAGAATTCGAAGAAGAAGAATTCGAAGAAGAAGAATTCGAAGAAGAAGAAGAAGAATTCGAAGAAGAAGAAGAAGAATTCGAAGAAAAAGAAGAAGAAGAAGAATAATTCGAAGAAGAAGAAGAAGAATTCGAAGAAAAAGAAGAATTCGAAGAAGAATTCAAAGAAGAAGAAGAAGAATTCGAACAAGAATTCGAAGAAGAAGAAGAAGAAGAAGAATTCGAAGAAGAATTCGAAGAATTCGAAGAATTCGAAGAATTCGAAGAAGAAGAATTCGAAGAAGAATTCGAAGAAGAAGACGAAGAAGAATTCGAAGAAGAAGAAGAAGAAGAAGAAGAATTCGAAGAAGAAGAATTCGAAGAAGAAGAAGAAGAAGAATTCGAAGAAGAAGACGAAGAAGAAGAAGAAGATTTCGAAGAATTCGAAGAAGAAGAAGAAGAATTCGAAGAAGAAGAAGAATTCGAAGAAGAAGAATACGAAGAAGAAGAAGAAGCACAAGAATTCGAAGAAGAAGAAGAAGAAGAAGAAGAATTCGAAGAAGAATTCGAAGAAGAATTCGAAGAAGAAGAAGAATTCGAAGAAGAATTCGAAGAAGAAGAAGAAGAAGAATTCGAAGAAGAAGAATTCGAAGAAGAAGAATTCGAAGAAGAATTCGAAGAAGAAGAATTCGAAGAAGAAGAATAAGAAGAATTCGAAGAAGAAGAAGAAGAAGATTTCGAAGAATTCGAAGAAGAAGAAGAAGAAGAAGAACAAGAATTCGAAGAAGAAGAAGAAGAAGAATTCGAAGAAGAAGAAGAAGAATTCGAAGAAGAATTCGAAGAAGAAGAAGAAGAATTCGAAGAAGAAGAAGAATTTGAAGAAGAAGAAGAAGAAGAATTCGAAGAAGAAGAATTCGAAGAAGAAGAAGAAGAAGAAGAACAAGAATTCGAAGAAGAAGAAGAAGAAGAATTCGAAGAAGAATTCGAAGAAGAAGAATTCGAAGAAGAATTCGAAGAAGAATTCGAAGAAGAAGAATTCGAAGAAGAAGAAGAATTCGAAGAAGAAGAAGAAGAAGAATTCGAAGAAGAAGAATTCGAAGAAGAAGAAGAAGAAGAAGAATTCGAAGAAGAAGAAGAAGAATTCGAAGAAGAATTCGAAGAACAACTCGAAGAAGAAGAAGACGAAGAAGAAGAAGAAGAAGAAGAAGAAGAATTCGAAGAATTCGAAGAATAAGAAGAATTCGAAGAAGAAGAAGAAGAATTCGAAGAAGAATTCGAAGAAGAAGAAGAATTCGAAGAAGAAGAATTCGAAGAATTCGAAGAAGAAGAATTCGAAGAAGAAGAAGAAGAAGAATTCGAAGAAGAAGAAGAAGAAGAATTCGAAGAAGAATTCGAAGAAGAAGAAGAAGAATTCGAAGAAAAAGAAGAATTCGAAGAAGAAGAAGAAGAAGAATTCGAAGAAGAAGAATTCGAAGAAGAAGAAGAAGAAGAAGAAGAATTCGAAGAAGAAGAATTAGAAGAAGAATTCGAAGAAGAAGAAGAAGAATTCGAAGAAGAAGAAGAAGAAGAATTCGAAGAAGAAGAAGATGAATTCGAAGAAGAAGAAGAAGAAGAAGAAGAATTCGAAGAAGAAGAAGAAGAATTCGAAGAAGAAGACGAAGAATTCGAAGAAGAAGAAGAAGAATTCGAAGAAGAATTCGAAGAAGAAGAAGAATTCGAAGAAGAAGAAGAAGAAGAATTCGAAGAAGAATTCGAAGAAGAAGAAGAATTCGAAGAAGAATTCGAAGAAGAAGAAGAAGAAGAAGAATTCGAAGAAGAATTCGAAGAAGAAGAAGAAGAAGAAGAAGAATTCGAAGAAGAATTCGAAGAAGAAGAAGAAGAAGAAGAAGAAGAATTCGAAGAAGAATTCGAAGAAGAATTCGAAGAAGAAGAAGAAGAAGAATTCGAAGAAGAATTCGAAGAAGAAGAAGAAGAAGAATTCGAAGAAGAAGAATTCGAAGAAGAAGAAGAAGAAGAAGAAGAAGAATTCGAAGAAGAAGAAGAAGAATTCGAAGAAGAATTCGAAGAACAATTCGAAGAAGAATTCGAAGAAGAATTCGAAGAAGAAGAAGAAGAAGAAGAATTCGAAGAAGAATTCGAAGAATAAGAAGAATTCGAAGAAGAAGAAGAAGAATTCGAATAATAAGAAGAATTCGAAGAAGAAGAAGAAGAAGAATTCGAAGAAGAATTCGAAGAAGAATTCGAAGAAGAAGAATTCGAAGAAGAAGAATTCGAAGAATCCGAAGAAGAAGAATTCGAAGAAGAAGAAGAAGAAGAATTCGAAGAATTCGAAGAATTCGAAGAATTCGAAGAAGAAGAAGAAGAAGAAGAATTCGAAGAAGAAGAATAAGAATTCGAAGAATTCGAGGAAGAATAAGAATTCGAAGAATTCGAAGAAGAAGAAGAAGAAGAAGAAGAATTCGAAGTAGAAGAAGAAGAAGAAGAAGAATTCGAAGAATAAGAATTCGAATAAGAAGAAGAAGAAGAATTCGAAGAAGAAGAATTCGAAGAAGAAGAAGAATTCCAAGAAGAAGAATTCGAAGAAGAAGAATTCGAAGAAGAATTCGAAGAAGAAGAATTCGAAGAAGAAGAATTCGAAGAAGAAGAAGAAGAATTCGAAGAAGAAGAAGAAGAATTCGAAGAAAAAGAAGAAGAAGAAGAATAATTCGAAGAAGAAGAAGAAGAATTCGAAGAAAAAGAAGAATTCGAAGAAGAATTCGAAGAAGAAGAAGAAGAAGAATTCGAACAAGAATTCGAAGAAGAAGAAGAAGAAGAATTCGAAGAAGAAGAAGAAGAAGAATTCGAAGAAGAAGAAGAAGAACAAGAAGAAGAAGATTTCGAAGAAGAAGAAGAAGAAGAAGAATTCGAAGAAGAAGAATTCGAAGAATTTGAAGAAGAAGAATTCGAAGAAGAAGAAGAATTCGAAGAAGAAGAAGAAGAAGAATTCGAAGAAGAATTCGAAGAAGAAGAAGAAGAATTCGAAGAAGAAGAAGAATTCGAAGAAGAAGAAGAAGATGAATTCGAAGAAGAAGAATTCGAAGAAGAAGAAGAAGAAGAAGAACAAGAATTCGAAGAAGAAGAAGAAGAAGAAGAAGAAGAATTCGAAGAAGAATTCGAAGAAGAATTCGAAGAAGAAGAATTCGAAGAAGAAGAAGAAGAAGAATTCGAAGAAGAAGAAGAAGAAGAAGAAGAAGAAGAAGAATTCGAAGAAGAATTCGAAGAAGAAGAATTCGAAGAAGAAGAAGAAGAAGAAGAAGAAGAAGAAGAATTAGAAGAAGAATTCGAAGAAGAAGAAGAAGAATTCGAAGAAGAAGAAGAAGAAGAAGAATTCGAAGAAGAAGAAGAT